>JALMQS010000048.1:1802511-2123126 GCA_024734495.1 Forficula auricularia | reverse complement strand
ATGGCACACCCTACTCAGAATATTGTGATCGGTACACTTGGTTTAGCTGATCCACTAAGAAGCAACAGCTATCGAGAACTGAGACTTGGTGACAACCAACCCTTATTTCAACCAGGCCCCGGTTCCCTAAACTATAAAATTAATAGAAGTTTCGTATGTTTATAATGTTTTATTACACTAAAAGATGAAAAGAAGAGAATGAAAAATTATGTCGTTAGCTTAGTCGAAAGTATCTGTGGAAACGGGACTAGGAATGTTCATGCTGACTGGTTGATTCCCTAAATTTTTTCATTCCTTGAAGCATCCTGAACTCAATTTCGTATAACACATTTTTTCTAACAAAATAAAGATAATATTCGGCCTCAAAGCTTCATTTACTAAAAATACGCGATTTTAAAATATGCAACTGGGTGATCTTTTGTGGTGATTATATGATGATTTATAGTTAGAGTATTTACGCTAAAATCATGTTGTAGATAAGAAGTTTATGGAAAAGAAAGAAGAAATTCAATCTCATATTACGAATAATATGCGTAATAATAATAAAAGCTTTCATATGGTTTGTTTATTTTCTTTGACCAGAAGAGCTTTTATAAAGAATTTACTTATGGAGGACCCCAAGTCCTAAGAATAATTACAAACTTAACCAGCAGCCTTAATCGATAGTCAAGCTTTATATATTTGATTGAACTCCACTTTTTCAATCAATTAAATCGGAAAATCACTATTTATACTGCCCATCAAATCAGTTGTTTTTTAGAGAAATTGATTCTTTTCTATGCTGTGAACATTTCAAAAATTTTGAAAAAAAAGTTGTAGGCTTTATTTTTAAAAAATTAATTTGTTTAAAAGTGGTGGATTATTTATTATATATGCATTTACACTGCTGTTAAACTGTTTTTTAAGTAAACCTACTACTCGTATGATACAGTTTTTGTGAGCGCATCTGAATTATATACGGTTTATTTGAAATTTTACTAACTTTTAGAAATGATTTTAGAGGCCTATAATTTCTCTGAAAGAAAGATATTACAAGACGAGCGTGCGCCTTAAAGTTAGGCGAATAGCTCTACAAGAACAATTTTCCCATTTGAAAAAACAAAATAAAAATTCATATTAAATCATAGTTTATTTTTCAGTACAAACTTAAATTTTCTTAGCTATGATCTCTGCATGTACTTTCAGGATCTTTCGGGTTAGACTGTTTCTGGTGAAATTAGTAAATTACTTAGTAGCTATAAAAATAATTTCTACGAAGCTGTAAGTAAGGGAGTTATGAATTCTTAAGGTAGTTGTTTCACCATTTGGGTTTTTTTAGGATTTTTTTAAAATATAGATAGATTATTGTTTAAATACTTCTGCATCGATTGGTGGCAAAACGAAATTGATGAATAATATAGTTCCGGAGATATTAAATTCCATAGATTGAGTTTTTCAGACACTTATACATTGTACTATATGGGATAACGGAAAGTTTACATACATAATTAATTATAATTAAGAAACTCTTCTTACCATTGTTATAAAAACCCAAACCAACATTAAACAATAACTAATAAATTTTTTAAGAAAATTTTAATTCATAGCTACAACATAGTTTCTGAAATAAAAATAATGAATAATGTATAATGAAAAATTTACCCTAAAAACAAGCTGGCAACAATGCATGTATTTAACCTAAAAAGTGTGTTAACTTTAGTACTTTTTTGACGTTTTTCGCTTCAGCCATTGTCGCAACAGCTTTCAATCGCTTATTAAGAACTTTTTGTTTTATAAATCGACCTTTATAATGTATTTTATCTGTCATTTCTATGATAAAAATATTCAAGCTCGGACAATGTTGCCAGATTTGTCAAACGAGCACGGAATTGGCTAGTAGTAGTACATAAACAGCAAAAAGTTTTGGGCTTATGAATTATGAATTCTTATTGTCTGTTCTATATACTCTATATACAGCACATTTTTACTAGTATTGTCGGGAAACAACTACGTTAAGGAATGATTAAAAAATTCCTTTTATTAATATAAATATTTTCATTTATTTGCCTTAACCTATATCTAGTCTAAAAGAAATATATTTCTATTAAATTAGTCTCACCAGTCTGGACCAAAATCAAACCAAATTTTGTAAACATAATCTTCGGTGAGCCTCCCGTGAAGACTAAAAATGCAAAAAACGCTCAAAATGGAGGGCGTCAAAAAATAAAAATCTAGGCCCTGGATCAAACTCAAACAAATTTTGTATACATAATTAGTGGGCATAAATAAATCTTAAACACTCAATTAAAATGATCCTGTACTTGGTCACAAGATGGAGGTTCACTGGGTTGAGGTAATTTGACTGGTCCATTTTGATTTTGAGATTAAACATTGAAAAACATAGTAATAACAAGCGTTGCAAAAGACAAAGGAAAATATGAATTGCAAGACGCTTCTGCTAAAGCATGGATTAATTATTATATTAATTTAAATTGATTTTTTTGATTCAAATGTAATAATAATTAATATTTATATACCCAAATGATATGTAAACTTCATGTTAAATTTATTTTCATTTATCTTTACCGATAATTAGCTTTTTTAAATAAAAATGTTATTTTATATTTTTTGTTTTAGAGAATCGAGCCCACCTAGCGAAATGCATTCAAGATAATCGGAATTCAAAACGGCATTTTATTCATTTGAGTGTCGAAAATTGACCTAGGGCAGAACTCTGGTAGACGCGGCATAGGGTTAAATATCTAAGGGGAAAAGTATTAAAAATTTTGAGGAAAATGTAATTTGAATTATTCAAGGGTAGATATTTTAATAATTAAATTCTAATCAAGTCTAATTGGGTGTCAAACAAACCAATAGACACATTCAATCATTAATCAGGTGAAAATTTATATTTAAATACAAGCACTTTATAAAATTCAAGTCTGAATTTTTGATTGAACACCCATGGCTCATTCCCTTATATACCATGTGGTCCGATAGGGTTAAATATCTAAGGGGAAAAGTATTAAAAATTTTGAGGAAAATGTAATTTGAATTATTCAAGGGTAGATATTTTAATAATTAAAGTCTAATCAAGATTCTATTGGGGTGTCAAACAAACCAATAGACACATTCAATCATTAATCAGGTGAAAATTTATATTTAAATACAAGCACTTTATAAAATTCAAGTCTGAATTTTTGATTGAACACCCATGGCTCATTCCCTTATATACCATGTGGTCCGATAGGGTTAAATATCTAAGGGGAAAAGTATTAAAAATTTTGAGGAAAATGTAATTTGAATTATTCAAGGGTAGATATTTTAATAATTAAAGTCTAATCAAGATTCTATTGGGGTGTCAAACAAACCAATAGACACATTCAATCATTAATCAGGTGAAAATTTATATTTAAATACAAGCACTTTATAAAATTCAAGTCTGAATTTTTGATTGAACACCCATGGCTCATTCCCTTATATACCATGTGGTCCGATAGGGTTAAATATCTAAGGGGAAAAGTATTAAAAATTTTGAGGAAAATGTAATTTGAATTATTCAAGGGTAGATATTTTAATAATTAAAGTCTAATCAAGCCTATTGGGGTGTCAAACAAACCAATAGACACATTCAATCATTAATCAGGTGAAAATTTATATTTAAATACAAGCACTTTATAAAATTCAAGTCTGAATTTTTGATTGAACACCCATGGCTCATTCGCTTATATACCCTGTGGTCCGAAAGGGTTGAATATTTCAAGGGGAAAAGTATTAAAAATTTTGAGGAAAATGTAATTTGGAATTATTCAAGGATAGTTATTTTAATAATAAAAATTCTAAGCATAATTCTATTGGGGTGTCAAAAAAACCAATAGACACATTCAATCATTAATAAGGTGAAACTTTAAATTTATCTACAGGCACTTTATAAAATTCAAGTCTGAATTTTTGATTGAACACCCATGGCTCATTCGCTTATATACCCTGTGGTCCGATAGGGTTAAATATCTAAGGGGAAAAGTATTAAAAATTTTGAGGAAAATGTAATTTGAATTATTCAAGGGTAGATATTTTAATAATTAAAGTCTAATCAAGATTCTATTGGGGTGTCAAACAAACCAATAGACACATTCAATCATTAATCAGGTGAAAATTTATATATTTAAATACAAGAACTTTATAAAATTCAAGTCTGAATTTTTGATTGAACACCCATGGCTCATTCGCTTATATACCCTGTGGTCCGATAGGGTTGAATATTTCAAGGGGAAAAGTATTAAAAATTTTGATGAAAATCTAATTTGGAATTATTCAAGGGTAGTTATTTTAATAATAAAAATTCTAAGCATGATTCAATTGGGGTGTCAAAAAAACCAATAGACACATTCAATCATTAATCAGGTGAAAATTTATATTTAAATACAAGCACTTTATAAAATTCAAGTCTGAATTTTTGATTGAACACCCATGGCTCATTCCCTTATATACCATGTGGTCCGATGGGGTTGAATATTTAAGGGGAAAAGTATTAAAAATTTGGAGGAAAATGTAATTTGAATTATTCAAGGGTAGATATTTTAATAATTAAAGTCTAGTCAAGATTCTATTGGGGTGTCAATCAAACCAATAGACACATTCAATCAGTTAATCACGTGAAAATTTATATATTTAAATACAAGAACTTTATAAAATTCAAGTCTGAATTTTTGATTGAACACCCATGGCTCATTCGCTTATATACCCTGTGGTCCGATAGGGTTGAATATTTAAGGGGAAAAGTATTAAAAATTTTGAGGAAAATGTAATTTGAATTATTCAAGGGTATATATTTTAATAATAAAAATTCTAATCAAGATCTATTGGGGTGTCAAACTAACCAATAGACACATTCAATCATTAATCAGGTGAAAATGTATATTTAAATACAAGCACTTTATAAAATTCAAGTCTGAATTTTTGATTGAACACCCATGGCTCATTCCCTTATATACCATGTGGTCCGATGGGTTGAATATTTAAGGTGAAAAGTATTAAAAATTTGGAGGAAAATGTAATTTGAATTATTCAAGGGTAGATATTTTAATAATTAAAGTCTAATCAAGATTCTATTGGGGTGTCAATCAAACCAATAGACACATTCAATAGTTAATCACGTGAAAATTTATATATTTAAATACAAGAACTTTATAAAATTCAAGTCTGAATTTTTGATTGAACACCCATGGCTCATTCCCTTATATACCATGTGGTCCGATGGGTTGAATATTTAAGGGGAAAAGTATTAAAAATTTGGAGGAAAATGTAATTTGAATTATTCAAGGGTAGATATTTTAATAATTAAAATCTAGTCAAGATTCTATTGGGGTGTCAATCAAACCAATAGACACATTCAATAGTTAATCACGTGAAAATTTATATATTTAAATACAAGAACTTTATAAAATTCAAGTCTGAATTTTTGATTGAACACCCATGGCTCATTCCCTTATATACCATGTGGTCCGATGGGTTGAATATTTAAGGGGAAAAGTATTAAAAATTTGGAGGAAAATGTAATTTGAATTATTCAAGGGTAGATATTTTAATAATTAAAATCTAGTCAAGATTCTATTGGGGTGTCAATCAAACCAATAGACACATTCAATAGTTAATCACGTGAAAATTTATATATTTAAATACAAGAACTTTATAAAATTCAAGTCTGAATTTTTGATTGAACACCCATGGCTCATTCCCTTATATACCATGTGGTCCGATGGGTTGAATATTTAAGGGGAAAAGTATTAAAAATTTGGAGGAAAATGTAATTTGAATTATTCAAGGGTAGATATTTTAATAATTAAAATCTAGTCAAGATTCTATTGGGGTGTCAATCAAACCAATAGACACATTCAATAGTTAATCACGTGAAAATTTATATATTTAAATACAAGAACTTTATAAAATTCAAGTCTGAATTTTTGATTGAACACCCATGGCTCATTCCCTTATATACCATGTGGTCCGATGGGTTAAATATCTAAGGGGAAAAGTATTAAAAATTTGGAGGAAAATGTAATTTGAATTATTCAAGGGTAGATATTTTAATAATTAAAATCTAGTCAAGATTCTATTGGGGTGTCAATCAAACCAATAGACACATTCAATAGTTAATCACGTGAAAATTTATATATTTAAATACAAGAACTTTATAAAATTCAAGTCTGAATTTTTGATTGAACACCCATGGCTCATTCCCTTATATACCATGTGGTCCGATGGGTTAAATATCTAAGGGGAAAAGTATTAAAAATTTGGAGGAAAATGTAATTTGAATTATTCAAGGGTAGATATTTTAATAATTAAAATCTAGTCAAGATTCTATTGGGGTGTCAATCAAACCAATAGACACATTCAATAGTTAATCACGTGAAAATTTATATATTTAAATACAAGAACTTTATAAAATTCAAGTCTGAATTTTTGATTGAACACCCATGGCTCATTCCCTTATATACCATGTGGTCCGATGGGTTGAATATTTAAGGGGAAAAGTATTAAAAATTTGGAGGAAAATGTAATTTGAATTATTCAAGGGTAGATATTTTAATAATTAAAATCTAGTCAAGATTCTATTGGGGTGTCAATCAAACCAATAGACACATTCAATAGTTAATCACGTGAAAATTTATATATTTAAATACAAGAACTTTATAAAATTCAAGTCTGAATTTTTGATTGAACACCCATGGCTCATTCCCTTATATACCATGTGGTCCGATGGGTTGAATATTTAAGGGGAAAAGTATTAAAAATTTGGAGGAAAATGTAATTTGAATTATTCAAGGGTAGATATTTTAATAATTAAAATCTAGTCAAGATTCTATTGGGGTGTCAATCAAACCAATAGACACATTCAATAGTTAATCACGTGAAAATTTATATATTTAAATACAAGAACTTTATAAAATTCAAGTCTGAATTTTTGATTGAACACCCATGGCTCATTCCCTTATATACCATGTGGTCCGATAGGGTTAAATATTTAAGGGGAAAAGTATTAAAAATTTTGAGGAAAATGTAATTTGAATTATTCAACGGTAGATATTTTAATAATTAAATTCTAATCAAGATTCTATTGGGTTGTCAAACAAACCAATAGACACATTCAATCATTAATCACGTGAAAATTTATATATTTAAATACAAGAACTTTATAAAATTCATGTCTGAATTTTTGATTGAACACCCATGGCTCATTCGCTTATATACCCTGTGGTCCGATAGGGTTAAATATTTAAGGGGAAAAGTATTAAAAATTTTGAGGAAAATGTAATTTGAATTATTTAAGGGTGATGATTTTAATAATTAAAGTCTAATCAAGATTCTATTGGGGTGTCAAACAAACCAATAGACACATTCAATCATTAATCAGGTGAAAATTTATATTTAAATACAAGCACTTTATAAAATTCAAGTCTGAATTTTTGATTGAACACCCATGGATCATTCCCTTATATACCATGTGGTCCGATAGGGTTAAATATCTAAGGGGAAAAGTATTAAAAATTTTGAGGAAAATGTAATTTGAATTATTCAAGGGTAGATATTTTAATAATTAAATTCTAATCAAGATTCTATTGGGTTGTCAAACAAACCAATAGACACATTCAATCATTAATCAGGTGAAAATTTATATTTAAATACAAGCACTTTATAAAATTCAAGTCTGAATTTTTGATTGAACACCCATGGCTTATTCGCTTATATACCCTGTGGTCCGATAGGGTTAAATATTTATGGAGAAAAGTATTAAAAAATTTTATTGTTAGGATAAATAAACTGAATTTGCTTCTTTCCAGTAATTTATTTTGATTTTCAAATGGTTATTCCAAATATTTCGAGAGCTTTCTCAGCATCTCTTCCTCAGTGGAAACCACTCCCTGAAGCAAATTCAGTTTATTTATCCTAACAATAAAAATTTAATATATCCAGTACACACCAAGCCAGTAAAATTCTTATAAATAAAAAAATTTTGTCAAAAATTTCATTTGAATTATTCAAGGGTAGATATTTTAATAATATAATTCTAATCAAGATTCTATTGGGGTGTCAAACAAACCAATAGACACATTCAATCATTAATTAAGTGAAAAATTACGATACTATTACGCATTATTTCTAGTCAAATCCGTACTCAAAAATGTGTCACCAGCTTTTGTACTAATATACTTTGATCTTTCTCTAGTACATTCGTCTTTCAGAATTATCTTGGAAACGACTTTTGCTTGACTTAACGACGAATTTCAAGCAAAAGTCTTTTCCAAGATAATTGTGAGCCAGAAATGTGCTAAAAAACATTCCTCTATATAATATGATTTTTTCTTCTATAGGAAATACTTTTTTTGTCAAAGAGTGATAAAATGAGCCACTGAGGAAGTCAAAACAAATTGACGAATCGTCTGACTCACTTAATAAAAGCTCTGTGTTTTGATTTATTCAATTCTTTGCGATTCCGTTTATGAAATTTATTAAAAATATTATCAAAACAAGGAGAAAAGAATTTATATCACAGAGACCCGAAAGGCTTAATTTTTTTGGGGCAGAACTTTTAAAAATATTCAATGTAATGTAATATATATATATATTTGTCCGGATTAATTTGAAGCAACGCTCACGTAATGCTGCGGACAGGGACCGCTGATGCCGTCGGTATATTTGCGGTATATTTGCGGCAAATTTGAAAAAAAATTGTAATTTTAACTCGAATTTTGAAATGAAAAGACTCCAATCGATTTTGAATTAAGAAACATTAAATATATTGATAATTATTGCTCCCCCCACCACTAAAAACTAAATATTGAATTCTCTTTTCTTTGCGCACAGAAGAAGAAATTAATTACATCTTATTTGATTTATATTTTATATATTATTTGTTTATTTTTTAATAATTTGCCACTTTTTTATAATTTATTAAAAATCTAAATTTTATTATTCTTACTTTTTGATTTTTACAAAATTAAACGGCTTAAGACACGCATGCCTGAGTTTCTCATGGCAATACTGGAGCAGCCTCTCATACAAACAACACCTGATCTCTTTTAAATATTTGGAGCCTTATATAAATTATCGATCCCAAATTTTTAAAAATAATGATATAATATAATACTCCTCCTCACACGATCGCACTTATTTATATAAATCTATTTCCACACAAAAAATATCACAATGCTGTAGATTATAGGAAAAAAATTACTTCCAGATTCATATCTAAAGTCTCATTTCTGTAGCTGTGTCAGAGAAATTTTAAGAGACTATGTATTTTTGGGAGTTTACAGATATACATTTGGAGTGTGGTTTTTAAGAGGAATAAAATTTTTGACCAAGACGCTGCCCGCCAGGGCACCAGCCCGGAGGGCCGAGCTTCGAGGCGTGCCAAAGGCACGCACGAAAAGCTCGTTTTAAATAATCAGTATCCATAATTATTCAATTAAATTTTAATTAAGAATCTATAGGGGTATATATAATTATATTTGGTAAAACTAATTAAAATTTTGAATATAATGTTATTATAATTCTTCACGGGCATATTTTATACATATTTATTTTATTACTACAATTAGTTTAAGATTCGAATAGGGTTCCAAACAAATAAATATAAAATTTCAAAAGGTGTTGTGAATTTTTATCGATGGAGCTCGAAAAGAAAATTTTTTTTCGGAAAAACTATTAAAATTGTTGAGTTTAATGTAATTTCAATTAATCAAGGGGGAATAATTAGTTAACTAAAATATAATAAATAATCCTTAGGTGTTCTAAGGTAACAAAATGACAAATTCATGAACTTATAAATATATATATAAAAATTTAATGATATTATCAATTACGAGCATTTGAATTGATTGGGGGGGGGGAACAATCCATGAGCATTCAATTTATACTCTTGACAGAAAAAAGGATTATGTTATTCTTGGAGGAAACTATTTATAATTTTGATTTAAATCTAATTCTAATTATTCAATGAGATATTAAATTAGTATAGTTAAATTAATAAATAATGTTCGCTACAAACAAACATACATAGATTTTTTCCCTTAATAAGAAGTAATGTAATCAAAAACTCACCTATGTTTTCAATTTAGAGCCTTCAAGATGACTAGGAATCGAAGCAAGTATTCTGGATTTTATACCCTTGAAACCTGAAAAGAAAAATTTAGTTTTAGGAAAATTATATACAATTTTGATTTTAATCTCAAGCTAATCATTCAATGACAATAATTGAGTTCATGAAATTAAATTAAAACATCTTGGGTTGCAAACAAACAAGTAACTACATTCTTAAACTAATAAAAAGAAATCGAATAAAAACAAAACAAAAAAAAAACACCGATTAGATCTTCCTAATGAATACGTCCCAACTGAATTTATGCCCTTGAGACCCGAAGGCAAGATAAGTGTTAAAGGATAGGACATTATTTTTTTCTAATTCTATGCATATAATTAATATAAGGGATGAAGGGTTGTTTAGAGCGTAAAGGTTGTTTATTAGTTAGGGATGAGGTCAGCTGAGAGGTGTGGAGGCCATATTGTAATATTCACAATCAATGTTTCATCCGCCACTGCCCAATCTCACTATCGCTTCCCTCCTTATATACCTTACTGTCCCTATCTCCCCCTTATATCCCCACCACTACCCCCCCGCCCTTACATACCCCTTTCTCAAATACCCCTTTATTGTCTCTATCTCTCTCCCCCTTATATACCCTTTGAGAGCAGAGGTGCTCTGAATTTATTTATATCCCTGAGGCCGGAAAGGTTTAAATTTTTTTTTGTAGAAAACCTTTTGAAAATATCCAATATAATATAACTTTAAATAATCTGTAGGGAGTTGACTAGGGTTTGACTTGGGTACAATTTATATGCCCGAGACCCGAAAGTCTTAACATATATTTGGTAAAATTATTTGAAATTTTGATTATAATGTTATTATAATTATTCAGGGAGATATTTTATAAATATTACTAAAAATTAATTTAATAATCGAAAAAGGGCTCCATACAAATAAACATAAAATTTCAAAAAAACTCATCAAACTCTTCGTGTCTGACATGACTGGGGTTCAAGCTAGGTGTTCTGAATTTATATCCATGGAGCTCGAAAGGAAAAAATTATTTTCGGAAAAACTACTAAATATGTTGACCTTAATCTAATTTCAATTAATCAGGGGGTAATAATTAGTTAACTAAAATATAATTCAGAATCGTTAGGCTTTCCAATGAAACAGAATGACACATTCATGAACTAATAAGAAGAATTTATATAAAAAACTCAATATTATCAGTTACGCGCATTTGAATTTAGTGACGATCAATCCAGAAGCATTCAATTTATACTCATGACAGACGAAAGAAATATGTTATACTTGGGGAAAACTATTTAAAAACTCATAAAGAGAAACAAAAGAGGTTGTCCTCTGCTTGATGCACATAAACATATACATATATATATATAAAAAACAAAATATGCGATTGTATAGGAATCCGATCTCTAATTATGACGAATATGTGAATCAACTATTTGAAGCTCTGAAAAAGTCAATAATACTTATATATAAGTTTAACCAAAAAAAAATAATATAAGGAGCAAAGCCAGAAATGATTTTTTTAAATAATAAACATAGGATATATTATACTTGGTACCTTTGCTTTAATATAATAATAAAACTAAGATACGAGGTAGGTTTCACAAAAAAGTAAGGTTTTTGTGGAAACCTACCTCGTATCTTAGTTTTATTATTATATTAAAATGTTTCACCTAGAACCAACACCGAACTCCTTAAAAGTTACCTTTGCTTTAAGATGATATGTGATCGGAGTATCTTCAGTTTGAACACACTTTTTGAATGGAAGAGATGAATTTAAAATAGAAACCAAATGCATTTAATAGAGAGAACCAGTTTTCACAGGAGCCAGCCATCATTGAGAGTATTAATGAATCTGAAAAAATAATAAACGATTGTTTTAATAAAATGCAGAAAAAACTCAATTTTTAAAAAATGTTTCACTATCAACCAACAAGGCGTTCCCTAAGTTTTACCAAAGTATTGGTTGGAAAACAACATTATATTTAAAAATTACATTAAAAAAATTTCCCGCTTCCCAAATTGTGCCGCCGGGGGCACGTCCACCCTTTGCACCCCCTAGATCCGGGAATGATTATAATATATTGATATTATAATATTATGATAACCTACTTACTATTATATAAGTTTAATCAAAAAATAATATAAGAAGCAAAATCAGAAATGATTTTTAAATAATAAATATAGGATATACTTGGTACCTTTGCTTAAAGATGGTCAGTGATCGGAGTATCCTTTAGTCTTCAGTTTGAACATACTTTTTGAATAGAAGAGATGAATTTAAAATAGAAACCAAATGTATTTAAGAGAGAGAACCAGTTTTCACAGGAGCCAGCCTTAATTGAGAGTACTAATGAATCTGAAAAAAGAATAAACGATTGTTTTAATAAAATGCAGATGAAATTCTTGATTTTGTGTCAATTAAGATATAGATATGGGTATTTCAGTTATCAGATAGAGTCAAAGTCTTCAAGTTTGATCAAAAATTGAATATAAAATAATAAAAAAGGCAAAGCCAGATATGATTTTTTTAAATAATATATTTTAATAAAACTAAAAAAAACGCTTCTAAAAAGTACAAAATAATGTAATTCTTAATCAAAAAGTGTGAGGGGCGCATTAGCTTTTAATTAATTTCTACAAAGTGTCCCGCGCTTTTTGATTATGTATTACATTATTTTGTACTTTTTAGAAGAATGTTTTTTAGTTTTTTTTTAAATAAATTTATTATTTTACTTTTTAGACTTAAGATAAAAATTTTCTAAATAAAATTATATTAATATATTATCTATTTTAGTTGATGTTTTTAGAAAAATTCGAATGCGAAAAATTTCGATTTCGAAGGAATAAGGATTTGTGAAAACAGGGATTGAAGTTGGTTAGGGATAGGACATGATTCTCTTATTAAAACAATCATGAGTTCACGTGGGCAGGGAGGCCAAGCCCTGAAGTAGGTCTGTACTATAAGAACAAAGAAGTACACACCTACCCGTTAGCCAATTATTAAAAATAATATAAGGGATGAAAGGTTGTTTATTAGTGAGGGGTGGAGTCAGCTGAGAGGCTTGATGAAGGTGGAGAGGCCATATTATAACATTCCCAGTCGATGTTTCACTCAGCACTGTCTGACACGCACTGTCTCTATCACCATCTCTCTCCCACTTATATACCTTTCACTATCTCCCCCCTAAGTATCCTCCACTGTCCCTATCTACCCCCCTCATTTACCCTTCCTTACTCCCTATCTCACTCTCCTCCTTATATACCCCTCATGAGCAATTAGTCCAAGCTATTCTTAGCTTATCTTCAGAGATAATCTTAGTCGGCTTAGAATAGTACGTCATACCATTTTTATTTATCACTTTTAAATTAAATTAAACTATTGTCTTTCTTTTTTATCGTTTCGGTTCCTGGTAAAGAAACTTTCTTCAATAGGTCCAGAATAGACACTTATACTCTTACGTGCTTAATGAATGAAAACGTTTTCTACCATTTGTCTCGATGGAGCAGAGTTCGGATAATGTTTATCAAGCCATTGTTTGGTTTCCACTGTATTTTTTTCATCAAAAATCAATGCTTTATTAAAACTCGAAATTCACTTTTTTACAATAATAAAAGTTGCTTCACACAAAATGTTATAACTCACGAATCAATAGACAGATTGCTGTCAAATTTATACACGTATCGTTTGACGGTTACTACTAAATAAAAATCATTTGGTAAAATTCTAGTAACGCCATCCATGTGTCATCCTACGGACTTATTGAATGACCTAATAAGAAGAAATTCTAAAAAACAATTTACATAAATAATTATCCATTTTAAGGCTGGGAGTTGCCTATGGTTCGATTTTGGTGCTGTGAATTTATATCCCTGAGACCCAAAGGCTTAAGGTAGTTGTTCCGCCAAATGTGTTTTCTTAGGATTTTTTAGAAATTTTGACAGATTATTATTTAAATACTTCTTCATCGATTGGTGGCAAAACGAAATTTATGAACAATAGAGTTCCGGAGATATTAAATCGCAAAGATAGTTTTTCAGACTCTTATAAATTGCATCTAAACGGGATATCGGAAAGTTTCAATACGTTTATAATTATAATTAAGAAACCTCTTACCTTTTTTATAAAAAACTAAACCAACATTAAACAATAACCAATACATATTTTAAGACAATTTTGATTCATAGTTACAACACAGTTTCTGGGATAATAATAAATAAATAATGAAAAATGTAATAAAAAATATTTACACTAAAAAGAATTTGGCAACAGCGCATTTATTTCACCAGCGAAAAATGTATAAAGGGCGCATGCGCTAGATTTTTTCAATTTTAAAATTTTCATAAGGTGTAACGTAGGCGTTATTAAATTTGTTAAAAAATAAAACGATTTTTATAGAAATTTAAAATGTATTTTATCTGTCATTTTAATATAAAAATATCCAATCCCTTACAATGGTGCCAGATTTGTCAAATGATAACGGGATTGACTAGAATTGTTACATAAACAGCAAAAAGTTTTGGGTTTATGTATTATGAATCCTTATTGTCTGTTCTATATACTCTAGCATTAACTTTTTGCTAGTATTGTCGCGAAACAACTACCTTAACTCATATTTGGTAAAACTATTTAAAATTTTGAATATAATGTTATAATAATTCTTCAGGGGAATATTTAATATTACTAAAATTAATTTAAGAATAGAATAGGGTTCCAAACAAATAAACAGAAAATTTCAAAAAACTCATCTAATTTTTCGTGTCTGTGACATGACTGGAATTCGAGCTAGCCTTCTGAATTTATATCCTTGGGACGTGAAGGAAAAATTTATTTTTGGACAAACTATTGAAAATTTTGACTTTAATGTAATTTCAATTAATCATGGGGCAATAATTAGTTAACTAAAGTACCTATCCTATAATTAAGAATCGTTCCAAAGAAACAAGATGACACATTCATACCATAATAAGAAGAAATTATATAAAAAACTTAATGAAATTATCTATTTCGTACCTGTAAGATGAATGGAGATGGATAAGGAGGGATCTGAATTTATACTCTTGAGACGCGAAAGACTTAATTTTTTTCTTTGGAAAACTAAATAAAATTTTGATTTTAATGTAAGTCTAATTTAATTCAGGAGCAGTTAGTATAATGAAATTCAAAATCACTTGGATTTACAAATAATCCACTAAGAAGAAATTATGTGGAAAAACTTTTCGTAATTACCTTGTTCAAGCCTGTGAGAGGTCTAAGCTTCGACCCAGGCGATTTGTATTTATATCCCTAAGGCTCAAAAGGTTGATTCCGCGACATTTTCAGCCCCCGACAAAACATCCCCGCAAAACATCCCCCGACAAAATATCCCCCGACAAAATATCCCCCGACAAAATATCCCCCGACAAAATAACCCTTCGCCTCGTGAATCTTATGAGTAATGCAAATCGACTCCGGTTCGGTTAATATACCATATATTCAGTTCGCTCGGATGGGTCCGTATAGCTCCTTTTCGGGCCGGCATTTAGACCGAAAATGAACTATACGAACCCAACCGAGCCGAACTGATTATATATTAACCGAACCTCCGAAAGTTTTGTCCGGGCGGGGTGTGCTTCGGGCTCCCATTTTTTTCTAATCAAACACATTGAAAACCGAACCAGCCAATCGTCGGGCGGAGTGTGTTTGGGGCTCCCATTTTTTCGTAATCAAACATGACAGACAGCAGCACTTCCAAACGGCTAATTAGCCGCCAGAAAGTCTGTTTATATTATTCAAAACTGTGATTATAAGCTTCTCGCCTAATCTCTTTTGTATTCTCCCTTATACTGGGGAATATTTTGTCAGAAGATATTATGTCGGGGGATATTTTGTAGGCTGAAATGTTCGCGGTACCCAAAAGGCTAAGTTATTTTTAGAAAAACTATTGAAAATTTTGATATTAAAAATTCTAATTATAATATTATTCAGAGGCAATAAAAATAGTCAACTTTTGTTTTTTTTAATATAAGTAATTTTAAATAATCAAGGGCAATGCAATTAAAAATAATAAAAATGAATTAAAAATATATAAACGATGAATAAATAACTAATTTTAATAATAAATATATGAATACTCCAATATTGTATTGACTCTATTCCAGTGGTTGTCATGGTGCCGGAATGCCGTTCTCTAATTGGAATTCTGAAATTGTCTCGAACTACACCACTTTATTCCTTTAAGAAATATTTAACAAACATTTATTTATTTATAGGAATTCTTCATGTAAATAAAGTCGTATTCCGGCCCTCCTGTTCAATGGAATTCATTAAAGACTCAAATTTTATGTTTCGAAAATAATTAAGAATAAAAGAAAAAGCAATGCAAATGCCAAAGTGACTCGATGTCCCTTTAATGAAAACAGCTGAAGGGAAACAATTGAAAAGACAACGTCACTGTCGTCCCCAGGGGGGTGAAAAAGGGAATGATTCCGCACGATCAAACATCGCCATGGCAACAGGGTGGGGGTGGTTCCACCCCCTTGGCTCCTCCGCAGAGCCAATCAATCGAGCCACAGCTGCCACCCCGAAAGAATCTTCCAAGATCTCACCGATAGAAAAGTTCAAGAAGGGAGTTTATCTATCTAAAAAATAATTTTTATAAAAATAAAACCGACTTCAAAAATTAAATGCAACAAATAAAATACACTAAAAGGTATAAAATAATTATTATCTTATTTAGTTACAACTAAACGACGAAATATGAAAAAAAAATTTGAAGTCGGTGCCAAACATATACCTTTTATGAATCGTACTCGACGGATCTTAGTACGTTTGGCGGGTACACTCACTTATAAGTATAGTTTGTTTGGCACAAAACTCAAAAATACAAATAAAATGCACTAAAAGGTATAAATAATTATCTAATTTAGTTAAAACTAAACGACAGAAATATTAACATGAAATCGCTTTTTGAAGTCGGTGCCAAAAATATACATTTTATGAGTCGAACTCGACGGATCTTACTTAGTACGTTTGGCGGGTAAGCTCGCTTACCTATATAGTTTGTTTAGCACCGACTTCAAAAAGTGATTTCATGTTAATATTTCGTCGTTTAGTTGTAACTAAATTAGATAATTATTTTATAACTTTTAGTGCATTTTATTTTATTTTTTGAGTTCTTATTATTTTATTTGTTGCATTTAATTTTTTTTGAAGTCGGTTTTATTTTTTTCATAAAAATTATTTTTATTTTTCTCTTTTTAGTGATGTTAATAATATGTGACTTAAGATAATACCTTGTATGCATCTCGTAAGAGAAAGCGTCGGGCGAATGAATCAGAAAATGATAATAAAATTCAATTCATAAATATAGAAATTATCTCGAAACGTTTGCGGGTTTTAAATGAATGTTTTAAGATTTTTTTTTATAAAAGATTTTATTTATTATAATTTCGATTATTTGCTCATAAGAATTGGAGATTTTACGTTATTTCGTCATTGATCATATCATCAGAACTTGACCAAATTAATATGGGACTACCCCTAAGGTACCCCTTTCCAATAAAAAGAGAATCATCGAAATCGGTTCACGTGGCAAAAAGTTCTTGCTGAACATACATAAAATAAATAAATAAATAAATAGTTAGGTATCTTGACTATCTTGGAGCTATACTGATCCAAACGCAGAGAGAATCATTCAAATCGGTTCATAAACAAAGAGTTATGCCCGAACAAACATAGCAAAAAATGATCCAATACCGATGAAAAAAAAACGGGACCAATCGGAAACTATACTAAACCCAATGCAAAAAAATAATCAAAATCGGTTCACAATTGGCGAAGATAACAGACAAAATCAGTCGAATTGAGAACATCCTCCTTTTTTGAAGTCGGTTAAAAATTTATACAAAGACTATAAAGTAATTTGCGTAATAACTAGTATAATAAATTTTTGAAAAATCTGTATTTGAAAACACAATGTGGATAATTAATATAAGATATTATTATTTTATTTGTGGGCCAGAGTTAGTTAGTTTTTTGTCTATTGAATCAAGCTAGCCCGGTTTCCAGATAGATTCACTGCAAATATTTGGCCAACTATAATCTGATCCCTTTACATCAATTTACATACACATACAAACACATTCATAACCAAGAGTTCTGGCTAAAATGAACATTTAGTCCAGATTACAAATAAAAAAAAATTGATTTTTTTAAATTCAAAAAAAAAATAAGCTGACGTGTTCTGATGTGGCCATCCACTTGACTTTACCATACAACCTGGCCCCTCACTTATATTTAATATTTAATAAAAATTTTTATAATCATTTAAATGGGGGGGGGGTGGTAGTTTGCATTTCTAGACTCCTGGGGGCCCACTGATTATGTATACAAAATTTGGTTGAGTTTGGTACAAGAGGTTAGATTTTTATTTTTTGACCCTAAACCCCCCCCCCAGACAGTTAGTTTTTCAATTTTTTATACTTCTGGGGTCCCACTGATTATGTATACAAAATTTGGTTGAGTTTCCTCAAATGGCATAGATTTTTAATTTTTAACCCCCCCCCCCTTAATTTTGAGTCGATATGCACCAAAAATCTAATCTCAATTGACAAAAACTAAGTGTTAAATTTGGTTTCGATATTCACACTAGTTTTTGAGCTAACTCGTCCACAAAAATTTGGTAACTCTCAGACAGACTAACAGACTAACATACATTTCGACATAACAATTATTATCTCCAAAAAATATAATTTTTTTTGATGTTCACTTATTAAGGCTTTTTTGTAGAGCCAAATACCATGGTTTTGCTAAATTTTTTTAACCAAAATATTTTCAGCCCTTTTTGAGATATTTCGAAAAAAAGAAGCAAAAAACCCACTTTTTTCATGCACGATTACAATCTCGACCATTACACTGTATGGTAAAGTAAAAATGAATAGGTTAGGTGTTAACATTAGATGAATTAAAGATTTTTATTAAGAATCGTTAGTATAATTTAATAAAAATATTTTTTGATTTTGTAAAATGATAAACTTGTAGTTGATATCAGAATCAATCGAGTGACGTCATAGTCCAGATTACTCGATTTTCTTTCATTGAAAATGATAAAGAAATTGAATTTATAGCTACTTGCCTATTTTTTATTTTGAAAGAGTTCACTGATATTTCTCCCCATTTACTTCCTGCTTTATAAAGAGAAATAATTTCATTTCTACTGCTTAATGATATTTTTTCTCTTTTACTACCATCTTATAACAGATTACTTGGCAAGTTTTTTTTCATAATTATACTCGTATATCGTTTAATCAGAAAAACAGAATATTTATTAGTATTTTTTTCTCCTTTATATTTCACTAAAAAAAAGAAAAGAGAAATGAAATAAAAATAGGTACCTTGATGTTATATATTTTATAAGGAAATTCGATTCTCAAAAGGATGCTTGCTAATATTAAAAGAAACTACTAAATAAAATTAAAAACATGTAAATAAACATCTTAATTATTTACAAACTATAAATTACAAATATAAATAACAAATGGCTGGTCAGGTAGTCTAGGGGTTAGCATGTCAGCATGCTAACCAAGTGTACCCGGGTTCGAATCCGACTCGAGGCATCAGGCTAAAACCTAACCCCGGGGGGATAGAGACAAATTTAATAAAAAATAATTAGTATCGTAAATTGGCTTATGGCTAGAAAAGCCGAAAAGCCAAAAAAATAAAAATAACAAACTCTAAAAGAGAAAAAACATACCCAGAGTTTTTAAGGGGGGCTCAATTTTATTTTCAAAATAGCTATATGTTAATATAAAAATATTGTAATAAATGTATTAAATAAAATAAAATTTAGACCTTATAACCATAAATAAATAAAGATAGGCACTCAGTGTTTCTCCGCATGAGAGGCTTAATTTTTTTAATAATATAGCGATATAATGTTATCTAATACTATTGTAACGTTAAAGACAATTTTAGAAGATAGAACGGCGAATTTACAGTAAACCCATTATAAGTTAGATTCTTAAGCGAAGGGCTGCTAGCCCCTAGTAAACATCGAATGGTATTTAGTATCCCTGGAAAAATAATTTAAAAAGTTATTTGTTAATAAATGAAATAGAAAATATGTAACTATTTATATATAGGTTCTGTAATAATTTAAACTAAATTTTAATTTTTTTGTGGCTGGTTATTTCGTACTTTTGAGCTTGAAATAAAATTAGAAGTTAAATTTTCAAAATCTTGCTACGTTTCGTAGAATATTTGTCTGCTTTCTCAGGCAATTTTTAAACTTAACCTCCTCTTAATAAGAATTATATATATTTATTATTAATTATTAATTAGATAGGGTACTATAAATGTTTTAAATAAGAAATTTGGTGTTTGATGAGGCTCTTGAAAACCTTCGAAACAGAATGTCTTCGTTAGGAAAAAGAAATACAAGATTTCCTTATAGACTAAACATTTATTTTCCAGATAAACTTTTGAGACGTTTCAGCGGATATTCTCACGCCATCCTCAGTCTACAAGGGAAACATAATCTTAATTACAGTCAAGAAATTTAACAATCAAATGTCATTTTTAAGACAGAAAGAGACAAAATAAGAAAACAAAAGAAAAGAAAACTCTCCCTGGTTTTTCATAATATAGTCCAATTTTTAAAATTTTTAAATATTAATTTTATCTCTGCTCTGATTCTAATTTTCTTCCAAAATATAATAAAACAACCCTCAAATATATAATATGTACTTATGGACAAAATTAGCGTAACGAAAAAAAGCTATAATTCAATTTAAAGCGATTACATACTCTTCTCTTTTAGTTTTGATTAAAATATTATTTTTAATCTTACTTTTACTTTTATTTAATAACTCACTTAAATATTTATTTTTTTCTAAAATTTCATATTTTATTTAAATTTTATGAAAATTTATTTTTTTATTAGTGAAGCTAAACATTTGGCTAATTTTGTTTATATAATATGTCGGCTATAATCTGAACACTACTATTCCCACACACTCATAAGCCATGTAAAAATTTCAAATCAAAATTTTAGGGGTCAAAAATAAAAGAATTGTAGCCCTTTGGACCAACGGGTTTCCATATAGCTTACAAAATGAAGAGAAATCTAAACCAAAACATTCTGTACAAAAACAGGCCAACTTTGAAAATGTAGTTGAAATCTAGTGTATGTAGCCAGAGTTAAATTCGCCAAGAATAATTAAGTTGTGAACATAGTATATCTCTCAGCTTAATTATTCTTTGCGAATTTAATTTGGCTACACACTAGATTTCACTACTTTTTTGAACTTGGCCTGTTTTTTAATTGTTTTTGGCTGAAATAAAGTTAGAAGTTAAATTTTTCAAAATCTTGCTACGTTTCGTAGAATATTTGTCTGCTTTATCAGGCAATTTTTAAACTTAACCTCCTCTTAATAAGAATTATATATATATTTATTATTAATTATTAATTAGATAGGGTACTATAAATGTTTTAAATTAGAAATTTGGTGTTTGATGAGGCTCTTGAAAACCTTGGAAACAGGTGGAATGTCTTCGTTAGGAAAAAGAAATACAAGATTTCCTTATAGTCTAACCATTTATTCTCCAGAAAAACTTTTGAGACGTTTCAGCGGATATTCTCACGCCATCCTCAGTCTACAAGGGAAACATAATCTTAATTACAGTCAAGAAATTTAACAATCAAATGTCATTTTTAAGACAGAAAGAGACAAAATAAGAAAACAAAAGAAAAGAAAACTCTCCCTGGTTTTTCATAATATAGTCCAATTTTTAGGCAGAAATTCATTTCTTTTCCACAGTTAAAACATTATAATATGTATTTTTATCAAAAGCTTGTAATAAGAAATAACCATTATTAATTATTAAGTAATATATATTTATTACGAGGAGGTTAAGTTTAAAAATTGCCCGAGGAAGCAGAAAAATATACTGCGAAACTTAGAAACATTTCGAAAATTTAACTTCTAATTTTATTTCAAGTCCAAGTACCCAATAACCAGCCACAAAGAAAAATATTCAACATGGTCGATAACAACACCTATAAGTTTTAATAATTATAATTAGTGTTAATAAAAATTAAGATGGGGACAGCCACTTAGTGTATCGTTTCGGATGAGGTCGAGGGAGACCTCATAGGTATCACCTGAGGGGTGATCCGCGATTGGAAGTAGGTGTACACCTCTTTGGAAGTATTTTGGAAGTACTTGGAAATATTTGGAAGTACCTGGAAATATTTTTGAAGTATCTGGAAATATTTTGAAGTACCTGGAAATATTTGAAAGTATCAATACTTGGGAATCTTTGGAAGTATTTGGGAATCTTTGAAAGTACTTGGAAATATTTTGAAGTGCTTAGAAATATTTGGAAGTACTTGGAAATATTTGGAAGTACTTGGAAATATTTGGAATTACTTGGAAATATTTGGAAGTACCTACTTGGAAATATTTGGAAGTACAAGTGGAAGTAGGTGTACAGCATATTAGGTCGCGGTTCACCCCTCGGTATCACCCCTCTTCTCGGTAGGTGTTTGTTAGAACCGCTTATAAAAAATTTTGAAAGATTAAAAAATTTCTAGGATAAAGTTCTCTAAAAAATATAATATTTATATAGTTTAATCAGTAAAAGGGGATCTTGATTTACTTCTTTTTTTATTTCCAAGTCCGTTCAAAAGAAGTGGAAAAAGAAATAAACTCAACCTTAACTCTTTATTAAAGTGTCTCGCCACTTAAGGTCAAAAACAGAGACAACCTATTAAAGATTTATCTCGAATCTAAGCGAAAACACTCAGTATATATTTTTTTGTTTTTTATTCATTAATAACCCGCATTAAATTGCAATAAAACACTAAACGTAGTTGATAAACTCAGTCGAAGAGGCTCTCGATTTGAAATCGGAATTTTATCAGCGGCTTGGATCGCACTTTATGTCTTCGATCTGGAAAAAGTTCACTTGTTTGAGGTGAGCATACAAACACAGAAGCAAAAGAGCAGGCATCCAGCCTCCTTGAACGAGATTAAACGCCTTGAGCACGTCTCTGTAATAACATAGTCAGGCCTTGTCATTTTCATAAGCAACATATGAGACGGATTTTTCTAATAAAGCATCGTGCCGAGTGATTTACTCCGCCACATTGCATAAGTGCAGTGCAAATGGAAAGATTGCAACCAGTATTTGGATAGCAAATGAGAGAGAGAAGGAATTTAAGTATTGGATTCTCGATCCATCTAAGGCCAACTTGAATCCGAGATACAGAACCTGACAGACATGCAGGGTTGTGTCACATCACGTGCCATACAAGAGCAATCGGGAAAGTTCCCAGCAGATTCACTTTCGTGCTGTTTACTAATATCCGAGGGGTGAACCGCGACCTAATATCGTGTACACCTACTTCTACTTCCATTTTCATTTCCAACTAGTAAACAATAGATGAAAGGGCGTGATCTAATGAATTCCAAAATAATTCCACATAATTCCAAAGATGTGTAGACCTAATTCCAATCGTGATTCATCCCTCGCTAATATCTATAACAGAGGTGGCCACAACGTGGCTCGCGAGCCGCATGCGGCTCTTCAGTCAATATCGTGCGGCTCTTGAACCCTCTTGAATAATACTGATTTTAAAAAGTACAGGGTGGGGCATAAAGATCTACCATCTTTTGAAGAGGTATAAAAAATGAAAAAATTTAACTAGAAAAAAACTGAATATATTTTTGAAAAGAACATAAAATAATTTTTTTTAAATGTATTTTGAACATTATCAGACAAAAGGGGGGAGGGTCAAAAATGAAAATTATAGCCCTTTCGACCAAACTCAACCAAATTTTGTATACATATTCTGTGGACCCCAAAAAGGCTAGAAATGCAAAAACTAACCACTCAAAATGGGGAGAGGGTCAAAAATGAAAATTCTAACCCTTTCGACCAAACTAAGTATACAAAATTTGGTTATTTTTTGCATTTCTAGTCTTCTGTGGATACAGAATATGTATACAAAATTTTAAATTAGGTTGGAGTTGGTAGTGTTTCACAAGGAGAAAAATTAAAATACAAAGATTTTTTAGATTACTCTATATATTTCGAGCTCTTAACTCATCGTCAGGAGAACTAAAAAATCTTTGTATTTTAATTTTTCTCCTTGTGAAACACCACCAACTCCAACCTAATTTAATTTTAACAATGTTTCACTATAAACCAACACCGCGTTCCCTAAATTTTATACAAAATTTGGTTGAGTTTGGTCAAAAGGGCTAGAATATTTTTTGACTCCCCCCCCCCCACCTTTTTTTTGTCTGATAATGTTTAAAATACATTTAAAAAAAATTTCATTTATTTTCTTTTCAAAAATATATTTAGTTTTTTTCTAGTTAAATTTTTCATTTTTTTATATCTCTTCAAAATGTGGTAGATCTTTATGCCCCACCCTGTATAATAATTAAATTAAAAAAATAATAATACAAAAATTAAATTAATTTGTAATTTGTAATGTTATAAGTAGAGCAAAAAATATATGTTACTTCATTTATATTTTATAAAATAAAAAAATGTGTCTTTTTTTTAATAAACCATTAATTAATCTCCAAACAATGTGGCTCGCTTTGAAACAGTTTTATAAATTTGCGGCTCCCAAAGTTAAGGTTAGTGGCCACCCCTGATCTATAAGTACAAATATTTTGGGTGAGTTTATTTTAAATTTATTAAAATTTAAAAGATTTTTCTTGATCGAGACTACCAGAGAGGGTGCGTCCTCTGTTAGACGCAATTAAATCTAAGTTTATGTGGATGTGTGTACTTCTTTGCAGAAACCAGATGGATTAATATTTGATTTGGTCTTGAAAGATTTGTTTAAAATTTGGAAGTCTTTTTCAGGGTGCATAATTCATGCATAACATCTAGCAGAAGACATCCTGAAGATTTCTCCTTATAAATCATCAAATCTGCTACTAAATCTTTTTAATAATAAACTAGCTGCAAGGTCTGCCTTCGGCGGCCCTCTTGCTAGCCAGGGGACTTGCCCCTGGACCCCCACCCCGAAATCCACTCTGCACCTCCACCCACACCACACCCCAATGTAAAGACAAAACCTTAATTTTAAATATATAGATAATTTCATTTAAATTGGTAACCATGACGACCCCTGGACCCCAACCTCTCGAGCCCCACTCCCCCCCGAAACCCACCCACACCACCACCCCAATATACAGACAAAACCTTAATTTTATATATATAGATAATTATATAATAACTGTTATTGTTGGGAGACGGACATAGATAGGTAAATAGGTACATAGGTAAGTTCAGAGGCAGGCACAGTAGTATAAGATAATTTTGCCCTGCGGACAATTTTAGAAGTTAAACACTTCTGCCTTGAGGCTCTATCTATGGAAGTAAAGGCTAGCTAGTTTGGATACCCCTTTCTCTTTCGAGTTTACGGGGTCCAGGGGGAAGGTGAACTACACGTCTGGAGTCAGCCAGAATGCAGAAGCTACCGCAGGAGGGTTAAATTTGGCCCTCATACGTCTAAAGAGACTTCATTTCTAATTTGCTTAGGGTGTTTTACCATTAGATGGGTAGCCGGTCAAGGCTGAAGAGACCCATCCACACTTTCCCTATTAGTCGCCTCTTACGACAAGCAGGGAGTACTGCGGGTTTATTCTATGCCCAACCCGCAGGGTAGAATATTATAGTATTAATACAATAAATGATTAACCCCTAAAATGCTTTCAAGTCAGTAGAAAAAATTATTTTCTAGTTGTTGTGTCACTTGACTTTGGTTTTTTCCTGCTTCAATTAGGGCAACCACTTAAGCCGCTGCTTCTGGTGAGGTGTCCATTTTCTAGTACTGAATGATGTCTTATTCGATAAAAGACCATTCAGGCTGCAAGTTGGTGTTTAAATGATGTCGTTTCAACCTTTGAGACCTTCTCGAAATCCCACAAACATCGTTATCTCAAACGAGCAATTTCGGAATCTTTTGTTCTTTTGTTAGTAATCTAATGATTTTGCAGGTCAAAGGTAAACATTTTGTGTTTTTAGAGCTAACAGTGTGTAATTTAATTTGATCAAAATAGTACTTGCAAAAAAAAATTAATTTGAAAAATATTCAAGTTTGAAGTGAAAATGTAGGGGGTGTGCGATTTTTACTTTACCTTCAGGGTATGGTCAAGTATTGTAATCGTGCATGAAAAAAATGTTGTTTTTTTTTCCTTCTTTTTTTCGAAATATCTCAAAAACGGCTGAAACTATTTTGGTTAAAAAAATTGAGCAAAACCATGGCATTTCGCTCTACAAAAAAGCACTAATAAGTGAACATCGATAAAATTATATTTTTTGAGATAATTACTGTTTTGTCAAAATGTCTGTTAGTCTGTCTGGTTGTCCGGTTGGGTGTCCGTTAGTCTGTGCGTTACCAAATTTTTGTGGACGAGCTAGCTCAAAAACTAGTTTGAATATCAAAACCAAATTTCTCACGTAGTTTTGGTCCATTGATTTTTCGTTTATTGGGCCACGCAGGTGGGGGCCTCCACTAACAAGAAATATTTACATAGTCGGGTGAATTTAATTATAGGAGTATTTACATAATTATATGAACATTTACATAATATATTTACAATTTTTTTTTCTTCATACAATTTCTAGCGCATGGCGATTTTTCTATAAGTTTCCTGTTGAAGCTATAAAAATTCATTAAAGAACCCCTCATCGCCCTGAAGGTCATATCACATAAAGTTCTCTGGGAAATTCCCAGGGCGACAAGGGGAGGCACCGCTTTATGCCACCACACTCCCTTCCACGAGAGTGTTATGTATGATTAAGAGCTGATTAGATTTTGGTGCATATCGACCCAAAATTAAGGGGAGGGAGGGGGAGGAGTTAAAAATTAAAAATCTAGGCAATTTGAGCAAACTCAAGCAAATTTTGTATACATAATCAATGGAATCCCAGAAGTATAAAAATGCAAAAACTAAGCCCCCTACATGATTATAAATAATTTTAGGGGCCAGGTTGTATGGTAAAGCCAAGTGGATGGCCACATCAGAACATGTCAATTTATTTTGCTCTCGAGTGTAGTATTAATACAATAAATTATCAACCCCTAAAATGCTTTCAAGTCATTAGAAAATATTCTATACTAAAAAACAAGATTTACATAGAAACAAGATCAATAATAATACTCAAACAAAAAAAAAAAAAATAAACAATAAAATCTTGATTTATCATAAATCGCTAAAAATGATTAATAATCCTCTTTTCTTTGAAATCTCTTTTCTAAGACATTACATAAAGTTTTGTTTTTCTTTTTTTGTTCCTTTCGAATCATATAAAAAGAAAAACATGAATGAATTATTTATTTATTTCACTTCACAAATCCTCAAGTCTTTTTGTATTCCCTTTCTCGCCCCTTGTGCTGTCGCCAAATTGAAGACTTTTTCAAAATGATTAAAATAATAATTCTGTAATCGGATCCATTGAACTCCAGTGGCACATAATAGGAGAAATGACCCAGAATCCGAACCAATGGACTTCTTTAGAATTTAATAAAATAATTATGCGCTTGTCAATGTCATTTATTCATAACAAGTTAATTATTGACGGAAGATGATGGGAGAGCTGTTCATTGAATTTTAAAAGGCAGGATTCAATGACGAAAGAAAATGATAAAAAAAAGGGGCCTTATACAAGGGACGAATTCCCATTACATATAATGCATTTTGGAAGACTCTTGAATTTGACTAAATTACTCGATATAATTAATAAGTAGTTGTATGGAAATAAGGACAATAGCTTATCCAAATAATTTTATTTTTGCCAACGTTTCGTCAACTTGTTGACTTCCTCAGGGATCAAACAACTTAACTTCTTTGCATATTTGTCATTTAATTAATATTCATTCTTAGCAAACACTTAAGGCCAGTCATCACACAGATTGAAAATATTTTCCTATTTAAATCTAAAGATGACGAAACGTTGGCAAAAATAAAAATTATTTGCATAAGCTATTGTCCTTATTTCTCTATAACTACTTATTAATTTAATCAATGTACATAAATAATCAAAATAAAATACTCGATATAATTGACAGCTAATACCGTGTGCCTATTTTTTAATTTTCACTTTTTACTTTATGTGGATACGAGGGGTGATCCGCGATTGGAACTAGGTGTACACCTCTTTTGAAGTATTTTGGAAGCACTTGGAAATATTTGGAAGTACTTGGAAATATTTGAAAGTACTTGGAAATATTTGGAACTACTTGAGAACATTTGGAAGTGCTTGAAAATATTTGGTAGTGCTTGAAAATATTTGGTAGTGCTTGGAAATATTTGGAAGTATTTGGAAATATTTGGAAGTACAAGTGGAAGTAGGTGTACAGCATATTAGGTCGCGGTTCACCCCTCGTGTGGATAATAGGTACCTACCTACTATTACTATAATACTTTTTGAATTTTCAAAATTTCTCTAACAAGAATGAAACTATTTTAATTAAACTATAAAATAAAAATTCTAAAATAAAAATTCTAAAATAAACTAAAAAAAAAAAAATATTAATTTTATCTCTGCTCTGATTCTAATTTTCTTCCAAAATATAATAAAACAACCCCTCAAATATATAATATGTACTTATGGACAAAATTAGCGTAACGAAAAAAAGCTATAATTCAATTTAAAGCGATTACATTCTCTTCTCTTTTAGTTTTTTGATTAAAATATTATTTTTAATCTTACTTTTACTTTTATTTAATAACTCACTTAAATATTTGTTTTTTCTAAAATTTCATATTTTATTTAAATTTTATGAAAATTTATCTTTATTAGGTAGCTAAACATTTGGCTAATTTTGTTTATATAATATGTCGGCTATAATCTGAACACTACTATTCCCACACACTCATAAGCCATGTAAAAATTTAAAATCAAAATTTAGGGGTCAAAAATAAAAATTATAGCTCTTTGGACCAACGGGTTTCCTTATAGCTTACAAAATGAAGAGAAATCTAAACCAAAACATTCTGTACAAAAACAGGCCAACTTTGAAAATGTAGTGAAATCTAGTGTGTAGCCAAGTTAAATTCGCCAAGAATAATTAAGTTGTGAACATAGTATATCTCTCAGCTTAATTATTCTTTGCGAATTTAACTTGGCTACACACTAGATTTCACTACTTTTTTGAACTTGGCCTGTTTTTTAACTGTTTTGGTTGAGATAAAATTAACCGAATACGTCTCATATATGTTACTAAATAAAAAAATAAAATAAAAAATAAACATAAGCAAAGTGGCCGGGAAAAAACGAATAGCGAGTGAATACTCACTTTTAATGATAGTATCAGAAATCTCTCCCGAAACGTTGTTCTAATAAAATAAAAACTCATGTGCCTATGAAATTTCTAAATATAAATAACCTTTTAAATTTATTCCCACGTCTAGTAAAATATCAGATCAGAATCGGAGATTTCATCCCCACCGATCCTCCAGAGGGCGATGGGTCAAGATTAAATATGCTCGATCGTCCTACACAGCATATATTCACTATCATTGGCGATGATTTATATTTCAACATTGTTCGTAAAAGCTCTCGGATGTAGCTTCAAATCTCCCACCTAATCCCGGCATCGAACCAGAGGTATTGTGTAATAATTAAATTTATTCATGTAAATTGATGTTGTAAATTATCCTTTTAAAAATATTTCTCCTTTAAAACAATGTTCTTTGTGTCCGTGAGGGACACGCCCTGGATGTCGCGTGTGAAGTATGAAGAATGAATTGGACCCCGGATGAACGATGTTGCTCCGAAAAGAGAGAGATCCCTTCATATGTCACAATTGTTTATGGTTTATTATAGCAGCCGACAAATTATGGTCTATTATTCCAATGAGACATTACAGATACGATTTTTTTCTCAATGAGACATTTTAATTTATAAGTAGAGAGAAAAATATAAACAGAAAATCGAGGGCTCCTTAATCTCATTGAACATACATAACCAAACGAGTCCGAGTTATTGATTACCATCAGGTCGTTATAAATATTGAACATTAAAACTGTAGTTAATTTGACCAAGGATACCTCTCTCTATTCCTCCTGAAATGATGAACTGCATTACACATTCTTGACAGATACACGCATTGAATAATTGCTTTTAATTAAGCCAATGTTATATATTCTAAAATTAGAGGGAAAAGTGAATAAATACTCGGTACACTCTCAGAAAATTATAGTGATTTCGGTATTTTTCGCTTGAACTGAGAATGAGAGGTAAGGGAGACCCTTTGTATCAGTTCATCATTTTTCGAGTGGTTCAAAAATTTAATTTTTAGGAGAGATAAAAATAAATATTAATTTCGAGCTCTGTATATAATATAACTTTAGATAAAATTAAAATTTCTTTAAAAGTAAAAATTTATTTTCTTAAAAAAATCTGAAAATGAGAGGTAAGGGGGCACCCTTTGTATCACATCACCATTTTTCAAGTGGTTCAAAAATTTAATTTTTAGCAGAGATATAAAAATAAATATTAATTTCGAGCTCTCTATATAATATAACATTAGAGAAAATTAAAATTTCTTTAAAAGTAAAAATTTATTTTCTTAAAAAAATCTGAAAATGAGAGGAAGGGTAGACCCTTTGTATCACTTCATCATTTTTTGAGTGGTTCAAAAATTTAATTTTTAGGAGAGATAAAAATAAATATTAATTTCGAGCTCTGTATATAATATAACTTTAGATAAAATTAAAATTTCTTTAAAAGTAAAAATTTATTTTCTTAAAAAAATCTGAAAATGAGAGGTAGGGGAGACCCTTTGTATCACTCCATCATTTTTCGAGTGGTTCAAAAATTTAATTTTTAGAAGAGATATAAAAATAAATATTATATTCGAGCTCTTTATATAATATAACATTATCGCACTGCAATATTTCTAATAGCATAATAATGTTAATAATTTTCAAAGTAATCTTGGTTGTCAATTCTAGGTGAAACATTTTCAAAAAGAGTTTTCACTCATAAAATATATTTGTTTTATATATGTGAAACCTACCTACTAGTTTAACCTACTCTTATATTATAATGTTAAGCTGGAAAAAGTGAAATATGACATTCGCTATTGTTACTATCTTTCGCAGATTATCATCACCAAATGCTCACCGTTTATTGAATTCGTCCTTGTGCTCTATCATCGGTAGGTTGTGCCCTCTAATTTAGGGGCAACGAAATTCTATCAAGGCCAATAGATTACAAAGTCATCAAAGATGGTTGTGGTTGTTTGTGTTCGTGATTGGATGGGCCTTAACGAGAGCAGCAGCCGCTTGTTAATGATGGCCTCTCGGAGTCTCCGCGGGCGGCAAAAACGACGCGAGCCCAACAACCTGGCAAGATGGCGGGGACCTTGTCCTGAAGACCTCAAGAGACCACACACGTCGCGGCCGGCCGATGGGGCGGCTCGCGGATCAAAACAAAACAAAAAAAAAGATTGAATAAGCCCCTCTGGCCGGCCTTCTTATCGGATACTCTCGGATAATCGGACACTTAATTAGGGAAGAACGCGAGAAAGCAACAGGCCTATAATAAAACATGTTTTACACAAAAGAGTTTGGAAAACTAATTAGGTTGCGATAAATGTAAATAGACGAAAAATGGTTAAAAAAAACACATTTTATATTTTAAACACGCTTTAATTTCAAAATGCATTATAAAGTAGAAAATTAATATTTGTTAAGAGGTCTAGGTAGGTACTAAAAAAATGTTCAATCACATCAAATAAATTAAATCTCATCTAAAACATTCTGTTATAAAACAGGCCAAGTTCAAAAAATTAGTGAAATCTAGGAAGCGCCCAAGTTAAATTCGAAAAGAATAATTAAGTAAAATAGTACTTTCAATTATAATGCATTCTTTCATTTTGAATGACAATCTAAATTTATGGATTCTAAATTTTTAATTTAAATTATTTTCATGAAACTTGGCTGTTACGAATTATGTAGCTAGGGTAAATAGAGGGGTGATCCGTGATTGGAAGTAAGTGTACGCCTCTTTGGAAGTACTTGGAAATATTTGAAAGTACTTGGGAATATTTGAAAGTACTTGGGGATATTTGAAAGTACTTGGAAATATTTGGAAGTACTTGGAAATATTTGGAAGTACTTGGAAATATTTGGAAGTACTTGGAAATATTTGAAAGTGCTTCGAAATATTTGGAAGTACTTGGAAATATTTGGAATTACTTGGAAATATTTGGAATTACTTGGAAATATTTGGAAATACTTGGAAATATTTGAAAGTACTTGGGAATATTTGGAAGTGCTTGGAAATATTTCGAAGTACTTAGGAATATTTGGAAGTACTTGGGAATATTTGGAAATGCTTCGAAATATTTGGAAGTACTTGGAAATATTTGGAATTACTTGGAAATATTTGGAAGTACTTGGGAATATTTGAAAGTGCTTGGAAATATTTGGAAGTATTTGGAAATATTTGGAAGTATTTGAAAATATTTGGAATTACTTGGAAATATTTGGATTTACTTGGAAATATTTGGAAGTACTTGGAAATATTTGGAAGTAATTGGAAATATTTGAAAGTACTTGGAAATATTTGAAAGTGCTTCGAAATATTTGGAAGTACTTGGAAATATTTGGAATTACTTGGAAATATTTGGAATTACTTGGAAATATTTGGAAATACTTGGAAATATTTGAAAGTACTTGGGAATATTTGGAAGTGCTTGAAATATTTCAGAAGTACTTAGAATATTTGGAAGTACTTGGGAATATTTGGAAATGCTTCGAAATATTTGGAAGTACTTGGAAATATTTGGAATTACTTGGAAATATTTGGAAGTACTTGGGAATATTTGAAAGTGCTTGGAAATATTTGGAAGTATTTGGAAATATTTGGAAGTATTTGAAAATATTTGGAATTACTTGGAAATATTTGGATTTACTTGGAAATATTTGGAAGTACTTGGAAATATTTGGAAGTAATTGGAAATATTTGGAAGTACTTGGAAATATTTGAAAGTGCTTCGAAATATTTGGAAGTACTTGGAAATATTTGGAATTACTTGGAAATATTTGGAATTACTTGGAAATATTTGGAAATACTTGGAAATATTTGAAAGTACTTGGGAATATTTGGAAGTGCTTGGAAATATTTCGAAGTACTTAGGAATATTTGGAAGTACTTGGGAATATTTGGAAATGCTTCGAAATATTTGGAAGTACTTGGAAATATTTGGAATTACTTGGAAATATTTGGAAGTACTTGGGAATATTTGTAAGTGCTTGGAAATATTTGGAAGTATTTGGAAATATTTGGAAGTATTTGAAAATATTTGGAATTACTTGGAAATATTTGGATTTACTTGGAAATATTTGGAAGTATATACAAGTGGAAGTAGGTGTACAGCATATTTAGGTCGCAGTTCACCCCTCCGAGTAAATGAACTAAATTCGTGACCAGCCAAGTTTCATGAAAATAGATTAAATTAAAAATTTAGAATCCATAAATTTAGATTGACATTCAAAATAATAATAATTGAAAGTACTATTTTCTCAATTTAATTATTCTAACTAATTTAACTTGGCTGCACAGTAGATTTCACTAATTTTTCGAACTTGGCCTGTTTTTTCACAGAATGTTTTAGGTGAGATTTCTCTTTTTTTTGTAAGCTAATATGTGGCTTTTATTTTAATTTATTATTATTTTTATTATTTTTGTTTTAAGGGGAGCTAATTTACCTTACAAAATTCACCCCTTCGTTTTAGAGGTTTCTGAGATATTATTTTAGCATCCTAGAGTCATTTCATATATATTAGATGCAGTCGGTGACAAACATTTATACATTTTATGAATCAAACTCGACGGATTTCACTTAGTACGCTTGGCGGGTACGCTCGCTTATTAGTTTGTTTAGCACCGACTTCAAAAAGTTATTTCATGTAAATATTTCGTCGTTTAGTTGTAACTAAGTTAGATAATTATTTTATACCTTTTAGTGCATTTTATTTTATTTTTGAGTTCTTATTATTTTATATGTTGCACTTATTTTTTTTGAAGTCGGTTTTATTTTTTTTATAAAAATTATTTTTATTTTTCTCTTTTTAGGGATGTTATTAATAGTGATTTAATATAATACCTTGCATGCATCTCGTAAGAGAAAGCGACGGGCGAATGAATCAGAAAATGATAATAAAATTCAATTCATAAATATAGAAATTCTCTGGAAACGTTTGCGGGTTTTAAATGAATGTTTTCGGATTGATTTTTTTATAAAAGATTTTATTTATTATAATTTGGATTATTTGCTCATAAAAATTGGATATTTACCTTAATTCGTCATTGATCATATCCTCAGAACTTGACCAAATTAATATGAGACCACCCCTAAGGTACCCTCTTTCCAATATAAAAAGAATCATCGAAATCGGTTCATAAACAAAGAAGTTATGCCTAAACAAACATAGCAAAAAAGGTCCAATCCCAATGAAATTATTAAGAAAACGGGACCAATCTGAAACTAGACTGAACCCAATGCGAAAAAATCATCAAGATCGGTTCATAATTGGCGAAGATATCTTGTAACATACAAACAAAAAAAAAAAAAAAAAAATTAAATAATGCCATCATCAGTTCCTAAGAGTTGATTAGTTTCTGATTTATTCAGCAGAAGCTACCCATTGGCTGAATCCCTCTCCATTACTTAATTATATACATATACAGCCATCAAATTGTATCAAAAAAAAATTAAGTCGTATTGAGAACCTCCTCCTTTTTTGAAGTCGGTTAAAAAGGTATGTAAAAATACGCACAGACAAAGTCCACCTCTCTAAATTATCCGCAATTATATCTATAATTTAAATAAAGTAAAAATGCAAATTGAAATCTCATTTCACTTGGCATTTTAAATAACTTCATTAAAGATAGAATTTCAAGAGATTTCCCCAAACGTGAGGCTGAAATGATTTAATGGCTCAAATCGAGCAAATGAATTTCTTATGAGATAGCTATCAGATGAATGAATTCTCTTTTCGGAATTTATTTCATGCCGATGGAACACGAAAAATTGTATAACGCTGATATTCATCGAAGTTGAACTAAATTACATCATTCGGTGAGCCATCTTTTTTAAATATTGATCGAATTAATTATAAATCCTAGAAGTGAAGAACCATAGATAATTTTTTGAATTTTTTTAAATATATAAAAATTAAAAATAAATATATAATGGCCTTTTTTGATTGGCGGACAATTTTAGAGGGTTTAGTCCTGCTCCTAGGGTGTCTAACCCCTTCTCGTCCGAACTGACGGGGCCCAGAGGAAATTTGAACAACACGTCTGGAGTCAGCCAGAATGCAGAAGCTGCCATAGGACGGTTAAGTTTGGCCCTCAAGCGCCTAAAGAGGCTTCACTCCTAATTTATTTAGGGTTTTTTCTCCTAGACGAATTAAATATTTTGAAAAATTCATTTGTTTAGATGTTTTGAGAATAGAAGCAGATTTTAAAATGGGTTTGTGATGTTTGAATATTTATAAAAATATACTAGTATATATAATTTTACTACTAGTATGAATATAATAATAATGACCTGTTTGCCCTGGCATATAATTTTAGAGGGTAAACACCTCTGCCTTGTCTCTTTCAATGGAAGGAAAGGCTAGCCAGTTCCGATACCCCTCTCTTGTTCGAGCTGACGGGGTCCAGGTGGAAGGTGAACAACACGTCTGGAGTCAGCCAGAATCCAGAAGCTGCCACAGGATTGTTAAGTTTGGCACTCAAACTCCTAAAGACTTCACTCCTAATTTGTTTAACCTCTAGACCCCTAGACGGGTAGCCGATCAAGGCTGAAGAGTCCCATCCATCCCTATTAGTCGCCTCTTACGACAAGCAGGGACTACTGCGGGTCTATTCTACGCCCAACCCGCAAGGCAATAAAAATACAATAAAATAAAACAGATATTTTATTTGTTTTATTTATTTATTTATTTTATTTAAACAAATTCGAATTGCAAAAGAGGCAGTGAAAATTAAACCACAATTGTAAATTTCAGTATTACAAAATGTAAATCAAACATTGTAATAGAAGAATAGAACAAATAGGTGTATAGATCTTGGCAAATAAAACTAGTAAGTATATCAAAAAGCGAGTACAAAAGTTCCGCGGCTAACATCGATGGCATCTGCTTACACCTGATTTGAAATTTAAATAAATCCAGGTATTTTAATGAGGAAGACTACTGAAGAAGAACAAAAGGGACAGAGAAGAAATATTTCCCACCGCCGTCGATTCCTTTGTCGCTGGATAATTAGCCCGATTTAAGGCTTTATTGGTAAGAACAACACCATTTTTAAAGAGAGCCGGTTTTTAGGGCAACGATCGAAGCCCAAAGGGGCCCGTAAGCTGCCCTAATTAACAAACCTGGCCCTTTATGAATAGCGTTACATTTATATGGTGACGCCTGTAGGCAACACATTAGGGCTCTAGCGGACATTTCAAAGGACCCCGAAATATCCAATGGTCGAATTAAAAAATGCGATCACCATTATAGCGCTGTTTAAAGAAATTAACAGTGAAATTGTTTAATAATATCATAAAAAAGTGATATCAAACAATAAATACATACTTTGCCTAATGATACAATAGCGAAGAAAAACTGTGCCTTTTTTCATTTAACGAAGGTCGATTAACTTGAAAGTTTTTTGAACCTATTTTCAAGCAATTATATTATGTCCTAATAAACCCTAAATACGTTAACCTTTGCCTTGGCAAACAGTAATTGAAATTAATTTGAAAATTCAGGCTGGCTGAGTGTTTTGTGACCTTCCCCGATAGATGCGCCACTTAAAAAAGGCCAAAACAAAACTTACTATTCTTTAAATTTGAAATTCGATATTTTTTTATCAAACATTATTAATTTAGAATCTGAAGGTATTTTTCATGATACAGAACTTGCTTGCTGAAGAATTAAAAACAATGAAACCAGTCAATATTTTGAGACAGATTCAGCCCCCCTTTTTTAAACTACATATTACATCTATTTTCAGAGCTCCAGCTAAAAGTAATTTCTTTTAATAATGGGTAACAAAACTATCTAGCAAAAAGTAATTTTTTTTTAATATTATATTTTTACATGACTATAAAATTCTCGATTGTTTTAATATATTAAAAAAATACAAATCTTTATACAACAATTTTGGAACGTTTATTTTTGAAACTAGACGTTTAAGGAGAAATTCTCCCTTTATCAATATGAATTTTTTTAAAAAATTGAAAAAAAGACAAAAGTTGTTTTTGATAATGTTTTTTGCTTTTTTAGGATTGTTTTCGAAACATTAGTGAAAATTTTTTTTTCTATTGATAAAGGGAGAATTTCTCCTGAAACGTCTAGTTTCAAAAATAAACATTCCAATATTGTTTTATAAAGATTTGTATTTTTTTTTTATTATTATAAAATTCTCTATCGAATAAAATAATAATTATGGAGGAAATCAAATTTTTCCTCATCGAAATTAAACAATTTTTCTCAATTTAATTTTTTCAAAGAGAATGAAAAATTTGAAGTATTTAAAAGAAATTATATTTTTCCTCCCTATTTAAAATTTCCTATTAAATAATACCTATTATAATGATCATAAGGAACCAGTTTTTCTTTTCAAAATCAAAATATTCTCATAAGTGGGTAAACTTTTATAAAATTTTCTCTTTTCACGCAGGGTGAATAAATTGATTTTTAAGAGATTTTTTAAGGAAATTATATATTCATTCATCGCTGTATTAAATGATTTTTTCTTAAGGTTTTCTTAAGTTGTACTCCTATATAATTTTCGAGGGGTGAACCGCGACCTAATATCTTGTACACACACTTCCACTTTCATTTCCAAGTAAAAGACAATACATGAAGGGGAATTATCTAGTGAATTCCAAAATAATTCTAAATAATTCCAAAGACCTATACACCTAATTCCGATCTCTGTTCACCCCTCGATAATTTTCATAAGATTTTAAATGATATCAGAGTAAACATATATGATCTGATAGATCGATAACAAAAATAGTCTACTCTTTAACTGCTGACAATAATAAGAGGTCCTGAGGTGGCTGCTAGAAGATGCTGCCATCTATTTTTTACCACTTTAAATCTCCAGGGAGACCCTGGTCCTAGATATTTCACTAACCGAAAAACATAATTACTTTTTTACCTTCCCGAAAAATATTTCTTATTTAGGGAAATGATCAAATTTTTCACCTTTGGATCAATAAACTTGAGAAATTAATCTCTGATATTGACGTTAACTTGGGAATAGAGTAATAAAAAGCTCGTTCTGGTGAGGAATTTTTGTATTTTTCAGAATGGAGAATTGACTTGATTTTAGACTTTAGAATTTTGGTTAAAAAACCCTAATAAAGCGAATCGTTATATAGAGAGCGATTGAGTGGCTGATACTGAACTAAAATTTTGCGAACAAGTTGGTATTAATTAACAGCGAGCAACTCTACAAAGTTTCATGTTGCTAGCTTCAACTATTTCAACCATTTGGTCAGTAAATATGATCAAATCAATAAAATTTGGGGGGAGGGGAACCTATAGTCTTAAAAACGTTTATATTTTTTACTGAAAAAATTTTATTGATTGTTTTATATATAGGCGAGGGGTAAACCACGATTGGAATTAGGTGTACACATGTTTGGAAAATGCTCCTTAATCTATTGTCTTTTACTTGAAAATGAAAGTGAAGTGGAAGTAGGTGTACACGATATTAGGTCGCGGTTCATCCCTCGTATATAGGTATACCTATAAAGACAATCTTAAAAAGGTTTATTTTAAATCCAAACGTTTCTAGAGAATTTCTTTTATCATGGAATTTTAAGAAACTTGAAAAAATAGTTGTTTTAAAAGAAAGGATTATAAAAGCAACTATAAAGCAACTAAAACCATTATGACATGTAGATAATAAAAACCATACCTAACACCTTTTAGAATCAGTAAGTGAAAAAACTCTTCGGTTTATTTTTAGAAATCTTAGCACTCCAATTTCAACTTTTATATAAATAAATAAATGTGTCTTTAGAATTAAAAACCGAAACGTCGTTAAATTAGAATAAATTTAGAGCGGCTTTTCCTGAAGGGGTAACCCACTTCTGACACCATATACTGTTGGCATATTTTCAGTCTTCACAATTCCCTTTGTGTTGCGTGAATTCATATTCCAATTAAAAGCCTAAAAGGAGTAGCGAGAGATACGGATCCTTGATCTTCATCTATATACCTACTTCTTATAATATTGGCAATACAGATAGATATAAGTCGACTAATATGATGCATATTTTTAGCTCAACACTTTTTTTGCATCAATGTCATAAAATATAATATAAATCATTTCTCTCTCCTAACCACGAAGTTCATTTTCGTTTAACTTTACTTTTATGACTAATTAAAACCACAAATTTATCTTTCTGTCAAACTGCTGAGTTAATTTTGGAAGCCCATTTTAAAAGTATACCGAGTTAAAGGGGCAGTGGGCAGGGTGGAATTCCTGCACCAAACGAAATCTTTGTGATGAATCCTTGCAGCTCACGCATAATGTCAATTAGCAGAGCAAGATTTACAGCTCAGCTCCTACAGTTCTTTGCATGCAATTAATAGCCGATTGCCTCTAAATGCCCATTTTCCATAAATACACGCATAGATTATTATTCCGATGCTTAGTTTTATTTATAGTTCCGAAATGATGGCGGTAATAGGTCTAATAAAATTCAAATCCCAGTCCATTAGCGCAAAGGGAGCCTCAATCAGCCAATTTGGTTTGTAATTAGTGCATTGTTTATCTTAGCTTAGCAAAAGAGAATTCTATGAGAGCAGAAAGATCATTAAAGATGGTGATACCAAACAACGCAATAATCATAATGTTTGGATCGGATCTCCTACCGGTTCAGGTGTGCCAATTGCTATTTATTAAAATGCAATTAAAATTCACTTTGATCCGAAGCTTGTTTTAGGAAAAGGAAAAAACAATTGAATGATTGTTTATTGTCGTCAAATAGAAACTGAGGAATTAAATGATTGTGTAAAGATACCGGGGAATTCAGAATAGTACATTTGCGTAAATATATGAACCGTGTGATTAATCCACCCAAAAAGTATAAAGCTCAACCACAGAGGTAAACCTAGAGTTAATGTTACTACCTAATGACTGGTCCCAGTGAAAACGTATGGGAACAACCCTAAAAAATTATTGACCAAAACGAAGTAAAACAAGCCCACAAACATCAATGTTATCCTACATTTTTACGCCTTCCTGGGATATAAATAAGTAGGCAGATATATTTTTAATGATATTGATGCAAGAAGGTGTTTTATCCAAAAGATGCAACCTTCCATTTTGAAAAGATTTCCCAGGCTAGGTCTGACTTGAAAGTACTCGGATGCAGCAGTGGCATTGCAAAAAATGTTGAGCCCATAAGCAAAACTATTAAAAACAATATAATACTTTTGGGATTTTATATCTCTGTATTCACCGATCTCCAGTTTAAACGGCTCAACCGATTGACTTGAAATTTGAAACATATACTCTTGAGGGGTCAGAAAGTAAGTGGTGTCATTCATAAAAAGTGAACTTTTAGTCTTAGTAATATATGTTTGTTTACTGACCTCTTTTTACTTTATTTCTTTTTGAAACTATTCTTATTCCAAGTAAATAATAAAACTAATAATTCTAATTGAATTTTTTTCTACAAATATAATTTTATTTTTTTAAAAACCACAAAGAGTTAAATATAATACAATTTATAAAATTTCAATTTCTAATTAAAACAAAATATATATAAAAAAATATATACAATATGAAAATGACAATCTTCAGCATAGAATATGAGAGCCAAAAAGCTTAGAAGTTTTGCTCGAAAAAACTAGACCAAATAAATGACAACGAGGTAGAACCTCATTATCTCAGGAAAATTATCCAAATATCCAAACATTGTAAGACAAAGCATTTGCAGCTGAAAACCCCCAAGATGACCAATTTTCGAGTTGCTGTCACAAAGGTAAAATTAATTTACCACCACCACCAGAGTGTGTCAAAAATTTGTACTTGAAAAATATTGTCGATGCAAAAAAACTAAAAAAACATAAGACAGTATAATAATGTTCTGGCTTTTGTAGTTATGGGAATGCAAAAAAACGCCAACTCCGAAACTATCATATTGATATGTGCCTTGCGGGAACGGGCTGAAAGCATGTTTATATTATTTATGAGAAAAGTTTGAATGATTTATTTCTTTTAAATATTGTATTCTGAAAAAACCAAGAATTGAGTGAATTTATGGAATTTTTTCACAATTTTATTTTAAGTATTTGAATAAAATGTAACTACTACAAAAAACTCCTAAGATAGCCACTTTGGAGCTCAAGTCATTTATAATCTAAATAAATTTAAAAAACCTAATTCTACGCAAAGAAACCTATAGGTACAGTAGGGTGCTTCTTATTATGGATATTTTCGAATTTTTATGCTTACAGAGGCTCATATGGTTCGAAATAAATAAATAAAAAATATCCCCCTGGTTTCAAGTCTCTATCTCAATTTTAACCTAGTGCTTTAACAGCGATTAAGTTTCCCATCTAAATAACATAGGCTTTTGGAATTGAACGATCAATTTTTAATTCCGGCCAAAATAATGGTTTGAAACTCTCTAGACTTTATCCTTATAATAGAAGCTACCCTTCAGAATTTTTACAGATTTTTAGCTATTACAATTCAAGAGTTAAGTCTAGATAAAATACTGCTATATCTTAGTATTAGTAAGTTATAGACTCCAAAATTATAATAGCTAAAAATCTGTAAAAACTTTGAAGGATAGCTACTATTATAAGGATAAAGTCTACTGAGTTTCAAACTTTTTGAATCATTAGTTTGGCCGGAATAAAAAATTAATCGTTCAATCCCAAAAACCCCATGATATTTACATGGGAAACTTAATCGCTGTGCAGCACTAGGCTAAAATTGAGATAGAGACTTGAAACCAGGGAGATATTTTTTTTATTTATTTCGAACCATATGAGCCTCTGTCAACGTAAATATTCGAAAATATCCAAAATAAGGAACACCCCAAGGTACAGGGTACAGGGATACCTCAAAGCCTCAAATTTAATGATGAAAATATTTTATTTTTTATTTTTTACCCCACTCAAAATTCGGCTCTTTCTAAATATCAAGTTTTTACCCATTTAGTTTATTAGTTACAATGTTCGGAAAGACAGCCAGACATGAGGCAAAATCAATTAAGGTCCCCTGCCGTCTTTATATGGAACCTTATAAAGATTATCCAAACTCCTGATACTTCTTCTGATTTTTTATTAAACCATAAGACAACTGAATTTTTTAATCAAATGATTTGGAAATACAGTGAAACCCCTCAAATCCGAACTAATTGGGGCTGAAGTCTGTTCGGATTAGCCGAAAGCAGCATCGACAATTGAAGATAATTGATATCAAGTGAAAGATTAAGTGATATTTTGTGTGTTTCTATTATTATTTCATTGTCTTTGCAACGTGATTAACCTAAAGAATTTCAATAACCAACTTTTACAGTTTTTCAATCCTGGATGACATAAGTATGTACACACATTTACACTTTGCTAGGTATGCTAACTGTACTTATTTGTTAATAAATCAACTATGGTAATTATGTAAAATAAGATTATAATGTAGAATATATACATAATTGTTTTATAAATAAATAAATAAGTTTCTCTTTTTTGCGTTCGGACTTCCTGGGATTTCGCATTTCTGGGGTTCTGATTTGAGGGGAGTTCCACTGTACTAATTTAACAAAATACTATTTTACATAAGGTATTTATAGATACATATATTAGGTATATGTATATACCTAAAGTCGATAAGGCTGTCAATTTACGAAATAAATAACAATGCAGTGCGTTTGCCACCTCGCTTTTGTTGACGTCGTAAATCTATTTCCAAATCTATGGAAAGAAATCCGGTTGTCGGAACGCCATCAACGACAATCGTTTTGCTTTTTCCAAAAAAATCTCCTTCATCCATTATGAATATATAAAAAAAAGAAAAAAAAAGAGGAAATGATGGAGGCAAAATATGATTCGCTAATATTCATCAACACACAAATTGATAAATAATAAAAGCCCGGGGATTTATTAAATAGATCTCTCGTAAATTGTTTGATCAATATATTAAAGTTAAGGCTATTAAATAAAATTGGATATCAATTTTTAACGCGTTTAGGAACTGTTTTGGTCGTAAATTTCATACCAGCGTTGATGTTATCAGCGTTTCCCAAAACATATCGAACATTTTTTTAGCTCAAGTTAAAGCAGCGGAACATAAAACGTTCATTAATTTATCCCTAATTAATTTGGTTTTTGATAGCTCATTAATGGAGAAGAGCGTTGTAATGATGCATTTGGCATTCGGTAGTAATTACGTAGTATTATTACTATGTTAACGATCAGTTAAAATTTTTTTCTCTAGAAGAGACATTTTCCTTTTCCAGTTCTTGAACGATTTTTTTTTTTTTTTGTTTTTAAGATACTTACAAAAGAGAAAATTTAAATGTATATTTTTAATTTAATACATATATATATCTTGTTAATTTAAAATTAAGATTTTTACGAAATAGAAAGTGAATAGAATAATTCGCTAAAGGATTGAATCCTTTTCAACTTCCAAATAGAGTCCAGGTCACAAAAAAATATAATTTTTAGTGTAATTGTGAATTGAACGTTTTGAAAAATTCATTTGTTTAGATGTTTTGAGATTAGAAGCAGATTTTAAATTCAGTTTGTGATGTATGAATATTTATCAAAAAATATATATAATTTTTGAGGCGTGAACTGCGACCTAATATCGTGTACACCTAATTTCAATTCCAAGTAGAAGACAATAGATGAAGGGGCATTATTTAATTAATTCCAAAATAATTCCACATAATTCCAAAGAAGTGTACACCTAATTCCAATCCTGGTTCACCCCTCGTTAATTTTACTATGGATATAATAATAATGGCCTTTTTGCCCTGGAGGACAATTTTAATAGGTAAACACCCCTGCCTTGTCTCTTTCAATGGAAGAAAAGGCTAGCCAGTTCCGATACCCATCTCTCGTTCGAGCTGACGGGATCCAGAGAGAAGGTGAAAAACACGTCTGGGGTCAGCCAGAACAACACGTCTGGAGTCAGCAAGAATGCAGAAGCTTCCCCAGAAGAGTCAAGTGTGGCCCTCAAGCGCCTAAAGGGGTTTAACTCCTAAATTGTTTAAGGGTTTTTCCCTTAGACGGGTAGCCGATCAATGCTGAAGTGTTCCATCTACCGTTTCCCTATTAGTCGCCTCTTACGACAAGCAGGGAGTACTGCGGATCTATTCTATGCCCAACCCGCAGGGCTAACTATGGTTTAATTTATCTATAACAATCTGGAAATGATACCATTTCAGAATTCTGATGTTCTACTCGTCCTTAGTCAAATAATACAGAAAGAAAGCGAAAATATGATGAATCATTTTTAAAATCTGGATTTAAATTTTGCAATTATCATCATAAAATAAGAACCCTTTGAATTATTTGTAAAGAAATTTTGGCAGCTGAAAGTATGAAACCATCAAAATTGAAAATGTGTTTTGAGACAGCATTATTCTAATAAACCAAAGAAATATTTTGAGCAATTTCTAACACAGAGAAAGAAAGTTTTACAAAATTTACCAAAGTTTACAAAAAATATCTAAGAGCACAGAGATTGAAATTTTTATCTATTATATTATTAAAGATTTAGAGTTGCATGGATAATTTTTAGATGGGGTCGTTAGCCAAAAAATTTGAAAAACTTTGCCGTAACCCCATAGTTTCATTCTCAATCGCCGAAAATCACAATATGCATGTCATCTATTCAATATTAATAAGAGAAGGGAAATTCTATGCAAATTCACCTTCCTGATAACTATTGGTAGACACTTATCGGTGAATAACAAATTTTCTCCCCCATAAGAATATGTTTGTTGTTGACCGACGACTAGTGACTCTAGCTTTCCTGATGTATGCAAATACAGGGTGATTCACGGTCGATGGCACGTTAGACGTTTATGGAAAACAGAACGCAGAATTTTCCTGAAAATTAGGCGACTTACATTTTCTTACCTGTTCTATCCATTAAAATATTTTCAGCATTGCGACGTTTTGGCTTCCATCGAAAAGTAGTAGCAACTTTATTTTTTTAAATGGAACACACCGTATATTAACAGGTTTTTAGAACCACCCTTTTAATAAAATACTTTTTTGTTAATATTGTACTATACCTATCTCTATCGGTTTTCGAGATAAAAAATAATTTGTGTTAAATATGGTCCAAAACATGGCCCTAATTAAACTTAAATAAATTAGTGTTCTCAATTCATGAAAAGTTGATGTTTTGGTGGTAGTTTAGACAGACCCGAAGTACTTAATTTACGCCAAGAAATCGACTCCATATTATACAGGGGGTGCTAAGATTACTATTCAAAAATTCGTTTTTTCAAATGAGACCCCCTGTATATTACTCAATAAATGTTCGCAAATATTGATTATTTAAACAAAGTTCTTATGAAATAATTTATTTTGTACTATAAGAACTTCGTTTGAATAATCAATATTTGCGGTCATTTGGGAGATTTTTTGAAAACCGTCAATATACTCTTTATAAGTTTCTTATAAATAGTCAACTAACTGTTATAAGCTTGATATTTCCATGGTTAGTTAAAATTAAATTCATTAAAAAGTAATTTTTCACGAAAAAGCGCCTTTATTAAGAAAACTTGATTTTTTAGGTATAGGGATATGATATATCGTCTTAAAGCATTTTTCTTCGTCTTTCAATTTATTGAGTAATATACACGGGGTCTTATTTGAAAAAAACGAACTTTTGACTCCTTTTATGAATAACGGAAATAATAGTAATCTTACCATAGCACGCCCTGTATAATATGGAGTCGATTTCTTGGCGTAAATTAAATAAGTCGGGTCTGTCTAAACTACCAATCAAATATCAACTCTTCATGAATTTAGAGCATTAATTTTTTTAAGTTTAATTAATGCCATGTTTTGAACCATATTTAACACAATATTTTTTATCTCAAAAACCAATAGAGGTAGGTATAGGACAATATTAACAAAAAAGTATTTTAATAAAAGGGCGGTTCTAAAAACGTGTTAATATACGGGGTGTTCCATTAAAAAAAATAAAGTTTCTACAGCTTTTCGATGGAAACCGAAACGTCGCAATGCTGAAAATATTTTAGATCGATAGAACAGGTAAGAAAATATAAGGTGCTAAGTTTTCAGAAAAATACTGTGTTCCGTTTTCCATTAACGTCTAACGTGCCATCGACAGCGAATCACCCTGTATACAATAATATTTATTATGATATTATTTTAATTGCAAATCGTAGTCTTATGTTTAAAATAAAACGAAATTAACTTCCTTTAATAAAAAAGGGTTGTTAACATGTTTTTCTTTTTACTTTTCGAAAAAAGATATCAATATAGGTATATGTTGAAATAATATTTGATAACATATCTATTATAATCGATTACCAAGCAGATAGATATATTTTTATTTATTGAAATGATATATTGATACAATTTGAATATCATAAATCTTTAAGACAGCTTTTATATTAAATTAAACTCTCGAATGTGAGAGAGAGAGAAACGTCTAGTTCTATACGATATATAATTTATCATTATTTATCAATCGGTAGATTATCACTTAATCGATCCCGCGGTTGATCCCCCTGCTGATAACCTAGATTTACTGATTGGCGTTCATTTAATCACCATTAAAATATGCTTTTCTATGATTTGTTCTCTGAGTTCCACTTATTACTGGGTATTTCCGATGAGCTCAACTTTATGAGTAGATTGAGTATTTAATTTAATTGGAATAAGTTTTTTCAAAAAATATAACGATCTTTGCAAATTTTGGGGATTTAGTAATTTTTTATAAGTGGACCATTTGAAGTATTTTTTATTATTTATTTATTTTCATCCGTACCCTATTTGGGTTTTGGATTAATATACATACAGTGAACCGAGGGGTGTCCGCGATTGGAAGTATGTGTACACCTCTTTGAAAGTATTTTGGAAGTACCTGGAAATATTTGGAAGTACTTGGAAATATTTGGAAGTATTTGGGAATATTTGGAAGTGCTTGGAAATATTTGGAAGTACTTGGAAATATTTGGAAGTACAAGTGGAAGTAGGCGTACAGCATATTAGATCGCGGTTCACCCTCGCAGTGAACCATTTGAAGTATAAAACCTAAACTTGGGATAAAGATTCATTTTATTAGAACACAAATCTTGCCGAATTTCAGCTCATTAACTACAACTAATCAAGAGCCCTCCCTTATAATAATCCTTTTTTTTTTTTTGTAATATTGATGCAAAACTTTTGAAGCTAGAAAGACCGAAATTTTGACAGTAAAATAGAAAGAAAAAAAATTATACCTAAAAATGACTTTTTACTGCATTCGAAATCATTATTATTACAGTGAAACCCCTCAAATTCGAACTAATTGTGGCTGTAGCGTTTTCGGATTTCAATTTGTTCGGATTAGCCGAAAGCTGGTGGTTTGGATATCTTATTGAAGAAAATCGTTCTCTTTCTATCCTTGAGAAGCTGGAAAAAGTTACAAAAAAAGACCTTATTTACTGGGTTGCACAATCGAAGGCAAATTACAAGTGTGAACTTACTGCGTATATTTTGGAAGAAGCTTTGGCTTAGCCTCGAGTTCGAGAAAACACCTACCCAAACTTAAATTTGTCAAAAAAAAACTCGTTCTGATTTCCGGGGTTCGGATTTGAGGGGTTTCCCTGTAATAATATAATAAAAGTTTTTCTTTGTGGTCGGATTGTTATATTATAACTGAGGTTTTAATAGAAGGCAGTCTAGGAAGGAAAAATAAATATTATATTCTTGCTTGATTGAACCTTTGAAGAAGGAGAGAAGGATACTCTAAAGCTGTAAAAAGAAAAACCTCCAATAAATACTCTTTTAATGAAAATATTCTTTTTATTTATTCCTGTACTGCATTTCATTAAATCTTCAGTTATTATTATTTTGTTCATTCGTGTTTAGAAATGACTGAAAACGTGGAGAAAAATCTTTTTCAAACAAGAATTTTCAAGTCTTGTGTGCTTCATTAAATACCCACGATAACTCAAGTACAGAAACTAGTACTAACTCCGTTACAGTACTAAAATCTTTGTATCTTTATTATAAAGAACTTATTGGATTTTGAGCTTTTTTTTTATTTATTTAATGTCACCGGGAACAAAGCCCATTTAGACAGCACATAAGTCGAGATTTTGAGCTTTACTTCTAGATAAAAAAAAGCATAATTTCTGAAAAAATATAATTATTATAGTTCAAATTGGCTGCTCAAAAGTAAAGTTTGAATTAATAATCTTGTACTTTCGTCTACATTTTCAAAATAGATTATTTAGTATTTTTTTTTTTTAATTAAGAAGGTTCTTTCGCGACAAGTAACACAAAAAGTTCTAGCCTCGTAACCACTCTATAAATATGAACGGAACTAAAGTTTTAGGTTATGTTTTTTTAACGTGACTGTCCACTCACACTACGAAATCTCTATATGAATACACACATACTTGCCGGATCGTTGTGCTTATATCCCCTCCACTAAAAATAATGGCCCAAATATGTATGTTTTTTGTTTTTTATCAAAACCAAGAGTTAAATAATTTCAATTATTTTTTACGTAACTCCGAATATATTATTCTAACAAATATTAGTTTTTCATCAAGATGGTGAAAGTCCTTCAATGAAAAAAAAAAAATGATGATATCCCCACCCTTTCTACCATATGTAAGAAATTTCATTTTTAATTGTAATTATTTCATGTTTGGTGTGGTAAATCGTCTTCAAATTTTAACAGTATGTGTATTATCCTTTTAATGTCTTATATTCCAAGTTTCAAAGACTTCTTGAATTTTTGTATTTGTGAAAGAACTACCTTAAATGAAATTATTTTAATAAGCTACGATATTTTCACTAATGAAAATGTATTTTCTAAAAAAATCATTTATTTTAACTTGATGGTTATCTTATATTATTTATCACTCTATTAAAGAAAAACATTACGATTTTCAAGTGATTAATTATTAAGTTTGATTTCAAAAGATTTTTATTAACTTAAAAATAGCATAAAATATAAGCAGATTAGATAAGTATCATACAACGCCTGAATACATAATATTCACCACTAGAATGATTATTTCAGACTTGTTAATTGAACTGAAAACTTGTTATTTCAATTTATAAGACAAATTAACTAGGTAATTTAAAACGAAAGTTATTGATCTATATATTATTTATTACTAAATGCTGTATTTTCGTAGAATTGTGAAATTCTTAGTATAATCTGTAAGATTTATTTACCACATTGGGGTGACATAATAAAATAATAGCAACCCTCTTCTATCAATCTATATAAACAATAATGTACTGTTACGCTTAAGTGATACGTTGAAGGATCTCCGAAAGTTCTTAACCGATTTCTTTGAAATTTTCTCACAACATTCCATTCAAATACACGAGTGTTTTTATATATAATGTTTTTATAGATATTACACCTGTGACATGTAAAAAATATTTTTTCGAGGAAACAACTCCAGCGCCTCTCTGGGTGGTAAAAGCAAACAAACAAGATGGCCGATAATAGCTTTTTGGAAATCTTTCAAATGTCAATATTATTTTTGGTTAAGGGAACAATTTTGACAAGTAATATATAATTCATTTACTGTTTTAATACCTAACATATTAGTATAATTATTTGCATTTTCAATTTATTTTCAAAACTATTATTATTTTTTAAATATATTACGAACATTTGTTGCGAAAATAGTTTCGATACTTCCCGTGGTTTAGATGTGAAGCACAAGAGTTAGTCACAGCAACGCGTGGTCGGGTCAGCTATTATCTATATAAATTTTAACCATAAAACGAGACGCTCCCCGCCAGGGGCTAGGTGACCCTAGGCCGAAGACCCGGGCGTCAGCTATACTTTAAATAAATAAAATTTCTATTGATAAATTCTGAAGTAAAATAATTGTTATTTTAAAAAAAACATGTAGCTTTGTACGATTGGAACTCTAGTTTAACATTCAACCTATATAATCTGGTTTCTACACTCATTCACATTAAACACCCTCTAATTTTTAAAAAGAATTAAGAAAATCAGAATTCTCATATGTAAGTAGAAAAAATAAATAAATAAAAATCTCATCTAAAAAAGAACAAATTCGTAAAGATAGTGTCCTTTTAAAAAACTTTAAAGATTAAACCAAGAATCACAAAATCAAAAGAATCAGCGTAAAATAATACAAAAATATTTTTAAGTAAGTGAGCAGAGAGTTAAATAATTTATTTCAATAATTATTTAACTTTGTCGGTTCGTCTATTTAAAAATAAAAATTAAAACTAATGTTTAAAGGGAATTTATCCATATTAAAAAACTTTTTTTTAATCGTTGGTATAAGCCGAGGGGTGAACCGCGATTGGAATTAGGTGTAAAGAGTCTTTGGAATTATTTGGAATTACTTTAAAATTCATTAGATAATCTATTGTCATCTATTGTCTTCTACTTGGAAATGAAAGTGGAAGTAGATGTACACTATTTTAGGTCACGGTTCACCCTTCGGTATAAACTATAAAGGATTTACTGGTATTTATTATATTGTAATAACAAGTGTAAAGGGCTTCGAAATTTGAATTTTTATTTGATTTTTCTCATACAAAATAATAAATCATTATTTTGTCCAGATAGTTTACATAATGCTTGATTGTTTACTGGTAAAGTGGTATTTATTTCAGTATACCGCAAACGGATTGTTGCCAGGAGTTAGTGAACTTGAGGAGTCCTGAGCAGTGAAGCGCCTTTAGTTACGCAACCAGTTTCTCAATGTTTTCAATTCATGTTTCTTTTTTCTATTATTTTAATGTTAACTTCTAAAAAAGTGTTTTTTTTTTTTAATTTTATTAAACCAATTATTTTACATTAATTAATGTATACATTGTATTTTTGCTTCGATTTCGGAGATTACTTCTCCACCATCGAGTGTCCTTATTCATCTTTAGTCCTTGTTTTTAATAAGATGAAAAATCTAATTAGATAAAAAAACCTCTTTTCCGATAATTATTTCAATTCCATTATTCCCCAATCAAGTCGATTGGTTCCCCATCCCTTCTCTCCTCCATCCCTCTCTCTAAAAAAAGTGTTTATTTTTTTTTTTTTTTATAAATTTTATTAAACCAATTATTTTACATTAATTAATGTATACCTTGTATTTTAGCTTCGATTTCGGAGATTTCTTCTCCACCATCGAGTGTCCTTATTCATATTTAGTCCGTGTTTTTTAATAAGAGGAAAAATCTAATTAGATAAAAAAACCTCTTTTCCGATAATTATTTCAATTCCATTATTCCCCAATCAAGTCGATTGGTTCCCCATCCCTTCTCTCCTCCATCCCTCTCTCTAAAAAAAGTGTTTTATAGATAGAATATTTCATTTAATAAATACGCCAATCTGTGAGTGGAATTTATTTAATATTTTTACAAACAAATAAAAGGATTTTGAATTTATATTTCTTTAGACTTTCCTAAAGATATTGGGAACTGATAAATTGAGTCAGGCAGTCTGGTGGTAAAAAACAAACTATTAATAACTTACAACTGTCGAGTAAATACATATTAAATACATGCTGTTTATATTAGCAATAAATTTTTTATAACATATTATCTAAAAATAAAACATAAAAATGTAATTGATCGATGAAGTTTCATTTAAATTCTCAAAGAATTTATCTGCTTTACAAGGATGATCAGTGATTGGAGCAGGATCATATTGTTTCAAGGTATTGGTTTGTACAGTTTTCCATTTACATTTTAGATCTGTACATGAAAATATTTCAAAGTCATCTCCTTTACTACAATAAAAATGTTTTTTTTTAATTAATTACATGCATGTTGAATGTAAAAGTGTCAAAGTTTACAAATATTAGAGGTTAGAAATTTTAAACTTACCGATAATAATAAAATAATGTTGCTACTGCATGTTTACACTTTTCTCCTAATTCTGCTTTACAAGAACATGTAATAGAAATTATTTACCGCTTTTACATATTTTTGGATTTATTTCATGCGGCTTTTCTTTCATGTGTGACGTTTGTATACAAAGAGCGGTAACTAGGGTCACATTTTTATCACTTTTTTCATTATTTATGCGGCATTTAATTAAATGACCAAAAGATAAAATCCGTTCCTCATCATTAATATTTTTTTGATTTGGGTTATCACCCGTCCAAGATAATATATCTGTGATATTTAATAACATTTTATTAATTTAACATACTATCACACGGGTTAAACATTTAAAAGTGTAAGCTACTTTCCGACATGTTTTTTAAGCCACGCCCCCATGTCAGTTCCCAATAATAATAATAAAAAAAAGACGCGATTCCTTTCAAAATATGAAAATATAAATGACTATTTTATTGAGATGGATTTCGTCTAATTTCGTCTACTTTAATAAATTAGACATAATCATCGGGTGTATGCTTGCTTTTTGAAAAAGAAAAATGGGATTCGATTTCGAATGGCATTCAATTGGGGCTGATTGCCGTGGAGGATTAGGTGTGACGATAAAGGCCATTTTCCTTTTATTGATTTCATCCGTAATTACTAATCGTATTTTTCTTCTGATAAAATAAATGCTTTATCAACAAATTACCTATAATTTGAAGAGTAAAGCAAAACAATCATTTAGTTATTTATTTATTTCTTGAAGCATTTATTAAATTAAATTACGATAGTCTATTTGACATAATTTTCTATATGTGCAGATTAGCGTGTAATAGATATCTAATGATTGATAACATCGGTTCACCATAAGATTATATAGTACACGAAAGTTAAGCAATATCTAAGAAAAAGTTTCTTTTTGCCGAGAGTAGCAGAATTTTTGTAAATTAAAGGATATAATAAAAGACTGTGCCTTCTGCTGAAAAAATAAATTTTTAAATTTAATTATAACGAGACTATAGTTGAGGGCTTTGCCCCTTCATCAGTCTATTACAACTTTAAAACATCAATTCTTGTGAATCAATTGTAATAGAATGATGAAGAGGCAAAGCCCTTGAAACTATAGTCACATTATAAAGAAATTAAAATATTTATTATATAACTAAATATAACTAAACTTCTTGAGGATACAAATTCTCATTTAAATAGGTGTTGGTTTTATTCTTTTTTGACAAAAAAACACATTTTTATCATTTATCTCTCTTTATTTTATTTTATTGTTACCAGGAACGTTTCGACATTTTCTATTATGTCATCATCAGCCTTGGAACAATTTAAAGATGGTAAAAAAAGTTTTTACATCGAAATTATTAGAATATATAACATTATTCTTTTGTTCAACAATTATTATTAAATAAACATTCAAAGTTAAAAATTATATCACAAACGTCTGTCAGATTCAAATTCAATTTCAATTTGAATCTGACAGACGTTTGTATATAATTTTAACTTTAAATGTTTATTTAATAATAATTGTTGAACAAAAGAATAATGTATATATTCTAATAATTTCGATGTAAAATTTTTTTACCATCTTTAAATTGTTCAAGGCTGATGATGACATAATAGAAAATGTCGAAACGTTCCTGTACCAATAAAATAAAAAAAAAAAAATGATCAAAATGTGTTTTTTTGTCAAAAAAGAATAAAACCAACACCTATTTAAATGAGAATTTGTATCCTCAAGAAGTTTAGTTATATTTAGTTATATATTAAAATAAAAAATTCTCAAAAACTAATCAAGAAATTATTAAAATATTTATTTTTCCAGCAGAAGACACACCCTTTTATTGTCTCCTTTAATATCTAGCATAGAAAAATTTTATCCAAAAACATTTCAAGGGATGCATAATTTGAAAATGGAGAAAAAATTAAAACCTAAAATATTTCAAAAATAATAAATAAATAAATCTTTATTCCTCGATCTTCTTAGAGGCACAAGTCCTCGGTGGCTAGATCCTCCAAATATCAATATAATTTAACTACAATACATTAACAAACATCAATACAAATTAACTACAACAATGGGGGGTCGAGTAGGATAGGGGTTAGCATGTCAGCCTGCTAACCAAGTGGACCCGGGTTCGAATCCGACTCGAGGCATCCGGCTAAAACCTGACCGGGGAGAGGTGGAAACAAATTTAAAAAACAAAATAATTAGTATCGTAAATTGGCTTATGGCTAGAAAGGCCGAAAAGCCAAAAAAAACTACATCAATTTAACAAATAATAAACAAGTAAAAAAAAAAAAAAGAAAAAAAATAGAAATCTATGCTCATTAACAAATAACATGACCATAGATTTCCATCAAAAGATAAAAAGTAATTTAAAAATTCAGGGCGAAAACTCGATAGCAGGAGCAAGCGGCGCATTAGCCACCCCGGAGAAAATCGATATGCTCATTAATTATATATATATTTATTTTGCTTTGGCACTATATAGTCTATTTAGTATGATTCTAAAATACCTAAATAAAATAAATTTTATTTCAATTTTATTTAAATCGAGTTTTAAATAAAAATCGACCTTTATCCCTAAATGTAAAATTTAAAATAATATTAATACCTATATCGCTTTTAACTAAAGCAAAAATTACCGAGCAACGTGTATTAAAATTAAATAATAACTAGCTTATAATGAAAGGCAGTCCAAATTATTTTTATTCAAATTCCGGCGTTTCGGAGACCTTTTCTCTCCTTCTTCAGGAAGAGAAAAGGTCTCCGAAACGTCGGAATTTGAATAAAAATTTAAATAATTTGGACTGCCTTTCATTATAATCTACTTATTTCGCATACCAGTCCGTCTTTCTAGAAAATAAATTAAATTATATAATAACAAGTTTTATTTTTTGAAATACATATTTAAATAAAAAATATAAGATAATCTTTTTTTTCTTTTTGACATAGTGGTTTATGAATTTGAATAAATTAAAATTTAGAGATTTTGGTATAAATCTTAGGAAGTAGTTATTTGAGATAGTACCTATATATTTGTATGATATTGAAAAAACAATTTAAATATATATATTAAGAAAAGATTCTTGTTTTTGTCGGTTTTGTATTCGGAGGCTAAAGGCGTTTAAGATTTCTTATCAAGTGAAAGAGGTGTTCGAATTCCAATGGGTAGCCGAATCCTTAGGGAGAAAGGAGAGTCTATTGATCTTGAAAGATAATACACACTAGCTTACTAGCTATACTTTTTCATCTTGTCGGGAGAATTTTTATTTTTAAATAAAAAATGAGACTTAAGAAATTTCACGAATGATGTATTGATTATATTTGTACATACTAAGGTGGTCCTTTATATGGGTATTTTCGAATTTTTACGCTGACAAGGGCTCATTTGGTTCAAAATAAATAAAAAAATATCCCCAAGTTTTAAGTCTCTATCTCAATTATAACCTGTACCCACAGGGATATAAATTTCTCATCTAAATAACATTGGGTTTTTGATATTAAAATATCAATTTTTTATTCCGGCCAAAGTAATCGTTCAAAAAATTTGTAACTCTGTAAACTTTGTCCTTATAAAACTACCTATCCATAAGAATTATTACAAATTTTTAGCCATTATAATTTTGGAGTTACAGCTAGATAAAATACTTCTATATCTTCATTCACCGAATTTTTAGTTTTAAGTTACGTTATGAAGTTTTATTTATTTGTACATATTAAGGTGGTCCTTATTATGGGTATTTTCGAATTTTTAAGCTGACAAGGGGTCATATGGTTCAAAATAAATAAAAAAAATATCCCCCAAGTTTCAAGTCTCTATCTCAATTATAACCTGTGCCCCCAGCGCTGTAAGTTTCTTATCTAAATAAAATGAAGTTTTTGGCATTAAAACATAAATTTTTTATTCCGGCCAAAGTAATGGTTCAAAAAATTTGAAACTCTGTAGACTTTGTTCTTATAAAACTAGCTATCCATAAGAATTATAACATTTTTTTTTATTATAATTTTGGAGTTACAGCTAGATAGATAAAAAACTGCTATATCTAGTGTTACTAAGTTATAGACTCCAAAATTATATTAGCTAAAAATCTGTAAAAATTCTTGAAGAATAGCTACTCTTATTAATAGATTTAATAATATAGAAATTAAATGTATGCCTATAAGAATGTAAAAAAATTAAAAAAAGCATTCATTCACCGAATTTTTAGTTTTAAGTTACGTTATGAAGTTTTATTTATTTGTACATATTAAAAGGTGGTCCTTATTATGGATATTTTCGAATTTTTACACTGACAAGGGCTGATATGGTTCAAAATAAATAAAAAATAAAAATATCCCCCAAGTTAAATGGCTCTATCTCAATTATATAATTGTAAGTTCCGCATCTAAATAACATGGGGTTTTTGGCATTAAAATATCAATTTTTTATTCCAGCCAAAGTAATGGTTAAAAAAATTTGAAACTCTGTAGACTTTGTCCTTATAAAACTAGCTATCCATAAGAATTATTACAAATTTTTAGCTATTATAATTTTGGAGTTACATGTAGATAAAATACTGCTATATCTTAGTGCTACTATGTTATAGACCCCAAAATTATAATAGCTAAAAATCTGTAAAAATTCTGAGAAATAGCTACTATTATAAGAATATAGTCTATAGAGTTTCAAATTATTTAAACCATTACCAGCTAATGTGTACATGTATGAAACAACTTAAAGTTGGTTCCTAAGATAGCCACAATCTAAGGGCTAATTTGTATTTGATTCTATGTTGACTCTCAGTCAAGCTTAATTGCATTTGAACAAAAAGAATTTAAAAATCTTAAGTCACTACAAGTAAAGGCAGAAGCTAACTAAGGTGTACAAGCAAAATTTTTCAATTAAAAAAAAACCTCAAGAAATAGTAATATTAATAGCTGTTCTTCTTTAGAGTCCATTTATAATCTTTTATTCCCATGACCTCTAGAGACTGGAACTCGCTTTCAGCTACCTCTTCCCCGCTACTTATAACCTTCAGCTGTTTAAGACCCGCACCCACAGGTACCTTCGACTCCTATCCAGGCCATAAAATCTCCTCTTCTTCTTTTCACGATGGAGGGGCCAACGCAGGCCTTTAAGGGATGCTCCTTTTTGGTGTAACTCCTCTCTCATAAATATCATTAAAAAAAAATGGAAAACTAAATTAAATTATTAAAGTTGCTATAGGGAAATAAGGACTATATTTTTATGCAAATAGTTTTTATTTTATTGCCAACGTTTCATCAACTTTGTTGACTTCTTCAGGGCTCCAGAAAGTGATAAGGCCACAATTAAATCAGATTTGGTATGTAAAATGAGTTTTTTTGTGTGTATTAATTTGTTTTTGTATGTATTGAAATGGTTTTTGAGATCAATTTTGATTTTGAATTGAAAATGTTATAATCTGTATTAATTGAGGCCTTATCACTTTTTAGAGCAGTGAAGAAGTCAACAAAGTTGATGAAACGTTTGCAATAAAATAAAAATTATTTGCATAAAAATATACTTATTTCCCAATACCATATTTTATAATTTTAAACTATTTTTTTTTACAGTGAAAACAAAGATTTAAGTATCTTTTTGGGTGTCTTTTTTTGAAAAAAGATGGAAATTATTTCAAAAATCAACCCAGTATATAATATTATTAAATGAATTTAACTTTAAAGGACATCATAGATAATCAGTAGAGATTGTGGTGTTGGTGCAAGGTGAAACATCTTTAATAAAGATAAGAGTAAATAGATATTTTATTTAATATGGATTTACTATGAGTTAAGTATCCTTAACTCATAGTAAATCCATATTAAATAAGACATCATAGATATTAGAGAAATATTTTTACATTGCATATCAGAGAGGTTCGTCCCCTTTCAGTTTAGCAGGAATTTTCACTATTCCCTTTGAGTTGAAGGGAGTGAAAAATCTAGTTATAATACTTATATATGTTGCATGTCAGAGAGAGATTTGTCTTAAGGGTTTGGCTACTGGCCCGGCAAGCTTAGTTAGCGCTTGGGTTCGATTCCTAAGGGGACGAACCTCTCTGATATGCAATGTAAAAATATTTCTCTAATATCTATGATGTCCTTTAAAGTTAAATTCATTTAATAATATTTTTTTTTAATTTTATGTGGGTGATCAGTATAAATAGATCTTTGAGTAATTTCCGGAAATCCTACTTAATTTGTTTTTTGAGAAGGGTGCAATATATATAGTTCTATAAATGAGATCCATTTCACGGTTTGTTTCTTTGGAAAAATTTTCACCCCAACTTGCCGATTCTAATTAGAGCTGAGTTCGTTAAATACAATTTGGCAATTATATTGTGTGCATGTCGATTTAGTAATTGAATTCTAACGAGAATCTCATTGAACGATCTTATCAAAATAGAATTGGATTAATTTTACTTTCCACCTCTAATGCGTATTAACTAGTAGGTAGGTACTACTAATGGGACTTGGAAAGTATATAGCTGAGTAAAATGTATTTTTCCAGTAGAGCCATGTTTCGACTTAAAATTTTTGCACCAGAAATAATAGCCATAATTGAGAGTGAGAAATCAGATAAAATTTAGAAAAATTGAATGTGATGTTGTTAGAGAGTTAGGAATTTAGAATAAAAAATTCTATACTTTATCAGGAAAAATTTTGTAGATTGTATTGATGTAATTTACCTATAAATTAATAATTTTTTAAACCAAACCTTCTTCATTAATTTTTCAGAAAATATCTTCCTTTTAGCTAGAAATTACCAATTTTTTCTTAACTTTTTCAATAAAGTTCTAAGCCAAATAGCGTCAAACAAATTTGGTAAGGCTTTCTCCAGAAGTCTGCAGTGTCCTGCTTATCAACATCTCCTAGTCCAATAATTAGCTATTTTTTTTAATATCTTCTTCCACACTCCGTTCATGTATTTATCAGCTAATTCTTGACAATTCTTTATAGTATTCGATCAGACCGTGTTATATCGAATCAGCATTAATTGAAGGAGCGCTAAATAGATCTTACTTTAATTATGTTTTTGAAGTTTTTTTAAGCTAATATTTATGTATTTATTCATTATAGCTCACTGCTTGGGTAGAGGGGAGGGGGGATTGTTAAGAAATAATATAATTATATAGGTAAAAATGTATCATTCGATTCATAAAAGTTGAATTATTGATCTGTATAAATTTGTCGAAAATCGTATAATTTGTTTAGAAGTTATAGCTCTTTTAAAAGCTCGGCCCATTTACTTCCATGTTAAAAGGACAATTTTCAATAATTTATTTCTCGGTAATGGGACAGACAATCAACTTCAAATTTCGGGAATTCATATTTAATACATCAATTCTTTTCAATTTTGATTTCTTTAATTTGTTTGTTTGACTGCGTTGATTTAATTTATTTATTTAATTTATTTTTCTTTTAACATTCATGATTTTTCATTTTTGGGTGGGTTAATTTTTTATTTTATTCAGTTTTTTATTTTAAAATTTTTGACTATACTGGTGTAATTTGGTTGTTTTGAGTTTGTTTTGGTTTTTAATTTTTAATTATTTATGACTATTCAATTTTAAAATTAACTGACTTAATTTATTTAATTTATTTGGTTTTTAGCTTTTTGACTCATATGATTTAATTTATTTACTTTTTGATTTTAATTTTGGTGACTATAGAATTAAACTTTAATTTATTCAACTTTTTGGCTGTTTGAGTTATTTTAGGTTGGGTTAGAGTGAGCCACTGGGGGGGTCGGGTGAGCCGGCGAGCCTTTTTGTTTGTTTGAGAGAGGCTCTGTTCTAAGTTATTATTTTGTTTTTTTGTTAATTTAATTTAAATGTAATTGTCCAGTTCCATGCGATTCCTTCTATTAAGTTTGAAAATGGATAAGAATCATTCAACATGCTAAAATTTGTATTTCGGGCTCTGTCCCTAGATTCCAACTTTGTTTTATACTATATCTCTCAGTGAGAAAATGTGTAATAAGTCATAGTTTTTTTATTTTTTCTGATCTATATTATGTTTGTTTTGTATTGTGTTTTTTTTTAACTATGACTGTTGATTTCTCCAAATAAATAAATAAATAATGGTTCGATGGTAAAAATTTTAAGTAAGAATTTTCTTATAAAAATGATGAACAGTCCCGATCCCCCTAAGTTAGTCTTCATAATATAAGAATAAAAAAAATCGTGGACCAAAAAAACGATAACATACATCCATACATACATCCGCACACAACCTGGACGGTCAGGATCTATACAGATTTTGGCGGTTCAACAAAGCGATATCCGATAAGGACAGGAAAGAAACAGTGAACGTTAAAAAATACTAGTGGCTCGATTCCTAATAAAATTGTAAAAATTAGGTTAAAAATAGCATAATAACAATACAATAGTTATAGAAAAAAAAATAAAACCTCACACCCTAATAATCCTCTCCCCGCATCCTTCGTCCTTCCAAAATTTCCACTAAGGTCTTCTCTCAAACATCCCAAAAAAACTGGGTTTTTCCTGAGCATTTTCCCAGATAAAAATAACAAAAAACCCCCGATACTCTACCTAATAATCAATAGGCTAAAATTTCCCAAATGATTACTCTATAAGTAAATCTCAACAAAAACACTTGTGTAAAAAAAGGTTATCGATTAATAAAATCCGTTTGCCAAAAAAAGTAGTGAGATCTAATGTGCTGCCAAGTTCAACATCATCAATTTATTAAATGAGTCGAGAATATATTAGTAACTTCAATTAAAACGCATGTTTTTCATTTCACATGTCCCTCTATATTTTTTATTGATTTCACATTTTTAGTTGAAATTATTTTCACAAAACTTGGCTTTTACGCATTAAATTATTATTATTATTGTTTGATAGGGCCTCCACCACTCCCCTCTTATTAAGATCCCATGATACGGTAGCTAGTAATTCGTGACATACATAATAATGCGTAAAAGCCAAGTTTTATGAAAATAATTTCAACTAAAAATGTGAAATCAATAAAAATATAGAGGGACATGTGAAATGAAAAACATGCGTTTTAATTGAAGTTACTAATATATTCTCGACTCATTTAATAAATTGATGATGTTGAACTTGGCAGCACATTAGATCTCACTACTTTTTTTGGCAAACGGATTTTATTAATCGAACTTGGCCTTTTTTTTCACAAGTGTTTTTGTTGAGATTTCACTTCTTTTTGTAAGTTGGATTTATCCTATAAATTTAACCCCTTCATTTCGGGATCTGAAGAAGGAAAAGTTTCGATTTTTCAATTTCGTCCTTTATTAATGTGTCAAGCTTTACCAGTATGCCAAATTTCAGCATTCTAGGTTCATTGAATTTTTAATTTATGTTAATTAAGCATATAACTTTCACCCCTTCATTTCGGGCCTTGAAGAAGCATTGGATAAAATAAAAATATCATCTAGAGTTAATAAATTTTAACCTTGATTATTTCGAAACTATCATTTATAGACTTAAGCTCTGAGCGCCTCATATAGAGAGAAAAATTATGCATAATTATTTTGTCCTGATGATGACTTTATAAAACTCTAATATAAGAGAACAATAGGGTAAAATGTTAGAAATGTATTGTTCTTGAAAATGAATTGCTTGCTAGAGGCCATTGTTTTTAATTAAGTAGCAAAGTAGTTGAAGAAATATCCCGCCCGCTCTTTCACTTGTACGCTTTCGAATAGTAATAAATATAGAATCGGCAATGTTCCCTTGGCTGGTTGCACAAATGACCACAAACAAATATTCAAATAACAAAACTAGAAAAGAAGTCAACAGGAGGACAATAGTGTTGGCACAATACTGACTCTAAGCGACGGCGGTCTCCTTTTCCAAATACTTTTGGTCTTTTTTGAAAAGAAACCACCGCCAAGGTAGGAATGGGGGCAAAGGATTGTTGTTATCTTTTGTTTTCGTGTTCTTTTTTTTGTGTCCGTTTTGTTAAGGTCAGCTTCTTGTTGAGGCGAGACTTAAATCACCTGATGTCAACATTGGGGTTTGTTGTGACAGAGCCGCATCGATTTCTGTGGGCCACACACACACATGAAAAAAATTTCCTTTTTTTGAAAAAACTCCAGTAGAAGTAAAAGCTTATTAGTCTCGGTGGAGACCTTGCCCTTTTTCTCCCTTGGAATCCTCCTCTGGCCTTTCATTCCGATTTCGAAAGAGATCCACTTGTGTATGCAAGATATCCATCGGCGGATAGGAAGGGTATCGTCCAACTTTAAATGGAAATGAATGAATTGATGTAAAAAAATCCGTGTCATACATTCAATAGAACATTTATCACGTAAATAGGTAGAAATGTAGAAAAACAGGATGGGTAATGTAAATCTATTGGAATCTGAAAACACAGATCGCGATTATTATTCATTTTTCACAAATGGGATGTCTTGCGGAAAGAATGGCTGATTTCATAGAACAAAAATTTACTATAATCTTTAATTTTATTTATTTTCTTAGAAAGACACACTGGTAAGTGAAATAAGTAGGTTATAATGAAAGGCTGTCCAAATTATTTAAATTTTTTATTCAAATTCCGACATTTCGGAGACTTTTTCTCTCCTTCTTCAGGGTATCAAATAGTTATTGATAAGTGAGTAAGGGCCGGTTGTATGTCGCAAAGTAAATGCTTTTTACCACTAACCCAGGGTAGATGGTAAATCGAGGGACTGGGAGGCACTGAAAGTTCCTGTCATCTGATTGGCCATCCCAGTCCCTCGATTTACCATCTATCCTGGGTTAGTGGTAAAAAGCATTTACTTTGCGACATACAACCGGCCCTAAGACTCGGTTCCCATTTGTCTCTTTTTTCAGTGATAACAACAATATTACAATACTTTTCACCATTATATCATAAGTGTACTTAGTCCTAGTCAACCATAACCACAACATTACAATACTTTTCACCATTATATCATAAGTGTGCTTAGTCCTAGTCAACAATAGCCACAATATTACAATACTTTTCACCATTATATCATAAATGTACTTAGTCCTAGTCAACCATAAGCACAACATTACAATACTTTTCACCATTATATTATAATTGTACTTAGTTCTAGTCAACCATAACTACAACATTACAATAATTTTCACCATTTTATCATAAGTGTGCTTAGTCCTAGTCAGCAATAGCCATAATATTACAATACTTTTCACCATTATATCATAAGTGTACTTAGTCTTAGTCAACTAAGTACACTTATGATAATCATATGATATCATAAGTGTACTTAGTCCTAGTCAACTAAGTACCCTTATGATATAATGATGAAAAGTATTGTAATATTGTTGTTATCACTAAAAAGAGAGACAAATGGGAGCCGAGTTATACTCACCCATCAATAACTATTCAATACCCTGAAGAAGGAGAGAAAAAGTCTCCGAAATGTCGGAATTTGAATAAAAAATTTAAATAATTTGGACTGCCTTTCATTATAACCTACTTATTTACTATAATCATTTGGTAAAAATCAGTTGCGGTGACTTTTCAACCAGAGGATGTCCAAAAATGTACCCTTCATTTTTGAAATTTTATAATAATCTTAGCTTTTTTTTAGCAAATTTCATCGAATGCGTCTCATTTTCGTTATTTTTGACTGAAGGTTCAGTCATTTGTTAAACTCCTGATGATGGGCTCGGAACCCGAAATATGTATAGGGAAAAATAAAAAAATCTCCAAAAATATAATTAAAGAAATTTTTTATTTTTTTTTTACTTTTGAAACACCACTATATAACCCGTTAAAAAACTCCTGAGATTAGCAATTATGTTCGTCAAAGTCTCACTCTAATTTCTCTTAAAATTTTCCGAGGGGTGATCCGCGATTGGAAGTAGGTGTACATCTCTTTGGAAGTATTTTGGAAGTACCTGGAAATATTTGGAAGTACTTGGAAATATTTGGAAGCACTTGGAAATATTTGCAAGTACTTGAAAATATTTGGAAGTACTTGGGAACATTTGGAAGCACTTGGGAATATTTGGAAGTACTTGGAAATATTTTGAATTACTTGGAAATATTTTGAATTACTTGGAAATATTTGGAAGTACAAGTGGAAGTAGGTGTACAGCACATTAGGTCGCGGTTCACCCCTCGATTTCATATGACATTACAGCTTACTCGAATCTGTGATTCTTATCACAAACAAAAAACTCAATACCTACCCTGAATTAAAAATTTGGATAACACTGAATTAAAGCCTTTATTCACTTAGGAACAGAATTGAAGAGTCATCAGTATTTTCGATATTTCTACGCTCGAGGCTGCAAGATATCGATAACAAACCATTTGAATATGAAACCCGCTCGCTTAAGTATAATTAATAGTGAATGTAAATGTAATCGTTGGATTTGATGCCCGGGCCGTTCGGGATGAGTGGGCAAATTCGAACAGCTCTCCTGACAACTACGACCATTTAGAATCACGATGACAGATAGGGAGAAAGAGGGGAAGAAGAAAATGATCCTATACTGATTAAAGTAAATAGTACACTACTAATTCTATCGATAGAATTAAAAATAGAGCATTGAATAAGTGAAATCGATTTCTATTGTAAATGATCTAGAAATTTATGACCCTGAGCTTAATCAGTTAAGTATTTCTTTTTTCTAAAGAATATTTAACCATTTTAGGGTGACTACCCTTTGTGTGTTTATTCATAAATACTGGAATAATTTATAAAATAGAAATACAAAGTACATTATTCTTTTACTGAAAAATAGTTCTTTGGTTATCAAGGTTTCATCTACATTGATATTATTTATAATACAGTGAAACCCCTCAAATCCGAACTAATTGGGGCTGTAGCCTGTTAGAATTTCAATTTGTTCGGATTAGCCGAAAGCAGCTTCGACAATTGAAGATTTCTTACAGTTCCAGATATTTTTAACAGAATGAGCAAAAAATTGCTTGAATTCAATACTAGCGTCTTTTTGGTGTAAAATTTTTGTAAATAAATTGATTTAAAAGTCATTTAACCTGATATGAGGGGCTCGAGTCTTAAGTTAGATGGATACACACCACCATTTAATAAAAACTCTGTTTTTAATTTTTGTCCAATTCCCTGCTATTCCTGTTACAGATATAGTGAAACCCCTCAAATCCGAACCATTTGGGGCCGTAGCCTGTTGTGATTTTAATTTTTTCGGATTAGCCGAAAGCAGCTTCGACAATTGAAGATAACTGATATCAAGTGAAAGATTAAGTGATATTTTGTGTGTTTCTATTATTATTTCATTGTTTTTGAAAAGTCATTAACTTAAAGATTTCCAATAACCAAATTTTACCGTTTTTCAATCCTGGATGACATAAGTATGTAGACACATTTACACTTTGTTAGGTATGTGTGTATTTCTTTGTTAATTTTTCAACTAATTGTGTAAAATAAGGTTATAATATAGAATACTATATAATAAATAGCTGAGAACAAATACAAAGAAACCCCTCAAATCCAAACTAATTGGGGCTGTAGCCTGTTCGGATTCCAATTTGTTCGGATTAGCCGAAAGCTACTTCGACAATTGAAGATAATTGATATCAAATGAAAGATTAAATGATATTTTGTGTGTTTCTATTATTATTTCATTGTTTTTGTAAAGTGATTAACCTAAAGATTTTCAATAACCAAATTTTACATAAAAATTCTGCTACACTCGGCAAAAAACTTTCAATTTGGTATAAAATAATTATCTTATTTAGTTACAACTAAACGACGAAATATTAACATGAAATTACTTTTTGAAGTCGGTGCCAAACATATACATTTTATGAATCGCACTTGACGGATCTTACTTAGTACGTTTGGCGGGTACGCTCGCTTATAGGTATAGTTTGTTTGGCACCGTCTTCAAAAAATAATTTCATGTTAATATTTCGTCGTTTAGTTGTAACAACATAAGATAATTATTTTATACCTTTTAGTGGATTTTATTTTATTTTTAAGTTATTATTATTTTTATCCGACTTCAAAAAAGGAGGAGGTTCTCTATTTGACTGCATTTTTTTTTGTGCCTATGTTACCTCATATCTCCGCCAATTGTCAACCGATTTTGAAAATTTTTTTTGCATTGGGCCCAGTCTAGCTTCCGATTGGTCCCATTTTTTTTCGATTTTTTTTCATAGGTATTAGACCTTTTTTATCAGGTTTGTTTAGGCCTAGCCTCTTTGTTTATGAACCGATTTCGATGGTTCTTTTTTTATCCGAAAGGGGGTGTCTTAGGGATGGTGTCATATTAATTTGGTCAAGTTCTGATGATATGATCACTATTAATAACATCACTAAAAAGAGAAAAATAAAAATTTTTAAGAAAAAAATAAAAACCGACTTCAAAAAATTAAATGCAACAAATAAAATACACTAAAAGGTATAAAATAATTATTATCTTATTTAGTTACAACTAAACGACGAAATATTAACACGAAATTACTTTTTGAATTCGGTACCAAACAAACTATACCTATAAGCGAGCATATCCTCCAAACGTACTAAGTAAGATCCGTCGAGTGCGATTCATAAAAGGTATATGTTTGGCACCGACTTCAAAAAGTAATTCCGTGTTAATATTTCGTCGTTTAGTTGTAACTAAATAAGATAATAATTATTTTATACCTTTTAGTGTATTTTATTTGTTGCATTTAATTTTTTGAAGTCGGTTTTCATTTTTTTCTTAAAAATTTTTATATTTGTTGCATTTAAGGTTTTATGTAATAAAAGATTCAACTATTAATAATAATTATTTAGTATAATTATATATAATCTATACAGCCTATTTCCAAGAACATCTCACTTAAAGAATATAATATAATTAATGCAGAGAATTCTCTGCTTACTGCTTAAGTCCCAAGTCATGGGAATTTATAACTCGAAAACAGCTTTGACATAATAAACATGAACATTTATTTTATTTGTAAATCGTTGATTGATGGATCATTTTTTTGTCTGACCTGATAAATCAAAATGATATCATCTTTTGAAAGTTAGAAGCTGCTTCATGTTGAAGTTTCTCATCTGAAAATCTAAATAAGGTCGAGCCCTTCTTTGAAGAGATTCTATCTCAAAATCGATTAGAGATAATTGCGAGAATAGAATTTTATATTCGAGTTTGAAATCATTAGAAAGAGATAAATAGGGAGGGTTGAAAACCTTGAGCTCCTTCACCCTTACTTGCATCTCAAATTAAATTCTATTAAATTTTTAAAACAATTGGGTTCTTAAGGTAGTTGTTCCGCCAAATGCGTTTTCTTAGGATTTTTTTGAAATTTAGACAGATTATTATTTAAATACTTCTGCATCGATTGGTGTCAAAACGAAATTTATAAACAATGTAGTTCCGGAAATATTAAATTTCAAAAATCGAGTTTTTCAGGCTCTTTAACATTGCACTATACGGGATATCGGAAAATTTACATACATATTTAATTATAATTAAGAAACCCTTCTTACCATTTTTATAAAAAACTAAACCAACATTAAACAATAACTAATACATATTTTAAGACAATTTCGATTCATAGTTACAACACAGTTTCTGAGATAATAAGGAATAAATAATAAAAAATGTATAAAAAAATTTACACTAAAAACAATTTGGCAACAGCACATTTATTAAACAAGCGAAAAATGTATATCGCGCGCATGCGCTAGATTTTTTCAAAATTATAATTTTCATAAGGTGTAAAGTAGGCTTTGATTATATTTGTTAAACAATAACAAAACGATTTTTATAGAAATTTAAAATGTATTTTATCTGTTATTTTAATATAAAAATATTCAATCTCTTACAATGGTTCCAAATTTGTTAAACGAGCACGGGATTGGCTAGAATTGGTACATAAACAGCAAAAAGTTTTGGGCTTATGAACTATAAATCCGTATTCTCTGTTCTATATACTCTAGCATTAAATTTTTGCTAGTATTGTCGCGAAACAACTACCTTAAAAATCCCGGTAACAGGAAGAAATGTTGGGCTTTATTCTCTTCATTATATTCAATAGTTCCCTTTTAATTTATAAAACAATAATAAAGGTTCTAATTTTAATAATTTATTAATAGAATCTATTAGGGATGAAAAAGAGTGAGGGAAGATCCATTATACATGGTTTTTGATTACCATTTTTCGATTAAACTTAGAATGAGTATAATTATTTAAATTCCAATATGATATAAAATAAGTGTGGCTCCCCTTGTTTTGTGTCTTGAATTTTTTAAATGAAATTATTGCAAGATTTTACGCTGAAAAGAAGCAAAACTTATAGGTTAGTATTGACCACAGCATCACCGTGGAAAGAAAAGAAAGTCATTTCAGAGATAGGATCACAGTCAAAGGTATCAGCTGTAGAAGGGTGTTTTGAACGAATATGAATGTTTTAAATTGTTCTGAATTTTCATCGAAAACACGTATTCCTGTAAAATTTCCAGAAAAACAGGAGACATGTAACTATACAGTGAAACCCTTCAAACCCGAACTAATTGGAGCTGTAGCCTGTTCGGATTTCAATTTGTTCGGATTAGTCGAAAGCTGGTAGTTTGAATATCTTATTGAAGTAAATGGTTCTCTTTCTATCCTTGAGAAGCTGAAGGAATTTACAAAAAAGACCTTATTTATTGGGTTGTACAATTGTGGCAAAATACAAGTGTGAACTTACTGCGGAGATCTTGAAAGAAACTTAGGGCTAGCCCCGAGTTCAAGATAACACCTACCCAAACTTAAATTTGTCAAAAAAAAAACGATTTCCCGGGATTTCGGATTTCCAGGGTTCGGATTTGAGGGGTTTCACTGTATTTGATTGTAAGATTCTACCAAGACATTCACATAAGCCAAGTTAAATAAAATCATGGAAAAATAGTTCGTAATTAAGCATGGATTCTAATGAATAAAAAATATTCTTGGACATTCTTATTGTTACTGACCAAAAAAGAAAATTATACTGACCAAAATACAATTTAATTGTACAACCCTTTAGTTTTTATACTGACTAAAATGTATTAAATTACTGACCATCTGTATAATAAACTACTGGCCTAAAATGTATTGGAATATTTATCAAATATTTTATCCCGTAAAATCACTCTCTAATATCGATTGGCAACCGCTTGGGGCGCTAGTTAACTAGGAATAAAAAAGTAAACAAACATATTTTCATGAGTCCGAGCAGAGATAATTCAATTTTCTCTAATTAAAGTAAGATATATGGGTGGACATTTTGGGTAAGTTTAATTTTTTTTCGGTAGAAATTTTTATTGTCCGCTTGACCCGTGGGTTATTGGCTTGGCTCGTTCCCACGTTGACACAAAGCCCTAGCAAACTCGTCACGAGCCAGAGGCCAGGGTGCTGGATACTTCTTGCATTAAGACAGACAGACATTCGGACAGGTATATGGCCGGCGAGTCCATAAAACAATATTCCGACATAATAAAACAACGGAGACGAAACGCAATTCGTCGTGTGTGTATGTGTGAAACGTTTTTCGGGTGTAAAAGACCCAAACAAGTCGAAGATAAATTGATCCCGGGAGGCTGATTTAAGGCGAATCGCGAAGTGGCTGTCGGCGAAAGAGAAGCAGCCCTTGGAAAAATGGATTCAGCTGTTTACGTTCCCAAGAAGCTTTTCGGGACAAAGATGACACTGCGAAAAGTTGGATACTGAATGACGACAAGAAAAAACACCTTAGCCCAAGAAGCGAGAATCGATCAGAGCAAATTAGCTTCCATTCAATACGAGAGATCACTCATCTTTCTTCCTGCTCTAGAACACACGCTCAGAATTCCGCTTACACATTCTAAGACTCTCCTCTAGTAGAATTAATAGAGACTAATAATTGACTATGCCTAATAAAATCCTAAAATTAGTATTTAACTAAATTCGTCTATTTGGGTAGAGCATTGTGATCTAATTTTGACCAAACAAGTCAATTTTCTTGAAATTGCGCACATATATCTACAATTTTTTCTGCTATCTTAGCCTCGGAAATTAAATTCCCAATTAGCCAATTATCCATACAAATTTTTGATTATTATACAAAATACAGTATATGATTGGAGTAATTTTTGGAGACGGACTGATAAGTGAAATTGAGTAGATATTGATGAGGCAGTCCAAAAAAGAAGATAATTTATACTATCTTTTTATTCATAAACCGACGTTTCGGGGGCTATTCCCTCCTTCTTCAGGGTTTTGAAAAGTCAGTGAAAGAAATCCAATGCGACATTCCCCTGTCTCCTCTTTGAGTGTCAGTAACAATAATATATGGTATTTCATTCTCCGCAGAATTACTAAATTATAATTCTGTCGAGAATGAAATACAATATATTATTGAAGGAGACAATAAAAGAGTGTGTCTTCTGCTGGAATTATAAATTTTATTTATTTATAACGAAATTTTTACTTTATCATACAGGGTATGGTCAAGTATTATAATCGAGCAAGAAAAAAGTGTTTCTTTTTTTCGAAATATCTCAAAAACAGCTGAAACTCTTTTGGAAACAATGGCATTTCGGTCTACAAAAAAGGCTTAATAACTGAACATAGAAAAAATTATATTTTTTGAGATAATAATTATTTTGTCAAAATGTCTGTTTGTCTGTTTCACACGTAGCTTTTGTCCATTAAGACTAAGAGCTGATTATATTTTGGAGCATATCGACCCAAAATTAAAGGGGGTGGAGGGGGGTTAAAAATTAAAAATCTAGGCGATTTGAGCAAACTCAACCAAATTTTGTATACATAATCATTGGGACCCCAGAAGTCTAAAAATCAAAAACTACCCCCCTCCTCTGCATGATTATAAATAATTTTATTAAATATCAAATATAAGTGAGGGGCCAGATTGTATGGTAAGGTAAAGTGGATGGCCACATCAGAACATGTCAGCTTATTAATTTTTAGCTCAAAAGGTTCGCTTACTAATAAATGCTAAATCACTCTCATTACAGACAGCGTACCGAGTTTTAAGAAAAGATTTATTTTTTCACCAATTTTATATTCAAAATATATTATACGAGTATTAGGTATCTACCGTAAATTGAAATGTAAATAAATCGCTTATTAGGAAAACCAGACATAAAAATTATAAATATCTATTTTAATTAAAAACCGCTAAACCCGACACATTCCAGATTAAAAAAAATTTCCAGGTTACTTCCTTAAACTTAATCACGCCGGTTAATTAATCAGCCACCATATCGTATTCTTCGAAATGATATTTTTTTTTCTTGTGAAATTCCCGACGTGTTGAATGCGTGTACTGAGCCAAATAGAAATTAATTTCTAACTGAAGTGCAATTTATTATTCCAAGGTAATCGATGCATTTCCGACACTGCCTGAATTATTCGCCTAGCAATAAAAACTTCAAATGACAATGAGAACTAATTACTTAAGTGGTATCGATAAGAGACTGATTGCCATTAAAAGTCATCGGTTTCCAGCAAGTTTATCTAATTATTCGCTACTTCACCTTATTTGGCCAATCGATAGGTGATGTGAAAAAGAAATGCTTAAGCAGAGATTTCTCATTCGGGTTATAATCTAAAGAATGTGGGTTATTAGTGATCAGAATAATAAATTCAATCGATAAGACTAAAAAAAATTACCCCATGTAGACTAAATAAACGACATATTTTACTTTGAGAAAGGTTAAACAACATTAAGTCAAGCGCATTAACAGTGTACCATAGATATAGTACCTAAGAATTATAGTTGATGGAAATATTCTTAATAAAAAATATATATTAAAAAAACATTTTCAATTATGCTTTTATATAATGTTCTAAAATGTAAAAAATAAAGCCACACAGCATATGTGCAAAGTTGATGGGTGCACGACGTCGCCAATGCATCAAAGGCGCAGTCAGAAGACCAGTGACCATGAGTTATATTATGCCGATTAAATGAATAGATTTTAAAGAATTTTAAAACAGTACCATATTACTCTAGGGTAAAGTACTTTAAAATATAATTTTACTAAGAATTGTATATAACCTTTTTTGTGGTCCTCAAGGTACTTAATTAAAATATTAAATTTTAACAAAATTGGTTAAGTCATTTTCAAGATATTTAGAAAAAATTTAATAAGAACTGGAATAAAGTACTACTGTTTGTCGGCCGATATGTTCCAAAAACTAATCAGCTCTTCATTTTGTTAAAGTAATGATAGGTTTTCAATTTCATTTCAATTGGTTGAACGGTGTGGAAAAAATCGTCGACGAAAAAAAATGGAAACATAAGTACATCCATCTATCTGCACTCACTATAAAAAAATTGCACTTTTTGGCCTCTGGTCGAGAACCCATGTAATTATTGTCAATAACATCTTGTGCTAAAATTTAACCGATCCAATATGTATCTGCTTCGCAATGAATAAAGTTAAAATGGGAAAATGGCTTGCGGCTTTTTTGCAGGGTAGGCTAACCCCTTACTGATGTGTCAAATCAGTTGTCAATAAAACAGGGGCTTCCATTATACGGTTATTAAATTACTGGACTGATGCTATTGGCTGAGATATTTATTATTCACCCTATTAGTTCTTTTGGTGAAACGTAAAAAAATGTTGTGGCCGCAGTAATTTGGGCTCAGTGCATATAAAGACGCCAATCAGTATTTCGCACGATGGCGCAAAAAGAACTTGTAGCGTCCCTGAACCCACATACCTTATTTTTCTTTTGATAAGTTAAAATGGGGGATGATGGAGAATAGGGTAAACTGAGCTTAGATTTCTATTGACTGAGTGAATTTTCATAACCATATTGATGGAGTAATCTTGCAAATGTGAGATTCCCTGGAAATTCAAATATATTCAAATACTCTCAAATTTTATAGAATATTGTATTCTCATATGAATTGGAAATTTCAAAAAAATTGGGCCACTTTGAATTGATCTCAAAGTTTTGGAGAGACAAATAAACAAATGAACCAACCTGAATAAAAAGCAAGTAAAAAACAATCAAACTACTGATACATATAAATTCAAATATGTGATGTGACTAAGAATTAAAACAATTTTGTCACTTGAAACATTTCAAAAAAATCAGAACTTGAAAGCCAGGGGGCTAGCCCCCCCCCCCCTCGCGCCCCTCGTGGACGCCCTTGGTATTATCAATAAAATTTGCAAGGACAAATTGAAAAATATGGCAAAGCAGACAAAACAAATGATAAAATAGGTGTTGAAGGCTCTCCTTCTAAAATGTATTAAACTTGATTAATATTGTAAACAGATAATAAAAATATTTATTGCTTGACTGATTTATTTACAAATAAATCGTCTATGCAAAGTGTTAACTTCGTATTACATACAGACATTATATATCAGTATAATAAATGTTTTTTTTAGATATAGAAAAACTAAAACTAATATATATAACAGCATTTTGAGTTTTGGGACAATGTTAGATGTTTATAAGTTGATCGATTTCGGTTTTAATTATCTAGTTTAGATATTTTCGATGAGCTATATCTGACAGAAAACGTGATTCATACCTTGAAAATTCACATAGGTTAATCAGATAAGTGTAAACTTTTGAAACGGAAATACCTATATTTATATTTTTTCTTTCAGATATTAGAGTCTGATTAGCCAGATACTATGTAGAAGGTATAATACTTTGTTTTAGTGTTACGAGTGCAGATATTAGCCAAACAAATTTTTGCCCAGAAGCAGGTTTGAACTAGGATCACAATGAAAAAAGCAGGCATTAATATTGTAGTAGTGTTAATGGTGTATTAAGGTCAACCTAGCTAGACCAACCTGCATCCTTTAGTAAATAGTAGTGATTTAAAAATATGTTTAAAGAAATTAGAGAAAAAAATTCTTAATCACACTTTCAACAGTTATGATGAGAAAAATAGATATTAATTAAAGTGAATTTTGTGAATATAGAAAAAAATCATTCGAAATATTAAATTCTTAAAAGACTGAAGAATGTAAGGCTCAAAATATAGGAATGGAGAGAGTTATACTCACTAGAAGTGGTTAGGCACTTCTCTAATTAGATTGCAAAGTAATGTCATAAGTGGGTGATACTACTAAAGCAGGCTTTGGGGGAATTGTCCATTTTACTTTATTGAAATATATGCATTTCTCTAAAGAAGAAGCTGATGAATTGACCAAAATAAATTCTACTAGGGAAATTCATTGTCTTTTGGGGACTACCTTTTTACTTTCACTTATATAAATATCTATCATTATTTAATTTTTTTTTGCTTTCTCAGCATTAAACATTAGCCATTTTACGATACTCTATATGGTATTAATTAATTTTTTGTCGAAAAACGAAAAAATGTCAAGCCTTGTGAAGTTTATGATTTTGACAAAAAATTTGAAATATCCAAATTGTAGAAATTTTAGTAATTTGTGATAGAAAAATGTCGCTAAAATTACATGACAATCGTTATTGTCAATTTTGTAGAAATATTTTATTTATTTGTTCTACAGATTAAAAATGTATGAATTACAAATTTAAGTTCTAATTAATGAAATCAGAGCTAAATGGGTAATTTTTATTAAATTTATTTGAAATTGTATATTTTCAAAGGAATGTTAAATGTAATAATTTATTGAATATCAAGTTGTAAAGAAGACGCAACTTAACGCTAATTATTTATTAGTAAAAAACAATCTATAATTCAATAAATTGAGACGAGTGGATCCCACGGTGCTCTACGAAATCTCGGAGCCCTGAAAGAGATCCTAGATCTGTTTGCCCCGCAAAATTTTATAAATTCTAAATTCATTCTTTTTATATAATACTTATAAAAATGTGTTTTTCTCGAAGTCCAACGATGTCAGAGATCATTCGTAAGCCCTGACTAAAGCATCTCTATTATATATTTCTAAATTATTCAGTGAGATTTAAATTGTACTTTTAAGTACAATTTAAATCTTAAAAGTTCAACGAATAAATGTAGAATCTAATGTGTGAGTTTAATAATTAAAGACTACTCTTAATTACGAATTAATTTGGCAAGGCTAATATGTGAGGCTTAAAGATTTTAAAATTATTGGATAAAAAATACTTGGTAGGTTTCACATTAAGATATAAAAAATAAAACGAATTTATTTTTCGAGAATCTTTAATCTCTATCTATCTCTAATCGTTTTATTTTTTATATCTTAATGTGAAACCTACCAAATATTTTTTATCTAATAATTTTAAAAAATGTTTCACCAAGTACCAACACCAAATTCCTTAAAAATTATTAAGGATTTTAGACTAAATATTGTTACTAATATATATTATATTCAAAAATCTCTCTATTTATCATTGAATAGATAAATTAAAAAAAATATATATAGAAAGTAAAAAATCATAAGAATCAAATTTTTACTGTATTTTTAAAAAAGTTTGAAAAATTTCAAAGTAACTAGATCATACTTTGCTTATCATTTAAAAAATAATATTCAAAAAAAGAAAAAGATACTAAATGTGCGTCCTCTTTGGAATTCAAAAAGGCCAATAAATATATCAAAGATGTTAATGAAATTGCGTTGCATTAATTAAAAGAATTCAAATATATTTATATGATATATTCATTTTGGTTGTAGAAAGAAATAATTATGATAAAAATTAACGATTCTTTGGGTGATATATTTTTGAACTTTTTGTTATAAAAAAGTCTGGCTCACCAAATTTCAGCTCCATCGATGTCTCCCCCTTGGTGATTTTCTCGACGATATCTTCTGAAAATAGACAAAAGGAAATTAAAATTCATTGTCAGTCTATCACAAATATTTCAAATTAGTTACAAATTAAGATTTATACATAGAAAATTTTGAAAAATATATAATGTCTTTTTCTTCATGTTTCTTCTTGGGAGATTAGAATATAACTGGCTCAATATCTGGGTTGCTCTTTTGTTTATAGTAAGCTCTATAGTTAGCTCGAGCTGGGCGAAATTTTCAAGAAATTCGATAAAGGTAATATCGAGAAATTCACGCAAACAAATTAGTATTTACCTAAATTATTAAAATAATAATAAAAATATAATATATTTCTTGAATTACTATCTAAATAATATTATTTGAAAAGTTTTTGTTTTACCAAGAGTAGAAGAGTTGTTGATTCACAAAGTGAAACAAAGAGGTTGTCCTCTGTTTGATGCAAATAAACATACACACATTTATTTGGAAATTATATATCTGTATATATATATTATCGCTATGATGATAGCAAACCTCCGATAGGAGATGCACTACAAGAAGAAGAATATATATTATTTATTTGTTTGAGACTATAGTTTCGAAGACTTGGTCTTCATCATCAGTCTTGTTTAATTATAAATATTATTTATAATTAAAAAAGACTGATGATGAAGAACAAGTTTCGAAACTATAGTCTCAAACAAATAAATAATATATATATACAGATATATAATTTCCATATATATGTGTGTATGTTTATTTGCATCAAGCAGAGGACAACCTCTTTTGTTTCTCTTTGTGAAATAATATTATATTAAAATTTTTGTTTTCCAAATCATTAATATCAGAGAATAAATGAAAAGTTGAAGGATGAATAAAATTTATTTTTTCTCTTGGTAAAAGATTTCGGGGGTTTCAAATTTCTTCCTCGCACCAGAATCACAAATTCCGAAGAGCTTGTACTATACAAGAAAAAAAAATATTTCTTACGATTAATTTTTTATGTCGCGGTTCACCCCTCGGTTTGCCGCCATCTATTAAAATCGATCCCTATTAGAGTTTTAGTCGATTATTTCATTATCTTTCGAGAATAAATTACATGGAAAATTTATTTCCACTTCTCGACTGAATTAAACATCTTTCTATGTATTTTCATAAAAGAATTTAATCTATAAATCTTTCGCCTTGAGGTGAAGAAAAAAGAAAACAATCAAAACCAAAAGAAAATGATTGATGTCTTTTTTTTCGTTTAATGAACCTTTCAGATTTTTTTTCGCTTAAAAAAAAACCCATTCGATTGTAAATAAAAATCTTTTCGAGGAGGGATGGATGGATTGGGATCCATCCCACTAATAACAGTGAAGTTGTGAATTATGAGGAGGTAAACCGGATGAGTGGGAGGTTTGTTTATTTATTTCTTCTCTCTCGGTCTTTGGGGCCCTCCGGGGTGGAATCTCATTTAAGCCAATGAAGCGGAGAGGGCTGTTTTCCAATTGTCAGGGGTGGGTTTGCTGCTCTCGCTGTGGCCTGGCATTAATTGGCCCGGGGGTGCAATGGCTGCCGACAGGCTCAAGAACAAAGCCATCCCCCACAACAAAACATTCAAGACAAGCCTCTCTTTGTCTTCCTTTGGAAACATTACACACCCCAACTCAGTTTCCTTTCCCTCTCAAAAACAAACACACTCATTAAATAAATTTAAAATAATCAAATTGGAAGCAAATCGTTATCTCAATTATTTAAAAGTACCTGGAGGCACCTAGCGATGCTCGATAACTTTTTTCTTCAGTTAAAAGCTTTATTTTAATATTATTTTTAATTTAAAATTCTGATAAAAATGTCGATTTTTATTTGAGAACCGTTTTCAAATTAAAAAAAATACAAATATATATAGTATATTAATTGTTGTCTTTCTTTCAACTTAATTCAATTATACATATTTCAAATTTATTCAATGAATTCTATTTATAAAATACATAGCTATATATAATATATTCAATTATTTCCACACTTATAATAAAGTCTAATTCAAAAATATTCATTTTAGTAAAAGTAAAAAGCAAAGATTTTTAAAATTGTTCTATGGTCTACTGGTTAAGTCTATGCCTCTGGTGCAAGAGGTCTCTGGTTCTAATCTGACATGCGTCAAATCAATTTTTTTGTATTGAGATTTTCATCTATCAATAATTACTTTAATTAAGAAAAAATCAATTAAGATCAATTTTGATGAGGTTCAAACCTAGCCAAATCGTTTTCTCATCCTCAAAACTTGTTAATAGATTTTGTTTCATCAAAATCGGTAGGACCGTTTTCAAAATAGAACCAAGATACAAATATATAAATAAATAAATAAATATATATATAAATATATATATAAATAAATATATAAATAAATATACAATTTTTGCTCGTTTAATAAGAGTAGATAAAGAAAGATTAGTCGAACTGGAAATGAATATTCATTGCATTTTCTTTGATTTATTATCTTGTCTACCTACTAGTATTGAATTCATGGGGGGATGTCCGCAGGGGGAGGCAAGAGTTTGTACCCCCTCCCTGAGATAGAATAAAAAATTTTGTAACAGCCATGAATTCCGGCCCGGCCTCAATAAACTATTTCTAAGGGCCGGTTCTATGTCGCAAAGTAAATGCTTTTTACAAGTGACAAAGGGTAGATAGTAAATGGAGGGACTGGGATGGCCAGATGACAGGCACTTTCATCTGATTGGCCATCCCAGTCCCTCCATTTTAATCTACCCTTTGTCACTTGTAAAAAGCATTTACTTTGCGACATAAACCGGCCCTTAGTGGGAATTGACGGAAAAGGGAGGGATTGGAAAATGAAACATTGTCGGAAAAGAGGTTTTTTTTATTTAATTAGTTTTTTCCTATTATTAAAAACAACGACTAAAAAGATGATCAAGGACAGTCGATGGTGGAGAAGTAATCTCCGAAGTCGAAGCTAAAATACAATGTATATATTAATTCATGTAAAATAATTGGTTCAATAAAGATTAAAAAAACTTGCCCTTACTTAGTGTATTCTACCTGTGAAAAAACTCAAAAAATTAAATATTTAATAATATAATTATTCGTCTCTAAATTTTACCCCCCCCCCCCCTGAAATTTTTTCTTCAATTCTTTCAGTGTACTTAAAAATGTTTGAAACGTAAAGAAAACTCATTATCTCAAGATGGATTGTTTTGCTGTCTGTTTAAGTCTGTGTGACTGGATTCTGAAATCCACGACAAGTAAAGAGCGAGAAGTCGTAGAAAGTTTCTTCTTGTGTCTAAATGTTAATTTCTAGTGCAGAGGATTGATTAGAATTTAGATTTTCTAGCTTTAGAACTTTGAATGCAGAAAATATCATTTTTCTCAGGATAATTAAAATAAAAATTCCTAGTAGTTTATTTATTATTAAGAGTTTGGAACAAAGGCCAAGATTTTTATTTCTTGCCCCTACATCCCCCCACCCACCCACCATTTTGGGCCGTTATTTTTTACATTTTTAGACTTCTGGGGGCCTACTGATTATGTATACAAAATTTGGTTGAATATGGTACAAACGCGTTTTTCTTATGCAACGTTGCCACACTTTGACTAGACACGTGATGTATTTATTTTTAAGTGAAGCGGATTGATATTTTCGATCATTTAGATTTTAATATTTACAAAACCCTGGGTCAAAAAGTTTTTTGATTTTTTCTCATCATACGATTTGGCTAGATTAATCGAAATATATGCTTTTAGCCAACATTCCCTATCGACTACGTGTTAAAAGTCCGATTTTAAATATTAATTACACAAAAGCCCTTGGTCAGATCTTTTTTAAAAAAATTATTTTATACGTGTGTGTTAGTGATTAATAACATTTTAAAAATTCAGATTTTTAATCCAACATTGGCTTAATGTCCGAGCAACCTTAAAATATTAAAATTATTTTTTATTTTGTCAAAAATAAAATACCTACAACTTATAAATTTCCATTTTAGTTTACGAGTAAAATACTCTAACAAATGGAGGGACAGAAAGATATACGTAGCTACCTTAATAGGGTTTTACTTATTAAACGGAAACCCGAGGGGTGAGCCGCGATTGGAAGTAGGTGTACACCTCTTTGGAAATATTTTGGAAGTACTTGGAAAAATCTGGAAGTATTAAATTGAAAGTTTTTTGCCGAGAGTAGCAGAATTTTTAAAAATTGAAGGAGACAATAAAAAGTATGTTTTCTGCTGGAATTATAAATTTTATTTATTTATAACGAGACTATAGTTTATTCATATTATTCATAAATTAATTCCTGTGAATCAATTGTAATAGACTGATGAAGAGGGCAAAGCCCTCGAAACTATAGTCTCGTTATAAATAATTAAAATTTATAATTCCAGCAGAAGATACACTCTTTTATTGTCTCTTTCAATATTTGGAAGTACTTGGAAATATTTGGAAGTACCTGGAAACACTTTGGAAGTACTTGGAAATATTTGGAAGTACTTGGAAATATTTGGAAGTACTTGGAAATATTTGGAAGTACTTGGAAATATTTGGAGTTACTTGGAAATATTTGGAATTACTTGGAAATATTTGGAATTACTTGGAAATATTTGGAAGTACAAGTGGAAGTAGGTGTATAGCATATCCCCCCAGGAGTCGAACCTGTGAACTAACATGATTTACGGGCAGTCAGCTCACACCCTCGAGACAATTTTAAGGGGCGAACCGCGATTAGAATTAGGCGAGGGGTGATCCGCGATTGGAAATAGATGTACACCTCTTTGGAAGTATTTTGGAAGTACTTGGAAATATTTGGAAGTACTTGGAAATATTTGGAATTACTTGGAAATATTTGGAATTACTTGGAAATATTTGGAATTACTTGGAAATATTCGGAAGTACAAGTGGAAGTAGGTGTACAGCATATTAGGTCGCGGTTCACCCCTCGCGGAAACCTAAGATTGCGTAGTTTAGGCCAAGGAAACCCCAACGAAATGTTTCAAGAGGGATCTTCAGAAAATGGACCAGCCGACACAGATCAATCTTCCTGTTCAACCCTCACAATATCACCTGCCAAAACAAAAGAGAAAGTTCCTTTTATCATTGCCAATACTATATTTGTGTAATCAACAAATAAACAATTCAATGTTCTATTCATTGTATTTCTGATAAAGTCATCAACCTAATAAATAATTGTTTTCCCACCAGAGAAGAATGTTCTGCTCTATTAAGTATGCTTATCTGGATGTCCAAGGAAACCCCAAGCGCAATTTCACTTTCCTGTGTGGAAATGGATTTATTTGATTTTAATTCTATTTAAGGGGATTAAATTATAATAGAAAGAATGGCCAAGAGACAAGAGAGAAACGTTTTTCAGGATGATTCACACCATCCATCCAACCATTTTAATTTTCAGTGGAACGTGATTGGGAGATGGCGAAAAATGTTGATATCAAACCTTTTTTTATCTTAATTAATAAAGTAAAGGGAGTGTAGTTTCACAGTGAATGAAATAAAACTCAAAGAGGTTTATACAAACTCAATATATTTCGGATTATTAGTCCATCATCAGGAGTTTACAGATTTTAATCCGAAATATATTGAGTTTGTATAAAACTCTTTGAGTTTTATTTCATTCACTGTGAAACTAGTGATGAGCATAATTGGTCTTGGTCTTGCAGTCTTGGTTTGGTCTTGCTTTGCTCATCACTAATATTAATACTCAAAATCAAAATAATAATAATATTTTTCTTAAAAGGAATCAGGACTTTCTAAACACCCTATAGAAGACTTTACAAATACACACTCTGCCTATATTAATTAGTGATGAATAGAATTGGTCTTGGTTTTGCAGTCTTGATGGTTTTCTCATCACTAATATTAATACTCAAAATCAAAATAATAATAATATTTTTCTTAAAAGTGATCAGGACTTTCTAAACACCCTATAGAAGACTTTACAAACACACCCTCTGCCTATATTAATTAGTTATGAGCTTGGTCTTGCAAGCTTGGTCTTGGTCTTGATTTTCTCATCATAATGTGAAACTACACTGCATTTACTTTATTAATTAATATCATATTTCACCTAAAACCTACACCACTTTCCCTAAGTAATACTTTTTGAAATATTGTTTGATGATCTTTTGTTTTTCAGGAACGATTCCATAACTAGGTGACGAAAAGTCGCGATATTCTGATGAGATTTTCTTATTAAAAAACTGCATTCTATATTGTTTCCGAAGAAAACAACTCAATCTCAAAGCATCAAATCTGCAAACTGGAAGTATGTCCGATCGGATATAACTTTAAGATTTTAAATAGATAAGATATACCTATGTGTCAAGTGGGGTATCATTGGATAAATCTTTCAAAAACAAAAATACCTAAAGGATTTAAGGATGTGAGTTTTTTACAATTCAAAATAAGCTTTGGTTGAGTTTGCTCAATTGGCCTAGATTTTTAATTTTTAAGCCCCCCCCCCCTCCATCCCCCTTTAATTTTGGGTCGATATGCACCAAAATCTAATCAGCCTTAATCTCAAAGGACCAAAACTACGTTTGAAATTTGGTTTCGATATTCACACTAGTTTTTGAGACAGCTCGTCCACAAAAATTTGGTAACGCACAGATTAACAGACAGACTAACTAACTAGCTAACTAACAGACATTTTGACAAACAATTATTATCTCAAAAATTATAATTTTTTCGATGTTCACTTATTAGAAATTTTTTGTAGAGCGACATGCCATGGTTTCGCTCAATTTTTTTAATCAAAATAGTTTCAGCCGTTTTTGAGATATTTCGAAAAAAAGATGCAAAAAAAAACACTTTTTTCATGCACGATTACAATATTTGACCATATCCTGTATGGTAAAGTAAAAATGATGTTGTTATTCAAAAGTTCACTTCAATCTGAATAAAAATTTTTCAAGATTCTAAGAATTGAAAATTTTCAAAAAAATTCTCACTCGGTATATTATATAGTATATTTCTTTTATTCTAATGAAACTCCTATCTTGTTTGTTTTGATTTTTTAAATCTCAGATGTTGTTATTCACTTTTAATATCGAGTTTTCAATTAAGTAAGCATCTTTTTGGTGTTTTGAATATGAATATTAAATTAACCCAAATTGAAATTTATAAATCAGAGCGCGAGTTTAGATGATAAGTGTGGGTTCAGGGCCCTTTGACTCATTGACTTGCTCTTCACATAATTCAACCAGGGAAACATTTCTCTCGGGCCACTCGCTGTATTCTTTAATTCTTTTAAATCGAATTAAAACCGAATAAATTTGTTTGTATTCAGCAGGACGCGATGTTGATTAAAAAAAACGTTCTACTCGAACTCCGCTCTCTGACAAATAAATGATTTTACTAGTTCGAATCCAACTACATTACAACACAATACAATATTACAAAATCTATCTATCTACTCTTATTACACGAGCAAAAATTGTTTATTTATTGGTTTGTATATTTGTTTGTATCTTACTTCTATTTTGAAAACGGCTCTACCGATGTTGATGAAACCAACTCTATTAACAAGTGAAAAGTTTTTGTTTTGCCGAGAGTAGCAGAGTTGTTGATTCACAAAGAGAAACAAAGAGGTTGTCCTCTGCTCGATGCAAATAAACATACACACATATATATCGAGATGATATATCTGTATATATATATTATTTATTTGTTTGAGACTATAGTTCCTAGCCTGACCAGCAGTGACGAAGGAACACCAAGCTTTCAAAATCCATATGATATTGAATCCATGAAAAACATTTATAATTGATGAAAGACTGATGATGAAGACCAAGTCTTCGAAACTATAGTCTCAAACAAATAAATAATATATATACAGATATATCATCTCGATATATATGTGTGTATGTTTATTTGCATCGAGCAGAGGACAACCTCTTTGTTTCTCTTTGTCTATTAACAAGTTTTGAGGATGAGAAAACGATCTGGCTAGCTCTATACCACAAAAAATTTCATCTTAATTGATCTTTTCTTAATTAAAGTAATTATTGATGGATGAAAATCTCAATAAATAAGTTTGTTTACATTTTTTTCAATTATCTTTTAATTATTAATTGGTTTTTTAATTTTAAAACCAACGAATATTTTATACCAAATATTGTTATATATTAGAATTTGGCAATTTAATTGATAAAAATTCCTCTTATTAAAAAACACGGATTAATAATATTATCGCAAGCTAGAAGATCAAGTACAGTCGATGGTGGGGAAGTAATCTCCAAAATCGAAGCCTCAAATACAATATATACATTATTTCATGTAAAAAATTGCTTCAATAAAATTTTTATTTATTTAATTGATTAAAAAACTTGTTAAACTGTTATTTAATTAAAAAAAAAATAATTATACTGAATTTATTTATATATACATAATCTGTGGACCACTAGAAATCTAGAAATGTAAAAACTGGGTGCGGGGTGGAGATGAATGTGGAGGGTAAAGGAGGTGGGGTGCAGTTGTAGGGGATCCGGGGGTGGGCGAGATGCGGGGTTTCGGGGGCGGGGTTTGGGTGGGATGGGGTGGCGGTGGGGGTGCAGTGGTGGAGCGAGGTGTGTGGTTTCGGGGGGGGGGGGGCGGTCCAGAGGGGTTTACTATATATATTTGTATTTTTTTTTAATTTGGTTACCGTGCATCGCTCGGTGGCTCCAGGTACTTAATTATTAAAACGTAATAAGAAAATAGAAATAAAGAAATAATTTAAAATTTGTGTCAAAATACTTTATCTCTATGAAATTGGATTCGAAGTACTCGATGTACATACTTTATTTACAACTCCCTATGCCAGAGGTTCCCAAACTGTGCGCCGCGGCCTTTTAACGCTAAGCTTCATGTTTCAGTAGTAAAACGATGGTTACCATGTTCACTATTACAATCCATCGATGCATCGATGTTCACTATTACAAACCATCGATGCATCGATGTTTTTCTATACGATGTTTTTTACACCGAAGTTTCAAGTTTCCAAAGTTTTTTCTAGGGCTGGAGCAACAATAACACAACAAAGTACCCGTTTGACAGGGAAACGGCTTTCAAAATTATTATTTTTAAATTCAGTAACTACCATAAATAAATTGTTCTGGTTTTGGAAAAAGTCTATTATGAGAGTCACATGATTATTGTATAATCTTTTAATATAAAATTAACAACTTAAGTCGTATTTTATTTTATACCAAAAAACAAACTATCGATGATACGTTATCGATGTTTTCTAGGCGATGTATCGATACATCGATGTTTTTTACGATGTTTACATCCCACCCAGAGGAGGGTGAGAGGGGCAAAGTGGTCAAATGCCCCGGGGGCCGGGCGAGAGGTTGATTTTTTTCTTACACTACAGTAAATTGATTGTCTGCAAGTCCCATAAAACAAGAAAAAAATAAGCTGACGTGTTCTGATGTGGCCATCCACTTAACTTTACCATACAACCTGGCCCCTAAAATTATTTATAATCATGAAGGGGGGGGGGGCGGGCATTTTTATACTTCTGTCCCACTGATTATGTATACAAAATTTGTTTGAGTTTGGTAAATGGCCAAGGTTTTCATTTTTTGACCCTACACCCCCCCCCTCATTTTGGGCGGTTAGTTTTTGCATTTTTAGACTTCTGGCGGTCCACTGATTATGTATACAAAATTTGGTTGAGTTTGCTCAAACGGCTAAGATTTTTAATTTTTAACTCCCCCTCCACCCCCCTTAATTTTGGGTGGATATTCACCAAAATCTAATCAGCTCTTAATCTCAATGGACCAAAACTACGTATGAAATTTGGTTTCGATATTCACACTAGTTTTTGAGCTAGCTCGTCCACAAAAATTTGGTAACGTACAGACTAACAACAGAATAACCGACAGACTAACTAACAGACATTTTAACAAAATAATTGTAATCTCGAAAAATATAATTTTTTCGATATTCACTTATTAGAGCTTTTTTGTAGAGCGAAATGCCATGGCTTAGCTTAATTTTTTTAATCAAAATAGTTTCAGCCGTTTTTGAGATATTTCGAAAAAAAAGAAGGAAAAAAATACTTATTTCTTGCACGATTACAATACTTGACCATACCCTGTATGGTAAAGTAATAGACTATTGGCCTATCTACAAATAAAAATATTTTTCGCTTTTAAGTAATTAAAAAAATACTGGAAAAAATTTTATTCACACCCGATAGCAAAATAAGTTTCGTCCTGGATGTGAACAGTTTTTAAATTTCCATTACATTACTGTAGTTTATTTTAATAAATAAACATTAATTAATATTAAAAAAAAAAAATTGATATTATAAAGTATAATGGATTCTGAATATATAAAATTAAATAATTTCGAAGTGGATAGAAGAAAAATTGAAATAAATAAATAAAAATAATTTTTCCAATCCCCTTACAGTGTTATTGTTTGTCTTTTTGGATATTTTGTTAAATAATAAAGGATAACAAGATATTTCCGCGTATAATGATATGATTGTAATCCAGTAATAATAATAGCCGACTGATTATTTAATTTTACATTTGTTGTATTCAAATCGAGCCGAATAGAAACCACAAAAGAGAGGCGATCTCTTGGTCTTGGCCTGCCACGCGCAGAAGACCTCCACGAGATAATGGAGGGAATTATGATGGTAACGCTACAAGAAGAAAGAGTACAAGTTGGCCGGCTTGTTACTGTCTTCGCTTGTGCCTGCCCAAGTGGACAGCTGTCACTCACATTCAGTTTCGAAACATCGTTAACAAGCATGCCAGTATTAGTCACACATCACACAATAGCCGAGAGGCCGCAAACTTAACCACACCGGGAGCCAACTTAATCCAATCCTATGGGGGACTCCAACTTTTCACAATGGACAGAATAAAGAAGAAAAATAAACATAGTGACTTCTGGGGAGAGGCTGCTTAGGGTTAGAGAAACAGCTTTTTATTTGGTACACTCAACATGCGAATCTCGACCAGAGTGTTGAATTCTCTCAAAAGATGACTTTTTTGGTAACCATTGCTGAAGACATGGAGGAATCGAGTTAAAATCAAAAATAGTGATCGATTCTCATCTAATACTTGAGGAATAACAATTCTACATTAAGTTTTTGACGTTTCGGTTTTTATTGGTAACCATTGCTGAAGACATGGAGGAAACGACTTAAAATCAAAAATAACGATCGATTCTTATCTACTACTAGCGGAATAACCTTATTGCATTCCATTTTTGATGTTTTGACTATTAATGGCAACCTCTACTGATAACGTGGAAGAATCGACTTAAAATCAAAAAGACTAAATTCTTTTTTGGTAAACAACTCAAGCTTGAGTTGTTTGCCATAAATAAATTTAGTCTTTTTGCAATAAGGTTATTCCGCTAGTATTAGATAAGAAACGATCGTTATTTTTTATTTTAAGCCGTTTCCTCCATGTCTTCAGGAATGGTTACCAATAATAATCGAAGCGTCAAAAACCTAATGTAGAATTGTTATTCCTCAAGTATTAGATGAGAATCGATCACTATTTTTGATTTTAACTCGATTCCTCCATGTCTTCAGCAATGGTTACCAATAAAAACCGAAACGTCAAAATACGACGAGAATGGATATTTCTCGACTATTAAATGAGAATCGATCATTATTTTTTACTTAAAGTCAACATGAACTGCAAATTGCAAGTGATATCTGATTAATAATAAAGGAATAAACATATTAATATTTCAAATGAATTTGGATAAAGTTTAGCAACGATCCGATGCAGTTTTTTTTTTGTTTTTTTTTGGCTTTTCGGCCTTTCTAGCCATAAGCCTAATTACGATACTAGCTATATTTTTAAAATTTGTCTCTACCCCCGGGGGTCAGATTTTAGCTGGCTGCCTCGAGTCGGATTCGAACCCGGGTCCCCTGATTAGCTCGCTGTCACGCTACCGCCTAGCCTATCGACCCCCCCGCAGTTTATTTTTGTTAGCTTATTCTTGCTTAAAAATATCTGACTCCTAGATCAAAGTTTTTGGCAAGCATGATTTTTTATTAGATGTGAACATGGAGACAACAAATTTTATATTCTTTATGTATAGAAGGAATTAAAAACATATCTATCTAAATTTTACGCTTGGCGGTGTTCTGTTATTATTTATAAGTAGAGACCGGATTCCTATGCAATTGCATATTTTGTTTGCTGCCACCTACGACCCAGGATTTCAATTATCTATCCGAATCATACATCTAGGATACTGTGGGTTAAATTTTATACTGCATATTTTTGCATATTTGAGTAATATTGCAAAAAATTGCATATTTGAAGAATATTGCATATACAGCCAAATACAGATGTTTTAAAAGTAACTTTTAGGAGAAAGAATGAAAAAAAAGAAGAAATAAAACAAGGGGACACTAATTTAAATTCGAAGAAAACTGAAATATGCCTCAAAGACACGAAGTGTAGTGTTGAACTACGAATTAGGAAGTTGGATAACAAAGGATGAAAACAACCAACAAAACAACAACCCACACATTTTTCTTATTATTCAGTTGTACTAGATACTATATTCTACACGAAAATAACGAAAAGTTTGGAATATTTTTATTCCAAAGAAAAAGTGTGGGGTTTAAGTTCCTTTAAATTCGCCCCCAGTACGCCTGTGGTAATGAAGCGCTCTTTTTCATCGTATAAATCAATTTTAAGTGACCGTAGACATAATAGTCTGAATATAATTTAGAAAAATACTTGTAAACATAAACTATTCACAATTACAATCAAATTTTAATTATTTTTGGTTATTTATTTAATCATTTTTTTATTTTTTATTTTATTTTTTTAATGGCCTTCGGGAACTATAGCCCATTTTGAGCATTAAGTGTTCGTGTGTGTGTGTGAAAGTGTGTGAAAATTATTCTAGGGATCAGATTATAGCCGGTCAAATAGAGCATTATTTTATTAGTTTATTATTTCTACGTCAATAAGAAAAGCTTGTTAATATAAAAAAAGAAAAGGAATTCAATACAATAGTGTCTGTGAAATAAAATTACCCCCCTCCCCCCAGTATTTTTTAGATCACATTTTTGAAAAATTATTATATTTATTGTGTTGATTTTATTCAAGTGCATCTGATATTTCTTTCAGTTTAAAGATTTTCTAATATAAAATATTTTATCTGTTATTTCTCTTGGGGTGAATTACCCGATTGGATATAGAAAATTCCTTTTGTTGTTATAACAAGCTAGCCACATAAACGATTAACCAATATTCCTTTTGTTTATTTTATTTTAACGCTGTTTTTTTATTAATACCAGGTAAGCGAAATTCATGTGGCATACAAAAAGTCCACCACGATTTTGTATTTATTTATTTATTTTTTGTAACCGTTCGTTTTCGATTCGGTTCATCCAATATAAATGCAAATGGCAATAACTTGCGGCACTCCAATCCGATTAGAATAATTACAGCCGAGCGAGATTTGTCTGCTCGTGTGTTTAACCATTAGCGATGCTCGGGATTTAGGGTGAAGGGTTATTGTTTATGGTCACGCCTACCACAATGACCCTGTGCAGGGGGCAGTTATCAATTTGCCAGGGTTATCATGCGCCTCTTGTAATTTTCACATTGTAATGGACTATCATTCGATTAGCAATTAAATCGGAAAATTAATGACAAAAAATATCGAATTTAATATCCGATCGAGTGAATAAATTAATCCTTCATTTAGCGGATAATGAGTTTGCTAAATGATTGCAATTGAAATAATATAAATAAAAAATTAAAAAAAAAAACTCTGATGAAAATAGACCGGGGAGAGAGAATAAATATATAAATGGCTTTTGTGAGAAATTGGAAATAGAGTTCAGTTAGTACGCTTTTAAGTGGGAGATAAATTTAACCTAATTTATCGAACGGAGAATTTACCACTGCTCGAAGCCCCTAAAAACTTAGTAAATTGGATATTAGATTGTATCTAACTTTCTGAGATTTGGCTCGTGATACCGGCTTCTTTCCTTCTACTCTGTTCTTTTCACGGTGGAGGGGCCATCCCACTCAGGCCTTTAGGGAATGCACCTTCTGGTGAATCTCCTTCTCACATCAATATCATTAAAAAAAAAAAAGTTCTTTACTAAAACACTGTTTAATTATCATATTTGACAAAATGATTGACTTTATGGGTAATTGGAAAATACATTTCTACATATTTAACAAACTAGTCCTCAAAGGTTTACTCGAGGGGTGATCCACGATTGGAAGTAGGTGTACACCTCTCTGGAAGTATTTTGGAAGTACTTGGAAGTACTTGGAAATATTTCGAAGTATTTGGAAAAATTTGAAAGTACTTGGAAATATTTGGAAGCACTTGGGAATATTTGGAAGTACTTGGAAATGTTTGGAAGTACTTGGAAATATTTGGAAGTACTTGGAAATATTTGGAAGTACAAGTGGAAGTAGATGTACAGCATAATGGGTCGCGGTTAACCCCTCGGGTATACTTATTTAAATGTAAATAATCTATATAATTAATGTAAAGATTTAAGCATCTTTTTTTTTGAAAAAAGATATAATTTTTCAAAAATACAACCCAGTTAAATTAATCACAATTAAAAAGAATTTACTTTATTTAGAGTTGAATATAAGATTTTAGTAGAAACTATTTATGGATTGAATATTAGAGGGTTTCGTCCCCTCAGGAATCGAACCCAAGCGCTAATTTGCTCTCCGAGCAGTCAGCCAAACCCTTAAGACAAATATCTTTCCAATACGCAACATATAAGAAATTTTACCTGAATTGTATTTTTGAAAAATTCAATCTTTTTTTAAAAAAAGATACTCAAAAAAAGATGCTTAAATCTTTACATTAATTCATATACAGAGATCGAATATAATAATATTTATTTTTATATCTCACCTAAAAATTAAATTTTTGAACGATTCCAAAAATGGGGAAGTGATATAAAGGGTCTTACCTCTCATTTTTAAATTTTTTTAAGAAAAGAAATTTTAATTTATTCTTATACTATATTATATACAGAGCTCGAATATCATATTTATTTTTATATCTCTCCTAAAAATTAAATTTATGAACCTTTCCAAAAATGTTGAAGTGATACAAAGGGTCCCCCCTTACCTCTCATTATCAGATTTTTTTTAAGAAAATAAAGTTTTACTTTTAAAGAAATTTTAATTTATTCTAATGTTATATTGTATACAGAGCTTGAAAAATTAAATTTTTGAACCTCTCGAAAAATGATGAAGTAATACAAAGGGCCCCCCATTTCCTCTCATTTTGAGATTTTTTTAACTAAATAAAATTTTACTTTTAAAGATATTCTAATTTATTCCTAATGTTATATTATATAGAGAGCTTGAATATAATATTTATTTTTATATCTCTTCTAAAAATTAAATTTTGGAACCACTCGAAAAATAATGAATTGATACAATGGGTCTTCCTTTACCACTCATTTTCATATTTTTTTTAAGAAAATAAAGTTTTACTTTTAAAGAAATTTTAATTTATTCTAATGTTATATTATATAGAGGGCTTGAATATAATATTTATTTTTATATCTCTCCTAAAAATTAAATTTTTCAACCACTCCAAAAATGGCGAAGTGATACAAAGGGTCCTCCCCCCTTACCTTTCATTTTCAGGTTTTTTAAAGAAAATAAAGTTTTACTTTTAAAGAAATTTTAATTTATTCTAATATATTTATATACGTGTCCAAAATAAAAATTTAAGTCAATTGAATTTTGTTTAAATTCCTACATGTTAAGGTGCGTTGACAAGTGAGAGATTTTTACTCTAGAATTATAACTCTCAGAGGCCTTTATATTTGCTAGTTTTAATCTCGAGAGCCCATTTTGGGAACCACTGGTCTAAACCATAATCGTTAAATCTGCACATTAAAATGATGATCTGTCATTTAAAAATGATTAGTTATTTTTAAATTAATTTTAATCAAGCTTTGGTTAATTAAAATATCTTAATCAAAAATTTTCAATTATTTTATTAAAAGTTCATGAATATCCGGAGTTTAATGGATAATTCTTGAAGCATGTGATTACCCTGGACCTTTAATAGTTCTATAATTAACTAATTTTAATAAGTGTCTGTAAACATGTAAGCTGAAAACGCAGAAGGCTCAAGGTTAATAAACTTCTTAAATGATCTAAGAAGATTAATTTATGAGATAATTTTTTTTTTGGAGAAATTATTAGGTAATAATTAACATTTACTTAAAAATAAACTATTCTAATGAAGGAACTTGTTTTGTCGAGGAAATAATCTAATTAAGAATAGCTGAGTAAAATGAAAAAAAAAAAGAAAATAATTTCACCTCAAAATTAGGCTACATTCAACAGAATTCCATATTCATGATAAAACATTTACAAGATTTTATCTATTATTATTTATCAAGGGTTCAAATAGCCGATCGGATAGAGAAACATTGAAATTAAGAACTATAATTAACTAGTTTGTTAATATATTAACCAAAGATTTGCATTTTATTTAACTATTTCGGATAAAAGATAAACGCTGAAAGTAAGCTGTTTTGAGTATAATATTTATTTATTTATTGTTGATACAATTTTGATGGCTGTATATGTATATAATTAAGTAATGGAGAGGGATTCAGCCAATGGGTAGCCTCTGCTGAATAAAAAACTCCCAATTATGGAAAACGTTTCGGCTTTAATTAAATAATGGCATCATCAGTTCCTGTCGCTAATACTCTCTTAGGAACTGATGATGGCATTATTTAATTAAAGCCGAAACGTTTTCCATAATTGGGAGTTTTTTATTCAGCAGAGGCTACCCATTGGCTGAATCCCTCTCCATTACTTAATTATTTATTTATTTATGATGTAATGTACGTAGGTCAGTGTAGACCAGTGGTTCCCAACCTGGGGCCGATTTGTGATATCAGGGGGGCAAGAAATAAGTGGGGGGAAATTTGGGGGCGATGAATATTCAAAGGGGAAAACATTAAAATAGTACTGTACTGTACATGTTTGAGTAACAATACTGTTTCGATGCGAATTTGTTGAAAAAAAGTAAATTTGCATTTCAGATTGATGAATCAACTGTGATAGATAACAAAGCAATTTTCAAAAGGAAATTACCGAGGAAATATTGTTTGCTAGAACTTTGATCACTGATTCTAAGGGATCGTCGATGTTTAAAGTGGTGAAAAATTATTTTGAGGAAAAAGAGATTCCCGTGAGTTAATTATTTCACTTCTTTGTTCTTAAAAAAAATCTGTAAAAAATGTACATTTTAATTTTTTTTCTATTTTATTTAAGAGTGACCGGATAAAATTGATTTGGTTGTTTTTATATACGGTAATAAAATTGTTTGAAATAATACAACTGCTTTATTATTTACACTTACTTCAAATTAAAATTAGGCATACAATGAAAATGAAAAGGGGGCGATAGGTGTTAGTCAACCTCCAGAAAGGGGCGATGGGCCAGAAAAGGTTGGGAACCACTGGTGTAGACCCTTGTAGTGTACATTCAAGAGAAAAAAAAGTGACAAATATAGGAATTAACAATATACAGAAATATAAAATATAAAATATATGTCTTAATATTAATATGATTTATACTAATTAATGTATTAATGATGTATCAAAATTAATTAGAGTTTAGTCGATTTGCTCTTACCTTGGAGGAATGCCTGTCGCGTCTTCAGGTCTGCCCTCGTCGATTTCTGCCACTCAAATGAATAAAATATCGTTTTGAATTCCGATTATCTTCAATGCTTTTCTCTAGATGGGCTCGATTTTCTAAAACAAAAAATATAAAAGAATATTTTTAGTTAAAAAAAGAAAAATTATTTATCAGTATTAAAAGATAAATGAAAATAAATTTAATATGAACTTTTAGATATCAATTTTTTATAAAATTATTATTACATATCTAGTATTGGACTAAAAAAATATTTAAAAGAGAAGAATTCAATTTTTAGGACAAATTCTAAAATTTTAGTAGAAATATTATAAAATTGCGATATCAGAGAGGTTTTTTTTGTCTCGAGGGTGTGAGCTGACTGCCCGGAAAGCATACTAGTTCTCAGGTTCGACTCCTGAGGGGATGAATCCCCTCTGATATCGCAATTTATTAATATTTCTACTAAAATCTTAGAATTTGTCCTAAAAATTAAATTCTTTCTCTTTTAAAATACATCTTAGTTAATCTGAACCCGAGCTGATTTTTTGAAAAATATTCCAACTATTTTCAAAAAAAGATGCTCAAATCTTTTGTTTTAAAAATATTTAAAATAAATATAATTTTTAATTAATAGAATAATTAATCCACGCATTAAGCGTCATGGAATTCATATTTTCCCTTGGATTATTACTATATTTTTATCCAATAATTTAAAAAATGTTTCACCAAGTACCAATACCAAATTTCTTAAAAACCATATTTTTACAGTTTAATCTCAAGAAAGAAATGAACCATTCAAATTACTTCAACTCAGTGAACCTCCATCTTGTAATCTAAAAGAACCAAGGATAGCTATTGGCTTCTGTTAGAAAGAACTGCCCAGTGACGTCAGAGCAGTTGAGCGAGTCAAAGTGAGCACCCTTTGACAGCAACGTGTTTTGAAAAAGTTGTCTTTTTTATACAATTTATTTATATATAAATGGTGTATATATATAGTGATAAATCAAAAATACCTGATTCTCAGTTTGCTAATGTATATCTATAAGATTTATCGATAATTTTAGTTTTGATATATCATTTAGATGGAAGAAAACCTGTTACTTGATCAATTATTATATTATACAGCACACATTATGAAAAAATAATTTAGATAAGAATAATATTTAAATAATGAAAAAATACCATATATATTAAGATTTATGATGACTGAACTTTAATCTACAAAGTGCGTGAGAAAATAATGACGATGGCCCTGCAGTTTAACGAGTTCTCATTTTTTCCTTAAATAAATGTTCATAACCGGAATTACACTAAGAGCCAATTCCCTTTTTGTTTTTATAATTCAATTGTTTGAAGGATCAGGGAGTTTAAAAAGTAATCACATTCATAAATCATCGTTAAAATCGGAAAAAATATATATAGAAATCAGATTTCAATATTGTGATGAGTGATGAGAGGTAAATTATTAGGCAATATGAATTAAAGTGTACAACTACCATACACGAGTTTTTACTGTCATTTAATTAATTGGAATTCGAGAAATGCAATGAGAAATTGCCCCTGGGAATAATTTTCTTAGGATATTATTATGAAGGACTTCAGTTCAATAAATTGCTTACGGTATATTTGTAAACGACGAATAATAGTATGATAGATATGCGCTTTCTAAAGTGCGATACCAATAAGGTATTTGAATTTGATACTTTTTTCATGCACGATTACAATACTTACTGTATAGTAAAGTAAAAATCTGTTGTAAGATTACAGTACTGGCATGTAATATTACTAAAAAGTTTTGAGACTGGACTTCCCATTCTTTATAGTAAAATTATATAAAAAATTTTTAACAGTGTACTTATATATAGATACATATTTATTTTTCTTTAAATGCATTAAGCAGAAGACAACCTCATTGATTTCTCTTTATTAATAAGATAGACTAGTGGTGCCATCTGAACTTAGATTTTCTGAGTTTTCTTTTTATGAAGATAATAAATTCATTTATTTCACTATACAGCAAAAGATCAGGAAATTGTTTTGGATGTTAACCAAAAATCTAACTCTTTATAATCATATTATCCCTCTTGAAAGTGAGATATTTTAATTCCATATAATTCTGAATACTCAAAGAAATGTCGACATTTTAAAGGGGTGGATTTGGGCCTTGTAGAGGGTAATAATCTGCAGAGGCGTGAAAATCGCCTGGACCAGAATAGGAAGCCGTTTTCTTGCAGCAGATTTCACCACAAAAGATATGTGTTCATTCCAAGACAGGTCAGATGCGACTGAGAAAACCAATAACACACATCTTCGGGTTATTTGATCCAAAGAGAATATCAGGAAAATGTTCACATAATTGTGACTTGTTTGCATTAAAGTGAACCGCGATTGAAATTAGGTTTACACCGTCTTTCGAATTATTTGGAAATACTTTGGAATTCATTAGATAATCTATTGTCTTCCACATGGAAATGTAAGTGGAAGTAGGTGTACATGATTTTGGGTCGCGGTTCACCCCTCGATTAAAGTTAACTAAATTTTGAAAGCCCTATTTTTCTAAAGTGTTAACATTCCGAATGTTTGAAGAAGCTACGTTGTTTTGATATTTCGGGAATGAGGGACGTAGCATTGAGGGGATTTGAAGTTTTTGGAACAGACAAAAAAATTCGATCCTTCCCAATCCGATTAAAATTTTAATAGGATTTTTTATTTCGGGGCAAATTACTTAGGTACATATAGGTATTTTTTTTTTAATTTCAAGTTTGTATCTTATTTAGCTTATGAGCTGCAAAGGGACAGATATTGACCAATAACACACATCTTCAGGGTATTTCATCCAAAGAGAATATCAGGAATATGTTCACAAAATTGTAACTTGTTTGCATTAAAGTTATCTAAATTTTGAAAGCCCTATTTTTCTAAAGTGTTCACATCCCGAATGATTGAAGAAGCTACGTTGTTTTGATAATTTGGGAATGAGGGACCGCCAAGTAGTAGACAAAAAAATTCGTTCCTTCCCAATTTGATTAAAATTTTAATAGGATTTTTTATTTCGGGGCAAATTACTCATAGGTACTCATAAAGTTACTTTTTTAAAGTTTGTATCTTATTTAGCTTATGGATAGAGACCGGATTTTTATACAGTAAAAATGTCAAAATATTCCATAAGATATGCAGTTGAAAAGGGTGGAAAATGCAAGTAATTTTGCAGAATATGTTGAAATATGAAAATATATGCAATAAAAATTGGCAAATTTTATTTAACAAACACGATTCTATTGTATTGCTTTACTTATTGACGTACAAATATTAATCTAAAATAATACAAATATTTGTCCGGCTATAATCTGATCACTTCAATAATTCACACACACACACGAACGCTCAATGGCCAAAATGGGCTATAGTTACCGAAGGCCAATAAAAAAACAATAATAATATTAATAATTAAGAAATAATTAACAAAGGATCTCAAAATTAATTAAAATTCGATTGTAATTGTGAATAATTTATGTTTACAAGCATTTTTCTAAATTATCTTCAGGTTAGTTATTATGTCTACGGTCACTTAAAATTGATTTATACGATGAAAAGGGTCGTATGTGGCGGCTAACAAAATATGCAATTGAATAGGAATCTGATCTCTTCTTATGAGCTGTAATGCTCTGACCTGTAAAGGGACAGAAATTGTATAGTCATTACGGCATCCTAAATTATTTTTAATTTAAATTCAATTTTATTCATTTTAAAAATTCCCATTTCTGATTATAACATATTCTTAAATGATTCCCCTAAGCCGAGAAACCTCCTCTTTTTAATTAACTGCTTGCTCTATATTTATTAACATGAATGGATGGTTGCAGTGAAGAGAGTGGTTTCAGAATTTCATTCAATATATTTCTACCTACACGAACGACTATGCTATAGTTAAAGGGGCCCGTGGTCTATAATTTGTTTCTGAAACGAGCCGCCTGGGATTAAGAAGCTGCGGATAATTATAAAGAACTCTGCATATGGCTTAATAAAGCTCAGCTTAACGTCGATAGCAATTTTTTTTATTTGTTATCCGATTAATTAAACCCGTTTTACTGAATTGTATAATTGGCTCTGAATAAACTTCCAAGAAAATGCGACTCTCACTTTGCAGCTTCTGTTTTTTTATTCCTCTCTCGCTCTACACGAGATCTGGTAAAAAAATAAATAAATAAATCTTCGAAGAACAAAGGTTTAATTCCTGAACGCGGGAGATTAAATTTTCAGCAGTGTGGAGGACAAAAAGTCCAGAGTTGGGAGGACAAAACGGACCTCCCGGGGGTACAATCAAAACGTTCTCCTCAAAAGCTCGGTTCCAGATGAATCTGGGAATCGCGCGGAACACATTGACACAAAATCCATTTCAAGTCGGGCGATTTCGGTTTTGTCTGCAATTACATTCGCTGTCAACGATTTTAACGGAGACGATCAGTGGGAACGAAAAAGAGATCGGGAAGTCACCAAAAGAAGGAAGAAGATTGTTCCAAAAAACGGGAAATAAAAAAAAACAACGAACGTGATGGGTTCATTCAAATAGAGCCAATCCAAGTGGAAAAATGAAAAAAATTCGGAAATAAAGATTCATTCAATGTTATAAGGAAGGGGTCCGGAAAAAATGATGAAAATGAAAAAATCGTAAATCCAAGTATTCTATTGTTAGTTTTGTTCATGGGAGACATTCCGAATATGTTCGGGGTCTTTTGGTGAAGGGTTGCCACTAGTAAAAATAAAATTTTCCGTCAAAATTAAAAAATAAACTGCAACGGATCGTTGCTAAACTGTATCCAATGTATTATCTTATTCTAGGGTAAAGTACTTTAAAATATAATTTGACAGTAAAAATTTATATGACCTTTTTTGTGGTCTTCAAGGTACTTAATTACAGTATTAAATTTCATCAAAATTGGTTAAGTCATTTTCAAAATAAATATTTAGAAAAATCTAAAAAAGCACTAAAATAAAGTACTAATGTTTGTGGGCCGATATATACGTACCAAAAACTAATCAGCGCTTTATTTTGTTAATGTAATGGTAGGTTTTCAATTTTATTTCAATCGGTTGTACGGTGTGGAAAAAATCGTGGGCCAAAAAAAACGATAACATACATATGGTACATACATACATCCGCACGCACTAAATGAAAAAATCGCACTGTTTGGCCTCTCGACGAGACCCCATGTAATTTTTGGCCAAACCGCCACGTGCTAAAATTCAACCTAATTGAATAGTACAATTTGTGACTTTAATTGAGTCCATGGGTTTCGTAGTCTTTACCTGAGGACTCTTTGAAGTAGCGCTTGCCGCGAGACCGATTACAATACTTTACCCATGCTTCGAATTGGATAGGTTAAAAATAATTAAAAAAAATAAGTTAAATCCTTTTAATTTATAATTATGTCTGTAAGAGAGAAAAATTTAGTTTTGTACACAGGCGGAAAAATTTCTTCATATACCTACTCGTTAACAAACCCAGCCCTAAATTCGACTTTTCCAAAAAATACCACTCAATTAAAATTTTAATATTATATTAGATTTTGAGGAAAATATACCTATACATACAGCTTGGAAATACTAGTATCAAGTTGATGTCTTATTTAAATAACGAGAGCTATATATGTTCCAGTAAAAACCCGTTTTTAGTAAGAACGGGTTCTTACTAGTTAAACCGCGTTTCGCTGAATACCTTTGGGGCAACTAGAATTTACTGATGTTGGTTGAGTTTTGTTAAGAATCTAGAATTTATATTCCGCCTCATTTTGGGTGTTTATTTTCAAAAATTTTTAAACCAAAATGTAAAAAATTATATATCCCCAACAACTTTGCTTCTAATTTTTGATATTTTCGTTTAAAATTTTTTAAAAATAAACAGGTATTTGAACCAAACTCAACCAACATCAGTAACTCTAGTTGCCATAAATATATTCAGTGAAACGCGTTTTAACTAGTAAGAAAACATATTTTACCATTTCTTACTAAAAACGGGTTTTTACTGCAACATATATATTGCTCTGACATAAGATCAGACAGACAGCCATTGTAGGTACACTAATAGCGTACTGTTTTACTTTTCAACGGAACCCTAAAAAGTCTTATATTTTAAAAAGTACTAAAAATTAAAAAATAAATTTTTCTTTAGTACCTAACTTGACTGATAAATTGTCATACGAATTCAAATGTGACTAAAAATATAGAAACCAAAAATTTAATTAAAAAATAGTTCACACTTATTTTTATTCAGTAGGATTTTTTTTTAACTGAAAACAAAGACAAAAATGTTATTCTTGATGGGTTCATTCAAATAGAGTCAATCCAACTGGAAAAGCGAAAAAAAAATTGAATTAAAGATTCATTAAACATTTCAAGAACCCTTCCATGAGAAAAAGTGGTGAAATAAAAAAAAATCTTTAAACTAAGTTTATTATTATTTTTTACCTACTCATCGTTTCTCCATTTATTTTAACACCCAAGGAAAAAAATCGTTGATTATAAGTTACGCGGGGTGGAACCACGTCTCAAATGAAGACAATAAAAATAAATAAAAAAATGTTCAAAAATAAAAATATATGTATTTACCAGTAGCGGTTGGTGACTTTTCAACCTGGGGATGCTGTCCAAAAAAGTACCCTTCGTTTTTGAAATTTTATTTTAATCTTCGCTTTTTACTTTACCATGCCGAGTATGGTCAAGTATTGTAATCGTGCATGAGATAAATTTTATTTTAAAAAAACTAAAAAATACGATTCTAAATAGTACAAAATAATCTAATACTTAATCAAAAAGTGTGGGGTGCAGAAACATGTAGTTTTAATTAATTTCGACAAAGTGCCCAACACTTTTTGATTAAGTATTAGATTATTTTGTACTATTTAGAAGCGTGTTTTTTAGTTTTTTTAAAATATATTTTTTTTACTTTTTAGTCTTAATTATTTTTATAGAGAAAAGTTTGCGGAATTTAATAGAATGAAATGTATTTATTTTTATTATTTTTATTTAAATTGAGTAGGTAGGTAAACAATTATTTTTATAGAGAAATATTTAACAGAACAAAAGTCACATTGATACATAGAAAAATCGAGCCCAAACGAGTCAGTTACATACATACAAACAAACAAACAAATAAACATACAGGTGAAACTAATAAAAGCGTATTAAAAAGTTGTTTTTTGCTTATTTTTTTCGAAATATCTCAAAAACGGCTGAAACTATTTTAAATATAAAAAATTGCGCGAAACCATGGCATTTTGGTCTACAAAAAAGACCTTATAAGTGAACATCGAAAAAATTATATTTTTCGAGATAATAAAATGTCTGTTAGTGTGTTAGGATTTGTTTTGTGGACGAGCTAGCTCTAAAACTAGTGTGAATATCAAAACCAAATTTTACACGTAGTTTTGCTGAATTGAGATTAAGAGCTGATTAGATTTTGGTGCATGTCGACCCAAAATTAAGGGGGGGGGGGGGCGGTTAAAATGTAAAATTATAATATTTTCAAACTAAAATAACAAGAAAAATGAAATAAACTATAAATTAAGCCTATAATAACAAAAAAAAATTCTGGTGCCAAAATTAAGGGGGTGGGGGGGTCAAAAAATGAAAATCTAGGCCCTTGGACCAAATTCAACCAAATTTTGTATACATAATCACTGGGCTATCAGAAGACTGAAAATGCAAAAACTAACAGCTCAAATTGGGGTGGGGGGTTGTAGGGTCAAAAAATTAAAATTTAGGCCCTTGTACCAAACTCAGCCAGAAGTGTATGGTAAAGTCAAGTGGATGGCCACAACAGAACGTGTCAATTTATTTTTTGAAAATTTCACCGAATACGGACGACATCATTTTCATTATTTTTCAAATTTAAAATTAGATTTTTTAAATATATTTTAGGACCTTCGCCTCCAACAGATACTTCTCAAACTTTGTGTGAGTGTTGGTAGGAGTCAAAAATTAAATCTTGTTACTTAAACTCCAGAGTTCATGAAATGGAAATCGACCATCTTCCACAATGAATCAGCCTGCCCTATAAGGAAATCTTCAATTTCTCCAAATTATATTGCTATAAGAAAGAAATGACTTGTCTAGACCGATCTTAGCTATTTCTGATCTTATATATTGAGAGTTCGTAAAAATGGATTAGTCCAGAAATTTTCAAATCATCTTTATTTATTCCTTTTTTGTATTATTTCTATTCTAATAGTTCCTCACCGAGAACAATTTATTTTCGACTAAAACTCGTCTAAACTTGCTTGTGACATGCTTGAACTGGAAGATATACCTATTAGTCAGGGACTTCAAACCTTCTATCCGCACCCTTTTCAGAAAAATCATTCGTTTTAATATGCAACAATTTCATTTTTTATTTCGAGAAAAATGTTTATTATTGAAATATTCGAAATAACGGATAATAATTTGAAAATTTAAAGATCCTCCTGAAATTTTGAAGTCGACCTTATATATTTATGAAAATACTCTAAATATTTGAATGCGCCGCATCCATTGCATCCATGGAGAGCACGCCACTGGTAGGTATATAGAAACCAAAACCAGTAAGGTGGTTTAAGCTTCAAATACCATAGATTATATCATTACAAGTGTTTTAAAAAGCATAAAAAGTAGAAAATAATTTTATTGAAATACCAGTTTAAAAGATGCGATGGATAGGCTACTCTGTGTAAAATGCTCTATTTAAAAAGAAATTTTATAAGTAACCATAATGCGTGGTTATTTATTTATTTGTTTGAGACTACCATATATTTCGATGGTTTGACCTTCATCATCAGTCCTTTAATTATAAATATTTTATCTGTTATTTCTCATGGGTTCGATTACCCGATTGAAAATAGAAAATGCGTTTTGATTTTATAGCAAGTTAGCCACATAACAAAAGATTTATTTTCATCAAGCAGAGGACAACCTCATTGATTTCTTTTTAAGAATTATCAACTCTGCTTCTCTCAAACAAAATCAAAATAGCCTTCGATTCTCATCTAATTTTTAAGGGATAACCATTCTTCATTCCATTTTGACTTTTTCACCTTTAGTGGTAACCGAGGGGTGGACCGCGATTGGAAATAGGTGTACACGTCTTTGGAATTATGTGAAATCATTTTGGAATTCATTAGATAATGCCCCTTCATCTATTGTCTTCTATTGGGAAATGAAAGTAGGTGTACACGATATTAGGTCGCGGTTCACCCATCGGTAGTAACCATTGTTGAAGACATGGAAGATTCGACTTAAAATCAAAAATAACCATCGGTTCTTATCTAATACTATATTGATTACCATTAACTTCAAAAAGCCTGATTTATAATAAAGGAATATTAATTTTAATAATTTCATCGACTATGGATAAAGTATAGCACCGATCTTTTGCAGTTTGTTAATTTATTTTTTTATCAAGGCTTTATTCATTATTAAGAATACTAATATACCTATCTATAGTTTGTTGGTATAAATTTAATAAATAAAAGATAAATAGGCTAGTGAAGCTTAAAACGCCTAGAGGATATGCAACCAATTGCCATCTCCTAACTACTCAAAGCCTATTCTCTAGGCATTTACAAATTACATTTATTTATTAAAGTATTGTGCACTATAAATAAACGATAAGTTCATGGTAATACCAGCAAACCTCAGTCAGGTTGTATATAACACATTACTGTTTCAACAAATGATCGATAGAGTGCGTACCTATTGATTTGAAAGATTCTCTTAAAAATTATTATATTTTATAAAGAGTTTGAAATATATATTTTTATTTGAATACCTCAAAAAAAAAAAAAAAAAATAGTTTTTGAAGCCCCTCTTGAAATGGTACTTCATACAAAGGGGAACCCTTATCAACTTGATTGAGAATTTCAAGGGGGGAAAAATATTAATTTTCAGAAAACTAAACTCATTTTAAATAGTATATTTTATAGAGAGTTCGAAATATATATTTTCATTTGAATACCTCAAAAAAATTGGTTTTGAAGCCCCTCTTGAAAGGGTACTTCACACAAAGGGAGGACCCTTATCAACTTGATTGAGAATTTCAAGGGGAAAAAATATAATTTTCAAAAAACTAAACTCATTTTAAATAGTATATTTTATAGAGAGTTTGAAATATATATGGTATTTTCATTTGAATAGCTCAAAAAATTGGTTTTTGAAGCCCCTCTTGAAAGGGTACTTCATACAAAGGGGGGACCCTTATCAACTTGATTGAGAATTTCAATGGGAAAAAAATATTAATTTTCAAAAAACTAAACTCATTTTAAATAGTATATTTTATAGAGAGTTTGAAATATATATTTTCATTTAAATACCTAGAAAAAAATTAGTTTTTGAAGCCCCTCTTGGAAGGGTACTTGATACAAACCCTTATCAACTTGATTGAGAATTTCAAGGGAAAAAAATATTAATTTTCAAAAATCTAAACTCATTTTTATTATTTGAGATAACAAATATTAATAGATGGTCAAAAACTATCTACAATTTATTTATTTATTATTAATTAATACGGCATATCTAGCATTTTATATAGGTACATATTTTACTCTCGATTGGTAATATATTTATCCAGAAATTCGATAATTATATTTATATAATAAAATTAACAACTTTAAGTTTTTTATTAAAAATAGCTATGCAGGGAAATTGGATGTCGACCCTATCAAGTTTTGTTTACTAATACATTATATTATCAAAATATTAATTTTATTAGAAAACTCGATAGGTGAAGGTCGTCCTAAGTCGGGATCTTAGACTAATAGTATTTGTTATTACTTCATTTATTTTTTTTAATATTTATAAATATAAAAAATCTGGAATCATTTGCGGCCCACCTATTTCACTTTCATTCCACATCAGGGTAACACATCAGGGTTTGATTTTGTTTATAAACAAATAACAAATATTTCTTATTAGAAATCTTTAATATGTGTTCTAATGTTGACTTTAAGGGTGAGCTTCTTTCTTTCAGGTGACAATAGAATGCACCTTGAACAGAGACAAAAGATCGTAGAAAGTCCCAGTAACCTTTACATTTCGGTTTGGCCTATACAAAGGGAAGACAGTTTGAGAATTCAATTTCATTTCTACTGCCAGTGAATATTTATTTATCGACAATCGAAAAGGGGAGAGATAGAAATATTACAAAACGTAGAGTTGGGGCTTTAATGAAGAACATAGCAAATCATAATGTAGATGTTGTAGTAAAAACCCGGGTTCTTACTAGTTAAAACGCGTTTCACTGAATACCTTTGTGGCAAGTAGAATTTACTGATGTTGGTTGAGTTTGGTCCAAAGGTCTAGAATCTTCATTTTTGAACTTCCGTCTCATTTCATAAACAAAAATGTCAAAAATTACATCCTCAATAGAAGCAAAGTTGTAGAGGATGTAATTTTTGACATTTTCGTTTAAAAATTTTTGAAAATAAACACCCAAAATGAGGCGGAAGGTTAAAAATGAAGATTCTAGACCTTTGGACCAAACTCAACCAACATCAGTAAATTCCAGTTGCCTCAAAGGTATTCAATAAAACGCGTTTTAGCTAGTAAGAACCCGTTCTTACTAAAAAACGGGTTTTTACTGAAACAAAGGTAGGTACTCTGACTATAGTTTCTTTACTAATAAACATAAATTTTAATAAACTTCATGGTAAATTGGAAATTTTTTGACTTTTTGGCCTTTCTAGCCTTAAGCCAATTTACGATACTATTTATTATTATTATTATTATTTTTTTAATTTGTCTCTACCTCGAGGTTAGGTTTTAGCCGGATGCCTCGAGTCGGATTCGAACCCGGCTCCACTTGGTTAGCAGGCTGACACGCTACCCCTAGCCTAACCCGTCTCCCAAATTTTTTTTTTTAAACTCTTTAAGATCTTTAAATTTTTAATAAATATTTTAAAATTTAAATATTTTTGTCAGCGAATAATTTGAGCTAAGAAATCTAAGATTAGACCAAATGCGTAGGTATCATAAAATAATTGTGTTAAAATTAGTATTTTGACCTTCACCAACTCCGTTATTTTAAAGCGAAATAAAAGATAAAAAATTTTACCTTATTTCTACTGATTGAGATCTTTACAGGGACACCATGATTAAAAATAATGTTTATTTTAGACCTCCTAAAATATTCGATTGTACTCTAAATATTCATTCGATTAAAATTGTATACCTATATTTTTTTTTTTTGGAAAATTAGTTATACATACCTTGTAAATCTCAAGTTTGTGCCTATAATAGTTTATTTAATTTTCGACCAGCGATGCTCTAACAGACAGATGGACAGAAAAGCAGACAGACGGACATGCATTGTATTAACCCCAGTAGAGTCATGTTTTACGTTTGAATAGAACTCTAAAAATGAGCAGTTAATTTAAATAGCCATTCTGGTATAGGAGTAATAAAATTTAACTAAGATATAATACTTATAGTGTAGGTAAGAAAATTCAATTATAATTAAATTTTAATAGTAAATCTTACACTGTGGTCCTTCCCTATAAAGAGAAGATTTTTTTTTAATTTTATCATCAATTATAAAATCAGCCTCTAAAATTTTCATTTAAAAAGTTTTTAGGAATTATTTCTTTTCTTAAATTCTAATTTATTTCAACATTCTTATTTAAATGATATTTATACGTATTATCTACCTATACAGGAACTGGAACTCTCTTCCAGCCTCCATCTTTCCCAGCACCTATAATCTTCAAACCTTCAAAACCGGGGTGCATAGACACCTACGTCTACACCCTCTCACTTAATCAACTTTCCCTTCTCTTCGGTAATGCAAGGGTCTTTCGAGATCCATAGGAGCTGCATCTTTACTGGCGCACCCCTTCTTGCATTCGATTGTATTAAAAAACAAACAAAACATTTTTCCGACGGGTGAACCGCGATTGGAATTAGGTGTACACCGTCTTTGGAATTATTTGGAATTACTTTGGAATTCATTAGCTAATCTATTGTCAATAGTTTTTAAGGAATTTGGTGTTGGTACTTGGTGAAACATTTTTAAAATTATTGGATAAAAAATACTTGGTGGGTTTCCCATTAATTAATGTTCTTACATTCAACATTCTTAATGTGAAACCTACCAAGTATTTTTATCCAATAATCTATTGTCATCTATAATAATGAAAATGAAAGTGGAAGTGGAAGTAGGTGTACACGATTTTAGGTCGCGGTTCACCCCTCGCATTTTTCTAAGGTGTTTATCTCCTGAAAAAGTGAGTAGTATTTCGAAATACCCATAGATAAGTAGGTAGGTACCTACATATTCACACAAAAAATATGTATTTTGTGCATATTCAGAGATCTATAGATAGAAAAAGGATATTTATTTTCAATGATAAGAGAACCCAGAGGGGTGAACCGCGATTGGAATTAGGTGTATATCTTCTTTAGAATTACTTGGAATTTATTAGATAATCTATTGTCATCTATTGTCTTCTACTTTGAAATGAAAGTGGAAGTAGGTGTATAGGATTTTAGGTCGTGGTTCACCCCTCGGAGAACCCCAAACATACAATACTTATACCTACACATAAATAATAACACATATAATGGGAATATTATAGTAACAAGTCAAAATTTTGAAATCTTTTTGTTTATTTATTTTTATATTATCTAATTTAATTAGCTAAATTCTATGAAGGACCTAAAATCGTGTACACCTACTTCCACTTTCATTTCCAAGTAGAAGACAATAGAATACAATAGATTATCTAATGAATTCCAAAATAATTCCAAAGACGGTGAACACCTAATTCCAATCGCGGTGCACCCCTGAGAACTAACATGCTTTCCGGGCAGTCAGCTCACACCCTCGAGACAATTTTAAGCTAATTTTTTTTTTTTAATTTCCGTTAAATATAATAATAAAGTCAAGAATTTCTGTGCTTATATCTTATAATGCGATTCAGAGAGAGGTTTACTGTCTCGAGGGTTTAAGCTGACTGCCCGTAAATCATGTTAGTTCTCAGGTTCAACTTCTGAGGGGATGAATCCCCTCTGATATCGAAATTTAATAATATTTCTACTAAATTCTTAGAATTTGTCCTAAAAATTAAATTATTTCTCTTTTAAAAATAGCAACGTCACAATTCCGATTTATATTAATCAATTTTCAACTTAAGTGTGTTATAGCTATCAAAAAATTGAAAAATGTAAAAGAATCTTTTTTGTAAATTTGTTTTTCCAGGCAAAATTAATTACTGACTTTAATGAAATTGATTTGTTTGTAGTTGGTTAGAAAAAAAAAAAACTTCAAGAAGAGCATATGTCAAAAGTTCTATTTCAATTAAAGTTCCTTATCCCGGTAATTAAACTGGTTATCGATGCAACAACAACAACAACAACAACAAAAAACAAGTGGAAAGAAACCAAGAGATGGGCGGAGTGGGGGGAGGGGAGCAAACTGTCAAGATCTTTATATTAGACGATTAATGAAAATTATAATTCGCAAAGGTAAACTAGAAACCAACTGGCTACCTTTTGACTTCTATTAATATCTCAAAATCGTTGATAGCCTCCCCTCTTGGAGGAATGAACAGCTCAATCATTGGGCCCGCCCAATTCGGGGGCGGTACCGCGTCAAAACCGCCCCGTGTCATTCTTTCTAACGGCTTTTTCGATTGGCCGCGTTAAAATTTGCTCGCGTTTTGGCTGATAACAATAAGACACTGAGTTCGAGTCCCGAACAGCCCGGTTATAGAGATATAAAGCCAATTTCCAGGCGAAAATACGAGTAAGTGTAGATGGCACGAGTGTTGTGGGCGGGGCTTGGGTTGTAAGCGCGCTCGGGATTGGCTGGAGGACGGGCGCAAAAAACGAGTGACTTTTCGAAGAGGGGGCGTGGCCAGCGACCGCAGCCAGCCGAGTTATAATGTTACAGGTCCGGAATAAGATAGACACATCTGTTGGACAGCTCGCTTGCTGGTTTTGACTTGATACATCTCTGTCATTCCAAAAGTTGGTGTGACGGACACAGGCAGCGTGTGCGACCGTCCCTCCTCGTGTTACCGCAATTATGCAAGTGTAGTTCCAGGACTGATCCGTGTTGTTGTTGCCCGAAGATGGCTCTTGAGATGGAGTGTACCGGAGAGGCTCCACCGCCACCGCCGCCGTCCCCTGCGCCGTTGAAGTTTTCCGTGGCAAATATCCTACGACCTGACTTTGGCCGTCGGGCGCTTACCAAGACCCCGTTGACGATCCCGGTACCTTCGCCGGCCCGGTCGAGTCCACCCCCGTCGCCCTGCTCGAGCACCGCTTCTTCAGCCGCCTCCGCCGAAGACAAACTCAACCAGCCGGCGGCCTCGAACGGCGATAAGGCCTCACAACTCTGGCCGGCCTGGGTTTATTGCACCCGATATAGCGACCGACCTAGCTCAGGTACAAAAATTCATTTTTTAAATATGGCGCTCGCCCTCCCCTGACCCCCTTATACTCTAGCTCCGAATTTGGAAGCACTGCGCTTCGTGGGTGGTCCACGAGAAGATTCCACGCTGCATTCCACGCTTTTAGTTCATGTTGTCAATTAACCAAAACATTCCAAAATCCCGGCCGCTTCTTTTTCTCTAGGCACAGAATATAAAAATATTTTATTAGTCTTCAGCGAGAGAGAGAGAGAGGGAGTTTTTAATCGGGTTCTTCCACGGAATTTATGGCTCGTTCTATCTCAAGAATGAATTTTTTCATAAACGAAAAGATTATTATAAAAATTCGTGACAAGTTCCTTCCAACAACAAAAACAAAACCTTCACAAATAATTAAAATTACCAATGATAAATTGAAAAGTTTTTGTTTTGATTGAAAAGTTTTTGTTTTGCCGAGTAGCTGAGTTGTTGATTCACAAAGAGAAACAAAGAGGTTGTCTTCTGCTTGATGCAAATAAACATACCCACATATATATCGAAATTATATATCTGTATATATGTATATTATTTATTTGTTTGAGACTATAGTTTCGAAGGCTTGGCCCTCATCATCATTCTTTTTAATTATAAATATTATTTTTCATTGATTCAGTATCGCCTGGATATTGAAATTTTTGAAAAAAAAATTTCTTTCTTTCTCAACTGAATAGCAAGGTAGAATTCAATGATAAAACCTATAATAGAAATGTCATCTAAAAACTTGAAAGCATTGATAAATAAATAATCTCAATGGGTTTTTTACTTATTCTAGAAACTTTTAATTAAGCCAACCAACCACAAAAATAATTCATAATTTTATTTATTCATTGTTTATTTCAACAAATCATATTCATCAGTTATTATAAATCACTTTCTGGTTAGTTATTTCTATTCCACAAAAAAACTTTTTACTTTCAAGCTCAATTTAAGAAAAAAAATCTATAGATTCCAATTAAGAAAGTCATTTCGATTGACGGTAAAGTTTTTCGAAAACCTATAGGTAGTTACTTAATTATTAATCACAGAAAATTACTAAAATTGTTCTTGCTGAGAGTAGAAGTTTTTTTAATTTAGAAGGAATAAATTATAGTGTTTTCTGATTAATGTAAATAAATAAATAAATCAGAAGGATCCCTACTCCCAAATAGCTTATTCCTACTATATACCTATACCTATATATTAATATATATCCTAGAAACACTAATAATATAAAATGTCTTCTAATATCGAATAAAATTAGTTCAATTATCTATTTTAATTTAATTTTAAAATTGTTTTTAAATACTACAAAATAATTCTGATTTTTTTATTTCCTCTCCCCTTAAAATATTACTGATAAATGAAGTTAAAGGCAAAGTTTTAAGATCTTAAATGAATAAAATATTTATATAAACCTAAATATTTTTTATAATTTATTAGGATGGTATTTATTTTTATTTATATCAAGCACAAGATACTTTGACTTTTTTCTTTTATTCATATACCTAACTAACGAAAAAACAAATAATTTATTTATTATTACCTAATAGTTGCAAAAATGAGTCGATTTAAGATTTTAGATCAAAATAAATTCGCAAACAAATTCAAAACAATGAGTAAATAATTGGTTTCCGTTTTGGGTTTGTACCATATTCTATAAATTTTTAAATTATGTTGTATAGGTATATATTTTTGTGTAATATGTACCCTTCGAATAAGAAATATATAGTTAATAATATTAGTACTGTAGGTAGGTAATAGGTACATGTAACATATGTCAATTGTCATTTAAATTTACATTCTAATTGAAATAAAACGAGAAAGAATTTAATGACCTAGAAACAGAGATCTTATTAGATATATATCCATGTTATATACTTATAAATTTCATCTCAAAAGGTATCGCTGGTTTAGAAGTCGAAGCCAATTGCTCGGAATTCAATTTTAATACTTAGGTTCGATTCCTGAGGGGGCATCATGATATAGTGATGAGCAAAGCAAGACCACGACCAAGACTAGGGTAGTCTTGCCCACCGGGTCTTGGTCTTGTTTGGATGTTTCTGGTCTTGGTCTTGGTCTTGGTCTTGCTCGGCTGATCTTGGTCTCAGTCTTGGTCTTTCTTGACCAGTCTCGGCCTTGGTCTGGTCTTTTCTTGTTCATCCGATCTTGGACTTGTTGTTATTGCAAGACCAAGACCAATTCTGCTCATCAATAATCATGAAATAAAACATATCTAATAAGAGCTGTGATTCTCATTCCTAACTCATCATTTCCTTTTAATCGAAATAAATAAACTTAAGCTAATTTTCTCATCAAAGCTATGTTTCAAAGGTGAGCGCATAAAATAATAAATAAATAAAGTAGCTGCAAAAGCCGTGAATATTTCCGAAATCACATAATTTAGGTTTATTAGTGAAACAAATGTCAATGTTTGAACATTTCCTGGCTTGTCCCCTCTGGTCCCCTGTTCCCCTGACCCCCAGTCCCATGTACTTGCCACCACCACCTTCGCAAGTTGCCAAAGATAAAACCAGTCCAACTAGCATATTTAATAAATAAATAAATCCATGTAGGCCTATCAACACTGGCAAATAATCGAATTCCCTCGCATTCTCAAGTGAAATAAATTAAATATGGACTGAGAACGTTTTGAAAAAAACGAATAAATATCTAGAACAGAACAAGCGATACGATGTACGCAATCGGGTTAAAAGCTTTGACCCTCGAATTGAATCTCCCAAGGATCGAAACCATTTTTCGAAAAAGTTTACCGACAAGGCTACTGCCTATCTGCAACGGCGAAAACAACATTTAGAATAGAAATGAAGAAAATACATTGATCGATAAATTTCTTTAAAAAAAATAAATAAATAAAATACGAAAGCGATTAATGTTAAGCAAATTGAAATGACGTAATGGTACATCTAATAAAATCGACAGATAAAATTTCAAATTTATTGACTCGATCGATGTTTTTTATTTTCTATTAAATATTCTAAACGACTTCAAAAGACCAAAGCGACTTTCTCTAAATGTATAAAAAAAAGAACAAAATTATTAGCCATCCATCATCTGTATTGTTTTGTAATTATTGTATGCTACGCAATGCTAGACTTATTAGTTCATCCTATTACAAATAGGCAATTTTAATAGACAAACAGGGCAAAATATGGGTAAACTTTTGAGGTATTTAAAAACTATAAAAATATAACAGTTTCTTTTATCGAAAAACAGAACCTGATAGTTGAAGGAATAAATAAATAATCATAATATAATCCAACATTCAAGAAATCATCCGAGTTCGAATCCCGGTCAATGTTGCCAGTCTTTTTTTAAAAATGTTTATAAACAAATAAATATATTAAAACTAACAGATAAATAACAAACAAATAAGTAAATTTACTACAGCGAAACCCCTCAAATCCGAAGTAATTGGGCCTGTTCGGATTAGCCGAAAGCCGCTTTGATAATTGAAGATAACTGATATCAAATGAAAGATTAAGTGATATTTTGTGTGTTTCTATTATTATTTCATTGTTTTTGCAAAGTGATTAAGCTAAAGAATTCCAGTAACCAACTTTTACCATCCTGGATGACATAATTTGACACATTTACATTTTGTTAGGTATGCTAACTGTAATTCTTTGTTAATTTTTCAACTAATTGTCTAAAATAAGGTTATAATGTAGAATATATACATAATTGTATTATGACTAAAGTTTTTTTTGCGATCGGATTCCTCGGGATTTCGGATTTCCGGGGTTCGAATTCGAGGGGTTTCACTGTACTAACATATGATACTATGAAAATGGATAAAATATTTTCCATTCTAAATGAACCATTGAAAGTATAAATTAAATAATTTAATTAGTATTAGTACCTAGGTGTGGATCATTGGTTATATCTACCTACTAGATTTTAGGTCGATTCCTCCGAGATATTTTCAACAATGGTTACCATCAAATTTATTCTGTAATATGTTAATTCCTCCACTATAATAGAAATCCATTGGAAAAAACATATATAATTATTAGCTTGATATCATCGAATATTTCTTGGGATATAGAATAGGTAATTTTAGTTTTTGCTTGTTATCATGTTAGGCATTTTGGGGTTTTGGACAAAAGGCCGTTGTTCCTTGAGTGATTCTTTCTTTCTCGGTCAGTTGAGAATAAGAGAGTCTTGGTCTATTTTATTCTCCGGACATCTCTCAAGATTTATTATCCCTAGTTAGGGTTTTTCAAAAGGAAAACACACCGTTTGTTGATGTTTTCGTTGCAAACCAAAAACTTTTTGGTTAACTTAACTTATTTCTATTTTTTTTATCAATCAATTGATTTGAGATTAAGTTGATGAATTTTTTATAGATTATTCAAACTAGTACGACTGTAACCGAGGGGTGATCCGAGATTGGAAGTAGGTGTACACCTTTTTGGAAGTATTTTGGAAGTACTTGGAAATATTTGGAAGTTCTTGGAAATATTTGGAAATATTTGAAAGTACTTGGAAATATTTGGAAGTACTTGGGAATATTTGGAAGTGCTTGGAAATATTTAGAAGTACTTGGAAATATTTGGAATTACTTGGAAATATTTGGAAGTACTTGAAAATATTTTGAAGTACAAGTGGAAGTAGGTGTACAGCATATTAGGTCGCGGTTCCCCCCTCGACTATAACTATATCACCTAAAATTTGTTTGATATATTCCTCCAAAAATTGTGTTCAAAACGCCATAATTTTTTTTTTTATAAATTAATGAATAAATGTTTTATTTTACTTAAGAATGTTATAACTCAATTATATTAGATTATTACAAAATACTTATGACCTTTAGAAGAATATAGTATCATGGTGTTTAGTATTTATCTATTTTTTATGGTAAAAATATAATATAAAAAAAGACTGGTTTTTTATTTATAATGATAGCAAAGAATCTTGATTTTTTTTTAATTTCCTGACGTTTCGTTAACAATTTTCCATTTTCATGTGAGAGATTTCAAAATAGTTATACATAAGATTAAATCAGTTCAACCTCACAACTTCCATAATTAATGTAATTAACAAATCAATTAAATCATTATAACAAAAGTGTTTGAGATGTTTTTCTTTGGTCGGAAAAAAATAAATACTATTTTGTCATTATGATCAAATTGATTGGTTAATTGCATTAGTTATGATTATGATAGTCCTTGTTATGTACTTTATAAATTTTTTAAAAAACTTATATACTGGTATGAAATACAGTAGAGTCTCACTAATCCGGCACTATTAAAAACTAGGGGGTGCCGGATTATTGGAATGTTCGGATTACTGGATTGTATAGAAAAATTCATAATAAATAAAATAAAATAAAATAAATTTCACCCTATATAGGTAACAAATGGATACCAAATAGCGGGCTGAGGATGCCGGATTATTGGACGTGCCGGTCTATTGAAGTGCCGGATTAGTGAGACTCTACTGTATTATCAGCAAAACGAGACTGAATCGAAATCAATAATTTATAAAATATCACGTGAAAAATATTCATTTTAACCCAAAGTTTTGTTCCACTGTAGAGGACTGCTTTATCAAGCGAGGTGGTGATGCTGTTGACAGGGTATCGGAGGGATGGCACTTGCCCGGGACTTTGTTGCCGTTGACAGCCCTGAGTGACAGGGAAGCCTCGGTCCGGACAGCAAACATCCGTACCGGCGTATCGCCGATTGCCATCTGTCCACTGGCCAGCTAGTATACAACCAAAGCCCAACGTCCACAAGCAATCGTTTCATTAAAAAGTCTTCGGGCTCAAAAAAGAATTCAATCGAAACGTTTTTTCTTTATTTTTTTAAGAAAATTTTTTAAAATATAAAAATTGTTCTTTAGATGAGCAAATAATTGATAGCCCCTGGAGCACCGAGCGACGCTCGGTAACTTTTTGCTTCAGTTAAAAGGATATATTAATAAAGAGAAACAAAGAGGTTGTCCTCTGCTTGATGCAAATAAACATACACACATATATATATCGGGATGATATATCTGTATATATATATTATTTATTTGTTTGAGACTATAGTTTCGAATTCTATTTTAATTCTAAGCTGCCAACTAGTAAAAGAACATCACATTTTCAATATCCATACGATATTGACTCCATGAAAAACAACATTTATAATTAAAAAAGACTCATGATGAAGACCAAGTCTTCGAAACTATAGTCTCAAACAAATAAATAATATATATATATACAGATATATCATCTCGATATACCTATATGTGTGTATGTTCATTTGCATCAAGCAGAGGACAACCTCTTTGTTTCTCTTTGTGAATCAACAACTCTGCTACTCTCGGCAAAACAAAAACTTTTCAATTGGATATATTAATATTATTTTTAATTTAAAATTCTGATAAAAGGTCAATTTTTATTTGGATTCAGAATTAAATAAAAAAAAATGTGTGCGTGGAATCCATGCCCGACAAAAGTGAAACTTTGTAGACCTGAGATTTATGGTTGCGAAACGCAGGGGTGGGTATACATTCTTACGTACGTAAACATCAACTTCCGGTTCTTCTATTTTAGCCAAAATCTTGTGGTACTTCTTGTAGCCTCTAGATAGCTTAAGTTTCATATTTCAAGGCTCTGCGACGTAATTAATTATTAAAAATCGGACTTTTAACACGTAGTGAATAGGGAATGTTTAGATTAATCTAGCCAAATCGTATGTAGAGAAAAAAACAAAAAACTTTTATTTATATAGATAAATTATAGTAGGTAATGTTAAAAAAAAAAAAAAAAACTCTCTGACACATGGTTTTGTAAATATTCAAATCTAAATGATCGAAAATATCAGTGACTCGAGTCAAAAGACATTTATTCATTATATTTATTAATTAAATTATTTCATATATCCGATTAAAAATGATGTTAGCTAACATCTAAATTAAAATAATTAATTTATGTGTTAAAATTTTTAATTTTAGTCGAAAAAAAAATTTAGATTTTATTTTGTCTTGCGGGGTACTATCCGAGCAGCCTTAATTAAAAAATATAATCTTACATATGAAAAATACTTTTTGATGTACAATAATTTTGTATCTAGATAGTCAATAAATAATAACTTAGCAATCCCCGAAGAGAGAGAGGGTTCAAAATGTCGCTATGAAGTATCAAATGTCGATGTACCATATTTCATAAAGTAGCTGAATGTGTTTAGTTTATTTCTCTCGATTATCCTTCTCTGATGAAAATTCAAGACATTATCAGCCTATCAACGAAAATCTTTGATCGCACTTCTTGGGTTTCATATGAAAATTTCTGGCTATTATATTCCACTGGGAATTTTTTTTTGTCAATATTAACATTTCAACGCAGCCATTAATAAAAACTTATTAATGATATCCGATTACAATTTTTACCTTTTTTTTTACCATAGGATTAGTGTATAGCATTAAGCATTAAGTATAATATACCTACCTATTGAAAACAATTGGTGATTTTGATTAGATATTTTTTTTTTTTTTTTTTAAATAATTCAAAAAACTGCTAAAACTATTTTGATAAAAAATTATTTAACAAAATCAAGAACTCTATACTCTAGGTATTTATCAGTAATAAAGGTGTTGAAGCTTTTATTTTTGTGATTGATTTGATTTAGTTTTGAAATTTGGTTAAAATCACACATAATTAATTATAATTATTTATTAAACATGAATAAATAATAGAATAATACTAAAAATTTTAGGTTAACTAATATCGGAGTGTTCATACTTGAGAACGATCGCAGAATAAGTCAATCGAAAAGTCGTAATTTTATTGTATTATTATTAATTTTTATCATATAATTGTCACATAACAATAAAGGAATGGGGGTTGGTTCCAGGGAAAAGGTGGGGGTCCAGAGGGCTACTGAAGGGAATTTGTGGCTGTGTCTGTACCTATATAAGTATACCTAGTTGGAGATAGGGTCAGTGGTTGGGAAGTGGTTGGGAATGGAGGATAGGGAGTATTCACGTGACGGGGGTCCAGGGGGCGAAGCCCCTTGGCTAGCAAGAGGCCCACCAAGGTCTAGTATATATAATGAAAAAAATTGTAAAGATCACTCATCTCTGAAACTTGGGCTCCAGGACAACACTAAAGATATGAAGTTAAATTACTTATTGTTGACAAAACCAGGAACAATCACATGTACTTATGGTAATATGTGTATAATTGTAAGTCAATAAACCAACATTAACAATTCAAATTTATATAATAATAAAATTGAGTACTCATGTAAACACACCGCTTTATATATTTTTGTAGTCCAATATACTGAAGATGGCCGGATAAATTCAGGCCGAAACGTCTTTATTCTTGAAATTTTATCGGACCCGATGCATTCTTGCTAGGCCTGAATAACTCCTTCAACCCACTAGTTATTTATACATGTTCAATAAATAATTATAATTAATTATGTGTGATTTTAACAAAATTTCAACTCTAAGTCCCTATTTAGTAAACAAAAAAAAAAAAAATTCTTGAGTTATTTTAATTAATTTAAAAGGTGACTGGTTTTGAGACTGGTCAAATTTTGCCTGTGCTCCTCTCAAAATTAATAAGAATATCAATAAGAAGTTTCATATTTAATTTTTTTATATTGAACTAAGAGTTGATTAGATTTTGATTGAAATAGTATCTCGCGAAGTTGACTTTTTTGACACTACTACTGCAGAGGCAAGATAAAGTTTAAAGTCACGTGGTATCTTTAAAACTTGGCATTTTTTTGGAAAATAAAATGAAATGTTCTTTGTGGAATTTTTCATCATCCATCGTTTGCTCCATATAAAGCCGGTAGCAGGGAGTTGTCAAACGGGTGTGTAAACGTAAAATTAAGTGTCAAAGTTTATAGGCTAATTTCGGCCGGGTATCGGAACCCTCTGGTCTCTGAGAAAACGGGAATGGCCAAATGGACGGAATGCGGACCACATCAGATATACGAATGTGGGATTATTTATTAGCTCTCCAAGTAGCAAAGCAAAGCCAACGGAATTATCCGTTTAATGAATTCTTCAAAGAGGAAAGAATTCAATTGATAATAAAAATTAATAAACCCATCGAGCTTTATAAATTAAACATTTTTCTTTATTTTTGGTATTCACTCCGCGTCGGAAACGCATTCCATAGTAGAGAGAGGATTATGCTAATAGAAATAGATTTCTACAAGAATATATATCTATTTCTTATATATAAGTATATACCATATATTAGATAAAGTGAAAACTGCTTTCTTACTTATTTGGTAAGGATTATACATTAAAATATTAATCGAAGTACGTTTATAAAATTGAAATTAAAAAAAATCTAAATAATTTTATTGATATATACCTATTAAAAAAATTCTTGAAAGTTTTTCTTCTGATTAGAATGATGAAGAAAAATTTTTATATACATAATATGAAATAAATTAGAACATAAATTATTGTATTCTTGTTGACATTTAGCCTTCAAATTATAATTTCAAATATATATTATATTTTATTGTACTTGACTCTTTTAATAATAAATATGATTTCCACAACAATTCAATGATAATTTGTTAAAGAAATAAATCTCAATTGACAAGGCAAAAGTGAACTGATTATCTATCGATTTGTTCTAAGAAATAATTAGTACCTACAATGGTTATAAACATGGATCAATAGTTCCAGAAATAATAGTAAAGTTTTTGTTTTAAACAAGGGTGATTGCGTTTTAGTGCATAAGTTATTTAAAATTCTACATTCATTTGTTCTGAAACGTTTAGGTTTAGGAGGCTTTAAGCATGACCAACCAAACTTTGGAAGAACGAATCAAAACTTTTAATCTATAGGAAAAATAAACAAAAGAAACATAAGCAACAGTTTGATTATAAGCAAAGAAATAGTAGAATGTAGAAAGATTTGACCAATTTTGCTTCTTGGGAAAGTATCGTGAAGAGCTAAAGTCCAAAAATGCTAAAGCTATGTTCATCCGAAACAAAAATACACTCTTTACCAATTAGCTCAAAAAATAGTAAGGTATGCTGAAGAGTTATGTAAAGAGTATCATGCTGAATTTGAATATAGCTATATTAGTATATGGTATAAGCCGCAGATATAAAAAGATTAAATATGTAATAATATGTTTTAAAAGAAATGGGTCGATATTTTTGCGGAATTTCGAGATAGGATTAGCAAAAAACATTGTACAAGGATTTGATGAAGAGAATAGCTCAATAGTCAAGTCAGTGAGAATTGTAAGTACAGAAATATTGATGGTGATGGTATAGGAACTATAGATGTAGAAATCCTAAGAATACCTTCATAGATGACTCAGAAAAAAAATCATTGGAATAGAAGCAGATTCACATTCAGGAAATTTTCTAAAACCAGTCCTTTAATTTTGAAAACATGATTTATAAATATCTCCTAACATTACTAAGACATGATGAGTTTGGATATTATCAAAAAAGCATTTTCAAAGAAAACAAAAAAATGGAATTACAGAAATGTCGCTTTACCAATAATTTAATGTTGATAGTTTATGCTGGGAATCATTTGGTAGATGAAACAATATATTTAAACTTAATTGAGGAGATTAATTGTATGATGATCAAACTATAATTAAAAGGAACGTACTGGTTATGAATAAGTTACTGAAATTCGTAACATGCCATCTGAGATTATCTTGAATACTTTACTTGGTCTCGTCCAAAACTTAGCAGATGATTCTCGTCTCTAAATCATGGGTACCCATTTTTAATTGGACGTTGCTTTTAAGACATTTTGGTAATTATCAGATGTAGAGGATTATGAAAAGAGTCTCTGTTGGAGTGAAGAAAGTTAATTGATGTTTTTCTTCAGCATATTCCTGGCTTGACAGGAATGGCCCGACGGTAATTCTGAATACATCAATAGAAATATTTCCTGTGTCATTTTTGGGTATGGCAATTTCTTAGACTAGAATTTGATTACTTGTTATTACTGAGATCCCATTCAGTCGTCTTAATTTTCATGATAACAGCAATGATTATTTTAAAGATGTTAATTCAAAAAGAGTTCCTGAGGGTGAATTTTGATATTTTTAAAATATTATATTATTACAATAATGAATGTCGGAATGCCTTAAGTAAAGCGAAAGGATTTTCAAATTATAGGCGCCTCATTAAATTTAAAACCCCTGGTAGAAAATAATACCTAACATCGGTTGAATCAAGACACGAAGTGGTTTTCTTCAGCCACAAAGAGCGGGGCGGTTTCCTCGTCAAAGATTCATACACATTTTTCGAAAAATAAAAATTTAAATAAAAAATTTATTTAATCGACAACGTTTACCCAATGGTCAAAGATCCCATGGCATCTATAATAGACAATAATAAAGAATTGAATAAATAGATTTAGCTAGAATAATAATGATAGAAAAGCGAAAGAGAGGGGATACATATTTAATCGGGGGCCGTTAAAATCTCGTCTTTTATTCACCAACCAGAATCACTTTAGAATTTTCAATAAATAATCGAATGTTTATTTATTTAAAATTCTCAATAATTCAGGAAATATAATAGAGATTGGAGAGGGTGAATAATGCAAAGGTGTGTTGCTGCGGCCACCGTGATTCAGCCGAGGACAAAAACACCTCCACAACATGACAAGTCATATATTTGGGAAGTCATCCATTTCTAAAGCGTATTAATAGATTTGTATGTGAAGGCGACAAAAGACTTCAAAGATAATTTGAAGAAAGAATGAAGAGACCCTTCAAATGACGAAAGGCTTTTATACAATTGTTGTGTATTCTTTCAACACATCTTGGCTTTTGTATTTAAGGAAACAGAGTTTCAATCAATGACAAAACATGTCAGATTTATATTATTCTTTTTTTAATTCACATGGAATTGATTTTTTTTTTTTTTTTTATTAATTCGCTGATTTTATTTTTTTTTTTAAAAAAAAAAAGAAAAATAATAGCATCATTTTTTAACTAGAAAAATCATTTTGACATATAAAATTTTTATTATATAGCTTTGTTTTCAATTAAAAAGTTAAATCACAATCCTTTCTGTCAATTTTTAGAAATTTTGAAAAATGTTAGGACATCTTAAAAATCAGATCCCATATATATAATTTGGATATATCAAATTTTTTGTCAAAATCTGAAATTTCACAAGGCTTTTTTTCCGTTTTTCTACAATTTTTTTTTTTTTTTTTTTTTTTGAGCTATTTCAAAATAAAATATTTTTTTTTCAATTCTCTAGGACCATCTGATCCCAAATATACAAAAATTTCTATAATTTGGAAATATATCAAATTTGTTGTCAAAATCAGAAATTTCACAAGGCTATGATAAGCCTTGCCATTTTTCGGTTTTTCGACAAAAAAATCTTTCTAAATATTTCAAATAAAATAGATTTTTTCAATTCTTTAGGACCTTCTGATGCCAAATATACTAAAATTTGGAAAAATATCAAATTTATTGTCAAAATCAGAAATTTCACAAGGATAGTCTTCCCATTCTTTCGTTTTTCGACAAAATTTTTTTTCGAGATATTTCAAATAAATATATTTTTTCAATTCTCATTGACTGTCTGATCCCACATATGTACTAAAATTTCTATAATTAGGGTATATCAAATTTTTTGTTAAAATCAGAAATTTTACAAGGCTATCGCAGATATTAGTCTTATTTTCAAATATGATTAATATTTCTAAGAAAACTACTAACATACTTAAAATAAATAAATAATAATAATTAAAAAACATTATTAAAACCCACTTATATTTTAAAATACACTAAGTTGAAGTAGAGTACCCAAAAATATTCCATAATAACTGAATAGAAATAAAAGTGCGGGTGAATATTTTAATCAATTTTTAAATTAAAAGCGCCTACGCTTTTATTTTGAGCCATGAGTCTAAATTGGAACTTTTTTTGTACTAAACAAAAATTTATTTTTTATTTACTACTGCATTTAGAAATAGAAGAGTTTTTATTTATTTATTTTTAATTTCACTTATATTTATTTATTTTTAATTTCACTTATATTTCAACTTCTAAGTAAACGATACCTTTAAAAGAAAGAAATCAATCAATCAATTTAGAACATATAAAAAAGAATCATCGAAATCGGTCCATAAACAAAGAAGTTATGCGTGAACATACATAACAAAAAAAGGTCCAATGCCAATGAAAAAAACGGGACCAATCGGGTATGAGACTGAACGCAATGCAAAATAATCATCCAAATCCGTCCACATGGCAAAGAGAAATAAATGAACAAACATAAAAAAAAACAGACATTCCGTTCAATTGATAGATAACCTCCTCTTTTTTCAAAGTCGGTTAAAAATTGGTTCCAAACGGACAAACAAAAAGACAGAGAAATCAAGTTGAATAAAATTATGTAATAAATGAAGATCGTTTTTCAATTAGTTTGTTTATTCCTTCACTATATTTAAAGATGTTTTAATTTTTTAACCCGTTTTTTTTTTCTAATTTATTTCTCTGATGCAAATCATTTGAAATAAATGGATTTGCGAATTTCTCTGCAATAAATATATTAATGCACATACTGGCTGGTATTGTCCAGTAAAACATGTTTCTCTCCCATTCGAGTTAAGAATTATTCAAGCATCCGATTGTCGGCGACAATCCATTCGATTCATTAAAATACTTGATTGAGAAAGCCCCGATAGAAATCTCGAAACATTGATTAGCAAAAGATTTATTAACATTTCGTATTCAATAATAATTTCTATATTTATTTATTCTATTAATACAACTTTAATTATGAACAGATACCATTGCATTAGACATATAATATTATTTAATTTATTATTATTATTTTTTTAATATTTCTGTAACGATTACTAAGATTAATTAAATGTCAATGTATTTATTTTCAATTAAATAAATAAATCAGATTGGAATTTTTATTTCATCCAATGATTGAAAGTTTAATTAAGTGACACAATCTTCAATTTTCTAGCCGTGTACTAAGCTAGATGGTTCGATTCTAGCATCCTCAATTAATAGGGATTTTAAAAAAGAAAAATTAACTTTAATTAATGAGGGGTCGGGTGGGCTAGGGGTTAGCGTGCCAGCCTGCTAACCAAGTGGACCCGGGTTCGAATCCGACTCGAGGGATCCGGCTAAAACCTGACCCCGGGATAGAGACAAATTTTAAATTAATAAGTAGTATCGTAAATTGGCTTATGGTTAGAAAGGCCGAAAAGCCATAAAAAAAAAACTTTAATTAATGTATAATTCTTGAATTTGATTTTTTATAAGATAATGTTTAATTATTTTTCGTTTTAAATTCATTAAATATTTATTTATGGAGCTTTTAAAATTGAAATAACATTTAAATAAAAGGAAAGGATGTATAATAGATATAAGTACACCGTGGGATTAAAATAAATGTATGTATTAATTTGAGTCCTGCTAGGGGCATCGTAAGGCCAAAAGTGTACAAAGTTAACGTAACTATTAACTTAATTTCTTTTTTGAATTTGAAATGAAAACAGATCATAATAATTCCTCAATTAAAACAAAATAGTATTTTTTTTTCTAAATATTAATCGATCTGATCCATAAAAAATGTGAAATAGCATAGGTAATTACTAATTCTTAAAGGCATTTAAGTACTAAGCAGATGTATGACATTTGGGCTCACCAATTTTACTTGAAACGGGCTCATCAATAAGAATAATAAATTTCCATGATTCTTATTAAGAAATGATATATATCGAAATCTTATTATACTAAACGAGCAATTCTAGTATATATATATATTACCTGGAGCCACCGAGCGTTTTAATTTAAAATTCTGATAAAAAGGTCGATTTTTATTTGAATTCAGAATTAAACAAAAAAAAAAATGTGTGCGTGGAATCCATGCCCGACAAAAGTGAAACTGATTTTCTATTGATATAAGTACTTTCTAATGAGTGGAGGTCTTCAAATTTTGATCTTCAACCCGGATTCTCGGGGTTCGGGGGGTGATGAGAGTTAGGGGGGTCTCTTGCTAGCCTCCTCTAATCCCCATTCATTCTACTGAGCCCTATCCATCCCCCTAGACCCACCTCCGATCATCATGCATCCCGACAACCCTATACATGTCCTCTGGACTCTCTCCTCTTCCCCTAACTTTCATCGCCCTCCGGACCCCACAAATCCAGGTGGAGGATTAAAATGTGTGTACCTCCACCCATTAGAAAATGCATATATCAATAGAAAAAAAGTTTCACTTTTGTCGGGCATGGATTCCAAGGACACATTTTTTTTATTTATTTAATTCTGAATCCAAATAAAAATCGATCTTTTTATCTGAATTTTAAATTAAAAATAATATTAATATATAACTTATAACCGAAGCAAAAAGTTACCGAGCATCGCTCAGTGGCTAGGTACTTTTGTTTATACTAGAAAGGGCTAAAAATATTTTCAAGTTAGATAGGTATAATGTGAATCGTTTGCATTTTAATTTGAGTATTATTAAGCGAGATTGTTCTAAAGTACTAATGAACTCTTTTCAGGCTGATGCGTGCATCACAGACGGACATTAGTTTTAAACTATATTCCACGACCTTGTTGAAGAATCCGCGAGGAGCTTTCGAAAATATAAAATAACAAAATACAACAATCGGTATAAATCAAATTCCAATATATACTTAAAAAATTAACAGACAATTGTATTTTGGTTCCCATGTTTTATGAAAAGTAATAAGCCACTGATATACACATATGGTCCCTTGTTAATGAAATAATAAAATTATACCGACGATGTCATTTGAGCAACTGCCCAAATGACTGGTAAACCAGACTTTAATTAAGATATTCAATTAATTACGTCTGGTTAGGCTAACACAATCAACATTCGAGTCAAGCTAGTTATATTTTTATTCAGAAAAAACGGCAAAAGATTATAATTATCGTCAATTATTCCCTCCAGGAGGCGATGTCTCTCTTATGGCGGCGATAGAAACACGTGATGCTAATCGCTCTTATAAATAAGATCATACTTAAGCCCCTCCCCCCAGGGGGCAATTAGCTATTATCGGACACGAAAAAATCTTTTTAACGTCTATTTATTATTATGCATTCTCTCTGAAAGAGGGGAAAAAGGAAGTTTTCCAGAATCGAAAAAACGAAATTATGTTATACTAGAGGGGAAAATATATATTATTATTATTATTATTAAATATAGTATTTCTTACAGTCTGTAGGTATAGATATTGACCTTTCTTTACCTTGAAAGAAAACAGTCATATATATTTGTAGATTAAATCTTTATAGTATTATTATTTTTGAAGTGATAACTTCTTTTGGCGCGCCTTGAAAATTTTTTATTTTACTTGGCAGTATATGGGATTCAGCCGTCACGCGTCACGCATCCTGCTGGCTGTAACTGTTACCTCGTGTCGCGGTTAGTGTCTGTGTCTAGTCACAAATTGCGATGCAGCATTAACTCTAAGGTCAAATTAATATCTTATATTTAAATTGAGATTTCGGGACTTATAAATATAGTGAGTATTTACTTCGCTTACTCACCAATGAAGTATGCTGATACTCGAACGAATGCGATTTCATCAGGATCCCATTCGTTTTCTGAAAGGAAGAAAAATTATAATATTAGTAATAATAATAGTAATAAACGCATTTTTATAAGTAATTAAATGAAGAACATTTTTTCGCAAATAATGAAATATGTGAACAAGTTAAAGAATCTAAGGAAAGAATAAGGATATTGACTCAAAACACTCTTGAAACCAACTAAATCGATGATTAATATTTATTTTATAAAACATATCTTCAAAACTACAACTATTTATATCAAAGAAGAAACAAATGTAATATTAAATTAGTTTTGTAAAGAATGGAATATAGAACCAAAATTTTAGAAACCAAGTGATGGAAGATTTATTTTTTCCTCATGATTCCTAAATAGTGGTATTCTTTATGGGCTTCCTTTTTTTCTCCTAAATATGGCATCAATTTAACCTCGAAATTTTCACTTTTTAGGGTAACCAAATATTTGTATAAAATTTCCAGGTTTTGCATCTCTATCAATTGAATAACTTTGAAAAATTCTACCTTTTGAAAATTTTAATAGTCATTCTTTTGAATACAATATCTTCACTACACTCTATAACTATTCTAAAACATAGTTTACTTTCAGGCTTTTAGTGAATTTTCGATGATTTATTTATAATTGTAGAAATTATTGGACTGGCTAATTTTGTTCCTCTAAAAAAAACGGTGTCTGAAAGCGTGTTCCTGTCTCCTATTAATTTAATTGACCGCTTCTGAATTGCATCGAGGGTGGCAAGAGAATGCTTGGAGGCCCCTCCCCACAGATGAGAGCCGTATTTGATACATGAACGACTTTGAGCCTTATACAATTTAAGAAGTTGGCTGGGTGTAAAATAGCGCCTAGACCTAAATACGAGACCAAGCTTGCACTTAGCAGCTTTAGCAGCGGTTCAGGTCATGGTCATTTCAAGTAAGATTAGACCACAGAGTAACGCCCAACATTGAAATCTTATCAATAAATTCCAGTAAATTTGAATCGATTGATATATCTAGGAAGTTTCTATGGACGCGCCTAGAGATTAGGCAACACTTTGATCTTTCATTAGAAATACTATTTTATATGAATATACCATAAAAGAACAAATGAAATATTTATTATAAAGACTGACGATGAAGGTCACACCTTCGAAACTATAGTCTCTAACAAATATATATGTATATATATATAGGTATATGTTTATTAGTATCAAACATAAGAAAACATCATTGATTCCCTCTTTAACATCAGCTAATCGTCAGCAAGAAATAATAAATATTTTCATTTTCATTATAATACTGTTTTTAAATGTTATAACCATATTTTTATTGTTTTAAAATCTTCATTATATCACTGAGTTTTCATTTTTTTATTTCTCGGCATTAATTTTACTATATTAAGTATATATTAATAAATTTTTTCACAATTATGTAAGAATCAGATTGAAGTCGAATTGCAGCGAGTCGGGCTTGAACCCACGCTAGCTTGTTTAGAAGGTTTTTTTTATATCTATTATTTTTATTTTATAGAATAGCAGTATTGTACCTTTGCTTAAATTCTAGTTGAGATAGAGGGTGGACTACCCTGGTACTTTAAGGGCCAGTTGTATGTCGGTTGGAAAAGTTGACAAAGGGTAAAAGCTTAGAATTCACCTTGTGCCATGTGGGATGGCCAATCAGATGACACTCACTTTCATCTGATTGGCCATCGGGCCAAGCACAAGGTGAATTCTAAGCTTTTACCTTTTGTCAACTATTACCAAGACTTTACCAACCGACATACAACTGGCCCTAAGATAAGCCAGGCAATTTCAGTCGATTTGAATTAAGTGGACTGTAATTGCTATAATAAATAAATAAATAAATTTTATATTTATCTATGTAAGTAGATATATATATATATAATTTATTAATTTAATCAATATAGGGCGAGGCAAAAAGGAAATCATTATTTATTAGTAAAAAATTCTCTTTTGACTAATTATTGAATAGTTTGATTTACTATTTTTTTTCTGTTTTTTATTCTAATTTGGAATTCGTACTATTTTTTCCATTTGGGATCAATTAAATTTTCACTGCATTCTTAATAGACGAAGGTAAGAGGAGCCCCCCTCCCCGAACCTCCCTATTTCCATCTCTTTTTCTCAATTACTGATTCCCTTTCCGAACTGTAATTAAGCCATGGCAATGAGTAATATCTCGACTAACGAACTTTTTCCTTCTTCGCCTATAAATTCGTAATCGTTCGCCTTTTTAAGAGACGATCATTTAAAATTTTAATTGAAAAACGTTAACAATTCTTTTTATTTCAAGTTTTATTTCCATTCCAGAGACATCGGCCCCTTTGCCCCGCTTACCTCTCACCCTTGTTTCCAACTAAAATAAACATAGATAAACAACATAATTCAAACTTTTTTTTTTTAAATTCTAGTTAATGAATTTTTTAAAAATTACTTTCTGAAATTGAAACTTTTCTGAAATCCTTTGATGGATTTTTGGATAATTAATTCGAAAATATCTTTTTTTTGATCAAAGGGAAATTCAAATAATTGATAAATACTTAATGGACAATTGCCGCATTCAAAAACATACATACACACCTCTTCGTTAGTACTTAAAATAATCACTAATACTGAATAAAAATTAATTATTTACTGTAGAAGTTTTATAATCTAAATTTGATAAGCTCTGGCCTATAAGGAATCTCATATATGTATACAGAGGCGACTGTGGGTCAGAGTGTCGGGCCGCTGTCCTGAAGTATGCTGGTTCGAGACTTAGTCTCTGCAGATATTTGCAGTTGCCTCCTCTTGGAAATCAATGGCAAACTACCAAGAGTATAATTGCTTAATTAACCTATCCAAACTAGCCGTTCGGAACCGGCGTTAAAAAGTAGGTCCCGTATATGTGTGTAAAAACAGCTAAACACACTCAGCACAGGTACCTATATGTGGAGAGGTGCCAAAACGTCAGGGAGACTTGATATGGCACTTAAAGAAGAAATATATATATATTATATATGTATACAAATATACATACATTTAATAATAAAAACAGGGAAATTTATTTTATTAATTCTAACTTTATTCAATATTCATCCACAAGTGCAAAACGTTACTAACATAATTTATAGCGTCTGCAAGTCACATACATACATCGAATTTATTATTATTATTATTCCAAACGGCATGGTGTTTAATAAAACATGGGTAGAATTTTCGTTGAAAATGAATGAATTTCGATTCTATTCAATAAGTGGACCACAATCGCCCGAAAATATTGAAAAGAATATATAAAAGAGGGAGATATATATTCTTTACGAAATTTGAAAGTTAATGTCCAGCCTACGAAAACAATGCGTCGTAAATAGTTTTTCGGTTAGAAACAACAGAAATTGATTTCTCTTTCTTTTTTTATAGGTATCCAAAAATAATAATTTATAATAATAGGTCGATTAATTATTATATTTTTTCAATTAAAATAAATATCAGCAAGATTTTTTTTTAATCTGTCTGTTTATCTGGGAAATTTTGCAATCGAATTTCTAGTCACTTATATTGGCCGATTTTCCATACATACCTAAGTATTTCAGCGACAATATAATATTTCTTGGATTTCAGGAAATAGTGGGAAAAAATATTATATAAACACTAACAAGGAATCTCATGCCTTACAAGATATTATTATAAGTAATTTATGTATAGCTATCTAAATAATCTTTGATAGAGTGTTGCTGTTTCCCAAACAAATTTCAATGCAAATTTCGAAAATAAAAATGCATATCTACTATCCTATCTATACTTATTATAATCGGCTTGCTCGATGACGACTGCGTGATTTTTTTTAATTTTAAAACCCAGTAATAGTTCATGACAAAGAACATTTATAAAAATTAGGAAATTTAAACTACCTAAAATTTCGATAGAGTATCTGGAAAAATCACTTTTGTAATCTTGTCCGAAATTAGAAAAAAATCACTTTTTTAAGCCTCTTCAAAAAGCGTCATTGATACAAAGGGGGGACCCTTATCAACTTGATTGAGAATTTATAGAAAAAATAAAATATTAATTTTCAAAAAATTAAAATCATTTTAAATAGTAGATTTTATATATATGAGAAGCCTGGTTAAACAATTTAAATTTAATCAAAGTAAGCGCCCGTGGGTTTATTTTTAATCATACGACTATGAAAATCATTCGGATTTAAAGAAAAAAAATATTTTTACTTTTTAGTGCATTTTAAAATAAAAGCTTTTTTTTAAATATTTTTATTTGAATTTGAAATTAAGTTTTATTTAAGTAGATACAGGTAGGTATGTAGGTATTATAAACTTCTTTTTTCTGGATGTGTAGATATTTTTTCTCTTTCCCTGTGTGTTTTATTTTTGTTTGTTTGTTTGAAAGTGAGTTTCTTTTAGCATTTCTTAGTTGGAAAAAGGCAGGTTGGTTCCCAGATCTGGCTCGGTTGATAAGAACCTCTTTGGGAGCCCACAGCTTGCCGATTGATTAGTTTCCAAGGAGCCGAACGAAGTTCGATAAGACATCGTTCGCCTTTCTTGCAATGCTACTCGTGTTCGAGAGTCACTTATCTCCGAGACGGATGGTGAAAATCAGTCTAACAAATGAGCCCAACTCTTAAGAAATGATTTTGATAAAATACCTAATTTTCTAAATCGGAGAGACTTGTAATTTAATAAGGCAAACTGAAATTGAGGCGATATTTCAAATAAAAAAAAAAAAAAAAAAAAAACGTTCTGAAATCGTTTTTTAAAACAAACATATATTAAAGTCGATTATCTAGATCAGGGGTGTCCAACCTTTTGGCTTATACCGGGCACATTTGAAGAAAAAAATTGTCTTGGGCGGCAGATATAATATACTAATTTTATTGATATTTGGTAATAAATAAATAAATTAATTAAAATTATTTAAAAAATAATTTTAAAAAATGTTTCACCAAGTACCAACACCAAATTCCTTAAAAACCAAATAAATAAATAAGTAGTTAGGTATCTTGGCTATTTTGGAGCTATACTGATCCAAACGCAGAAAGAATCATTAAAATCGGTTCATAAACAAAGATGTTACCTCTGAACAAACATAACAAAAATGATCCATTACCAATGAAATTTATATTTTTACCAATCCGAAATTAGACGGAACCCAATGCAAAAAAAAATCATCAAAATCGGTTCACAATTAGCGAAGATATCAGGTAACATAAAGACACAAAAAAAACAGTCAAATTGAGAACTTCCTCCTTTTTTGAAGTCGGTTAAAAAAGATTGTAGTCGTATATTGTAGAATATCTACCATGATAAAGAAACAACGATGTCATGGAAATAATAATATTTTAGTTCTTTTCTTTCTGGATTAGGGTGAATTCGCCCTGGATTAAAGCCCCGTGTCTCGTATTAACATATTTTCCAGAAAAAATTAGATAATTTATCATATCATGTGAATATTATTATATTCGATTATATTTTATGCGGCGGATCAGTACAATTTTAAACATTTTGAGTATTTTAATAAATATATAAGGTCGACTTCAAAATTTCAGGAGGATCTTTAAATTTTCAAATTATTATCCGTTATTTCAAATATTTATATAAAAAACAATTTGTTTGTTTCGAAAAGTATATTGGACCTCGAAATGAAATAAAATTATTGCATAGTTTCAAGGGGCAATTAAAATGAATGATTTTCCGAAAAGGGTGCCGATAGAAGGTTTGAATAAGTCCCTGGCTGGTATATCTTCCAGTTCAAGCATGTCAAAGACAAGTCCAGACGAGATTGAGTCGAATAAAAATTGTTCTCGCTGAGAAACTATTAAAATAGAAATAATACAAAAAAGGAATAAATAAAAATGATTTCTGGACTAATCCATTTCTAAAAACTCTCAATATATAAGATCGGAAATAACTAAGAGTACTATAGATAAGTTATATATATATATATATACTTAAATAATACCTACATTAATTTTTATATTAAAATTTTTTGTAATTAAAGGGGACAGTAAGTCGTGCAGCTGGTGAAACTACTGTATATTTTCATTTTTCCTATAATATTGTGTAATATTATTAGGATTAAAATAAATATATTTTATTTCTTGACACAAATAACAAATGAAATGATATTTAAAATAAGTAGTTATATAAATAATGAAATAAATGCATTATGGTAATTAGTAGAAATGTAATGAACTAATAACATTTTCACTATTGGCTTTTTTTTTTTTTTTTTTTTTTTTTTTTTGCTTCTTTCACTTTTCTAGCCATAAGCCTAATTACGATACTAGTTATTATTTTTTTTTAAATTTGTCTCTACCCCGGGGTCAGATTTTGGCTGGATGCCTCGAGTCGGATTCGAACCCGGGTCCCCTGGTTAGCTCGTCACGCTACCGCCTAGCCTATCTGACCCCCCCCCCACTATTGGCTTGGTGAGTCGATAAAATGTTAACAATTAAAATGTTATTTCTACTTAATAAACAAAAGATTTACGTTTTACGGTTTCTATATGAAGGCATTTAGTATTATCTAATTGTCAGGTATTTATTATTTAAAAAAAAAAGTTTTTATTTTCAAATGAATAATAAAGATCTTTGAGTAAAATATATGATTATATAGTGGTATTTGTAAAGGGTTTGTGATTTATTATTATTATTTATGGTACTATTACACAATTTCTCACAGTGAACAAAAAATATCACCTATTGGTTGAAAAGATTGTGAAGAAAAGTAAATGGAACTGTATTCGTCTCGATTACATTGGTTGATTGTCTGTCTGTCCCAATATTGTAAATCTTTACTTGAAATTTATAAGTAGGTAATGTGTATTGATTTTGCTCTATGATTCTGTAAAATTAACTTTTTTAAGAAATTGATAGAAACTGTTATTATTGAATGTTTTCTTCTTCTTCGGCTCCTTATCCATTAATTAATTAATTTATTTATTTATTTTATTCCCCTCCCTAAAAACAGTAGTGTGAAGAAATGCGGGGAATACAGACTTATAAGTCTCATGTGTCACTCCTTGAAGATATTCCTTGAATGTTTTAAAGTAAAATCTATGCTGAAAAAAAGTGTTTTCAAATTTTTTCCATAGGTTGAGTAGTTTTTGAGAAAACATGGTGGACACTAGTAAGTTTTCACCCTGCATACAGATATACAAGATATCTGGGGTCCACTGATTATGTATACAAAATTTGGTTGAGTTTGGTACAACAGCCTATATTTTCATTTTTTGATCCTACACCTCCTCTCCCCATTTTGGGCGGTTAGTTTTTGGATTTTTAGACTTCTGGGATCCCACTGATTGTGTATACAAAATTTGGTTGAGTTTGATACAAGAGCCTATATTTTCATTTTTTGACCCTACACCCCTCTCCCCATTTTGTGCGGTTAGTTTTTGAATTTCTAGACTTCTGGGGTCCCACTGATTATGTATACAAAATTTGGTTGAGTTTGGTATTAAAAATTATTTTAATTGTATGTTTGATGTTTTAGTGGGTTAGCTACGCATCAAAATAAAAATTTCCCCTTAAACCACCAAGATTAAACATTTTTATTGAGATATTCCCAACGATTCAACATCTAATTCTAGAATAGTTCACAAGTTCTTGTGAAGTAATTCCAAGAGTTAAATCGATGAGTTTTGATGAGTGTTCTGGGTCATTTACATACCTAATCTGTGGTTTCTGTTGAAAACTCTTCGTAAAAATAAAATTAAAATTTTTTAGGTGATTTCAATGCACGGATTGTATGTTCATTGAGTAAGGTGTAGCGAGTAAAATAAAAAAATTCTGTAAAGTATAATAGGTTTGTTCACAAGCATATCTTGACGAAAGCTGAACTATAAATTCCCTGATTGTATTATAAATTAATCGTTATTCTATTTTCTTCCCTCCCATCGAACTACCAACTAGTTCTATTTAGATTGTAATCTCTGTTTCTGGGTTAATCATTTGAATAAACAATGATGCTTAAGTGTCCACAGCTGGAATATGACTTTCCACTGCCTGTAGGCTTAATGAATTTTCACCAAAGATCGTTTTTTCATTGCGTCAAACGATTTGGTCTCCCCACCCAGCATATCTCTCACCAGATGATTTTATTCTATTAAAAGTCAACCCCGAGAATGAAAACAACAAAAAACGCCTGACATTATCTATTCTGATTTGGCGGGATTGGAAGATCCCAAGGGCGTTGATTGGAGATGAAAGAGCAGCTGCCGGGTTTAAGTCGAACCAAGCCGGCAGATGGATCGTTGTCGATGACAGACCGACACTGGAAGTGCTGCTTTATCCAAGCCACGGAAATTCTACGAAGCGGCATGTTATGTTCATTCTAGTTTCACACAAGCACAGTAGAACTGTGCTAATAGCTAAGTGTGCGCTTTGCTTTTTGGAATTAGAGACTTTTTATAGTTTTACATCTATATATATAAAATGGAAAAGTATGTACATATGTTTGTATGATCCAAACGATCTGATTGGCCAGTGCATAGCCAATGGCAAAGCGTTAAATTATTAGAACGATTCTGATTGGTCAGATAGTGATCGTGCTTAGCCAATGTGTTAAATAAATCTTTCCTTATTGGTGAATCAATTTCATTCAGCATATTCTTTCAATACTTTCAGTATCATTTTAAATTTCAATTATTAAATTGGCCGAATGCCCGGTCGTCAGCTAGTAAATTATAAAATAATTAACCAGAAGGTTTGAATATCTTTTTTTGAAAATAAGATGTAATTTTTTCTAAAATACAAGTTATGGTGTAACCAAACATATCAAGATAACAATTTATATTTAAGGTCCAAATCTTAGATTTTAATAGAATAATTTTTTAATACATATCTGAGGGCATCGTCGCCCCAGGAGTCGAATCCGAGTACTAACAATCTTGCCGGTAAATTGTTATCTTGATAAATTATAAATATTATATCATTTATGTATTTGCTATGCTAAAAATAGTCATATTTAAATTGAATTTCTAAAATTTTGGCCTCCTACATTTAGTCAGAACCTGGAGCGATACTTTTCTAAGTGAGTAGGCTCATTGGGATGCAAAGCATTATTTTCTTTGTTCATTCAATAATTCTCCCTAACATTTCAAATGAAAGTAAAAGAGTTCAAACAGACCTCTGACGTCAGGCCATTGATGTGACTTCAAGAAATAATCATTTTATCCATTTTTCAAGTTATTTTTTCACTAACAGAAGACATCAATAAAATGTTGTATTAGAAATACTTATTTCATGTGATATTCTTAGAATAGACACTAAGACTATTTTGGGGGTTAAATTTTTGTAATTACCTAAATCTGGGAATACGAACGTTAAACTTTTGGTCAATCCGTTCTAAATTCAAAACATTAAAAACCTGAAATTATTTAATAATTAAAATTAAAATATTTATTTAATTTGATTGGAATTAGGGGGGGGGGGCTAAATTATGTGTGCGTGTGTGGTGTGATAGCAGTTCACAAGGCTTGGATCCTGATCAAACTATGTTAATAAAAATAATTTCCCTAAATTGTACAATATAAGAATGAAATATTTTATTTTTTAAATAAATAAGTTCAAAATAACAGTATGGTAAATTGGCTGATGTCCAGAAGGGCTGAAAAGCCACAAAAAAAGTTCAAATATATAATAATAGTGATTATACTAAAAAAGTAAATAAAATATTTTATATTAGCAGTACAACTTATTAAAAAAATGAGCTTGTTAATAGTGTATTTTTAATTTTTTCTTCCAAATTTCCAAATATTAGTATAAAATCGAGTGATTGTCTATAATATAACCTTTCACCATTCAAATGCTTTCACTAAGTTAATTCTATTTCTCTAGGTCGGTAATTTTGTTTATATCAACCGCATAATAAATAATCCCTTGCTGTAGTTATCCTCATTTTTTTCTTAATCATATACTTAGTTTAGAATAAATCACTGAGTTGTAATTTGTGTTTAAAATTCGTTTACATTTGAAATGTAATCGAATCTTCTATTTACTAAAGTAAATATTTTCTGAATGAGCTTTTTTGTCGGCCTCTCTCGCCACTAATAGTGTTGATTGCTTTTGGAGTTGATTCAAAGTTTGTGTGAGAATTGAGAATCGTTTATACAAACGAAATGCTACCGCGAACAGAATCAAACAAACCTCTTGACAAGTGGCATTCGTCACGAGGACAGAAAGTGTCTCTATCATCGAGCAAGGATTTTTTTTTACCCTGAGGCCGACTCCCCACTTAGGGATCTATTTTTAAGACTTGCGGTCGTTCATTATTATTATTAATATTACTTTTTCACAATTTTTATTTTTAATTTTGTATGGGGGAGTATTAAGCTGTATTGGCATGAGTTGCTAGAACATCATTAAAATTAAGCGGCTTGTATCGTGGTTGGTTCTTCATTTTTATAAAAAAATTGTCAGATTTTTACCATTGAATCATTGATGTATTAAATATTTATTCCCGAAATTTGAAGTTGATCGTCTGTCCCATTACTGAGAAATAAATTATTGAAAATTGTCCTTTTAACATGGAAGTAAGTACCGAGATTTTAAAAGGGTTAAAACTTCTATACAAATTATACCATTTTCAACAAATTTATACAGATCAATAATTCAACTTTTATGAATCGAATGATACATTTTTCAATAGATTTGACTGTCTAATTAATTAGTTATTTATAAATGTAAAAAATAAAAAGTTATTTGCAGGCAACAGAATATAATAAAAACACTAGTGTAGAATACCAATTCATTTTCTTGAAATCATTTTTGTGTCAAATACTTAAATGTTTTAATAATGAGAAAAAAATTATCTCAATATTCTTTTTATTGATATTATCAAAACAAAGGTTTTTATTTGAAATTAATCTCATTATTAACAATTTTTTTATTAAAAAATTTAGTTATTCAGACGTTGCCACCCTGCAGAAATACAAAAGATTTTTTCGAAGATCAACCAGATAGATAAGCTATCCCGAACTCCCTTAAACCGGTTAGACTGAAAGTATAGTGGAGCAAAGAGCCAAGAAGTGAGTAAAGAATTGAAAACTACATACTTTCGTTTAAATAAATAAAATTAATTTTAATTTTTTTATACGGAATTTATTATTATTATAGTTTATGATTAAAAAATACAAATCTTTCAAAAGACAATTTTCAAAACGTTTATTTTAAATCTAAACGTTTCGGGAGATTTTCTCCCTTTATCTATGGAAAATTCTAAATTGAAAAAATAAATAAAAAGGCTTAGAAAAAACAATCTTTTTTTCTTTTTTTAATTTAAAATTTTCCATGTATAAAGGGAGAAATTCTCCCGGATCGTTTGGATTTAAAATAAATGTTTTGAAAATTGTTTTTTAAAATATTTGTATTTTTTAATTATATAAAACAAGCATTTTTCATCTTCAACTATACTTTGTTTTAATTCTACAATAAAATTTATTTAAAATAAAAATTAAAAAGTTAAAATACTATCGCTGGAGGAGAAATAAGCTGCCTGCTTACATGAGAATTTACGTCAGTTTGTTTTTGCTTTTTTACTACTCTATTTCAGCTTCACTATGATTTTAGTACAAGATCTGTTATCATATTTACAGCTGTCTAAAATTAACCATTAACAAAATCTTTGATTGATATAAGTAAATAATTCCACCTTTTCAATGTCTAGAATGAATGAATTAATTAGGACATAAAGAGATTCACTTTCAAAGACACTCCTTATTTCAGCATAGCAAATATATAGGTATATGATCACATAATACTTATAATTTATGTGAAAGTATGAGATGTTTATAATAGTTATGTCAAAGTTCATTTTAATAATTATTTAAAAATTATGACAAATATATTGCAAACGATGAATAACTCTTAAGAAAAATGATTTTAATATGTTCTTGAATATACTACTAATAATAATAAATTTACATTAATTATTATTGTAGAAAATATTAATAAAAAAATTTTTAATTCATAAGGACGAACGAAGAATTTTTATAAACTTTTATTTATTATCTCTTATAACTTTGTAATTTTTAATTAAGGGTAGATTTCTATTTCAAAAAAAATTTACTTATTTAAAATTATATTGAAAATACGAGGAATAATATTTTTACTTTTGATATTTATTTACACAATTCTGCTGAATCTTTGAAAGTCGATATTTTACTTGAATCTATACCTATAGATCAATTTTGTAATTTTTAAAAAATAAAGAAAATTTAAAATTATTTTGAAAATGTCATCTGTACATTAACAAAACGTCAAATTATTAACCTTATTTAAAGTTAAATTTGTCACAATGGAGGACCAACATTAGTTTAATTATTTTTTGTTCATTTGAGAATTCCTCTATACTTCCTCTATACATCTTAAATGGGAGAAAATTGTCAAAAGCAATATTCTGACGTCACTCAATTGACTCTCGTTTCAGCTATAAATTTTTTATTTTTAGAAACAAAAAATTACTAAGCAATTATTATATTTATATGTTGCAGTAAAAACCCGTTCTTAGTAAGAACGGATTCTTACTAATAAAAACGCTTTCCTTTGAATACCTTTGTGGCATCAAAAGTTTACTGATGTTGGTTGAGTTTGGTTCAAAGGTCTAGAATCTTCATTTTTGATCCTCCGTCTCATTTTGGGTGTTTTATTTGAAAAGTTTTTAAACGAAAATGTCAAAAATTAGAACCAAATTTTTAGAGGGTGTAATTTTTGAATTTTTGTTTAACAAATTTTGAAAATAAACACCCAAAATGAGGCGGAAGGTAAAAATGAAGATTCTAGACCTTTGAATCAAACTCAAACAACATCAGTAAACTCTAGTTGCCACAAAAGTATTCAATGAAAAGCGTTTTAACTAGCAAGAACCCGTTCTTACTAAAAAACGGGTTTTTACTCCAACATATGGTATATATAATGGGAATATTTATTCACGTAGCCTTTTTGAGTATAAGATTATTTACTATTTGTTAATTTTAATATTAATTTATTTGATTTTTCAATTTATTTAAAGAAATTGTGAATATGATAATGGATTGATAATAAAACACGATATTTTTCTGTGCTTTAATATTTTGAGCTGCGATTTTTGTTATAGGCGTTTGCATTGAGTCCTGGGAAAAATCGTAGGTTCTGTTGATGGATTGGTCCTGGTTCCCAGGTGAGTTGACACTGCTGTCATAAGTCTCCGGGCAAATGAGGGAAATTAGTCTCTATCGGTGAATGGTACCTTGCAGCTTTGTCAGAACGAGGACATTTAAAAATGGGCCCCATTAAAAGTGGCAGCGAGGACGCTTCATCATAAGACAATGTGCTTGGGGTCCCTTTCGTTAACGAAGTCGGGCCACCGGGTGGTCACAAATCATTTTCGGTAGATGGAAAGACAACAGCATCGGAATCCCTTCATCGGTTGCGTCTTGATTGCGATAGCGAGTCTTCCATCAAAACATGGAAGACATGCCAGATATTAACATCTCACTTTTTAAATTTCACCCTTCACCGCAACTTAATGAACATAAAAAATCTAATTAGACAATAGCTCGCCACTAAAAAACATTCACATAAATTTGATAATTTAATAAACTGCAACGGATCGTTGCTAAACTTTATCCAATGTACCTACTATCTTATTCTAGGGAAATGTACATTAAAATATAATTTTACAAAAAAAAATTATATGACCTTTCTTTGTGGTCCTCAAGGTACTTAATTAAAATATTAAATTTCATCAAAATTGGTATAGTCATTTTCAAATATTTAGAAAAAAACGATAACATACATCCATCCGCACACACTTCCTGAAAAAATCGCACCCCATGTAATTTTTGGCAAAACGTCACCTGCTAAAATTCAAGCTAAATGAATACTACAATTTGTGACTTTAATTGAGACCATGGGTTCCGTAGTCTTTGCCGGAGGGTCCTTTGAAATTGCGCTTGCCACGAGACCGATTAGAATACTTTGTTTCGCATTGGATAAAGTAAAAAAATTATGTGAAACATTGTTTGCTCAGAGGCTAAAGTGCTTCTCTCTCAGCACGATGGTCAGCTATTTCCAGTGTGGATCTAATATCCAAAATAAAATAACACGGTTCTTTTTAAATAAAGTTTTAGTTTGTCAATGTAGTCAATTATCTGGCATTGTATATGCAGGATGTTTAAATTTGAATAAAGGAACTTGTTAAATGATTAGCTTATTTCCAGTATTATTATTTTATTTTAATGATTGTATTTAATATATTTTGAGTAGATACCTTGTTATTGTTAATCAACAACATTAATTTAGTGACCTTTTACGCCTACGAAACCTCACCATTATCAATTTTACAGTTATCCACTGATGAACACAAGTCCGAAATCCCGACAGTCAAAATCCCGACAGCCAAAATCTCGACAGCCAAAATCCCGATAAGCCAAAATCCCGATAGCCAAAATCCCGATAGCCAAAATCCCGACAGCACGAAATCTCGACAGTCAAAATCCCGATAAGTCAAATCCTGACATTTGAAAATTCAGACGTGTTTTAATATTTTATTAATCTTTTTAATATTTACAAAGATATATATAGTATCTATATATATTTGACAAGATTAAGCAAATTAACAGAAAAAGTACATAATTGAAATATCAAAATATCATCCCTTCATTCAAAGTGTTGTTTTTTTTTTCAAAAGTAACAAAGTGTAAAAATTAAAGATTTCGAACTTTCAGCTTCGTAACTTCCGACTCGGAAATTCATGAAATGAAAATATCAAACGGTTGTATAGCTAATTAGGAATACAAATTTCTTTGTATTAATAATCTTCACATCTGAGTCAAGTTTGATCTTTCTAATCAAATCGCTTTTAACGAAAAAATTGTCGAACCACTAAAATTTGTTGATTAATAAAGTAAAGGGTGTGTAGTTTCACAGTGAATGAAATAAAACTCAAAGAGGTTGAGTTTTATTTCATTCACTGTGAAACTACACATCCTTACTTTATTAATTAATATCATGTTTCACCTAAAACCTACACCACTTTCACTAAGTAAAAAAAAAAAATTTGTTGAAATCAATTTAAGGTTTTAATTTTTCGCTTTAATTTATTTTAAATAAACTGACACATTCTGATGTGGCCATCCACTTGACTTTACCATACAACCTGGCCCCTCACTTATATTTAATATTTAATAAGATTATTTATAATCATAAGAAGAGATGGTATGACGTTCTGGAAGAAACAAACCTATAGGTTTAAAAATAAGAAGAAGAAGAAGAAGAAGAAGATTTATAATCATGTAGGGGGAGGGGGTAGTTTTTGCATTTTTAGGCTTCTGGGGTCACATTGATTATGTATACAAAATTTGGTTGAGTTTTCTCAAATGGCCTAGATTTTTAATTTTTAACCCCCCCCCCCCTCCACCCCCCTTAATTTTAGGTCGATATGCACCAAAATCTAATCAGCTCTTAATCTCAATGCACTAAAACTACGTTGAATTTTGGTTTTGATATTCACACTAGTTTTTGAGCTAGCTTGTTCACAAAAATTTGGTAACGTACTAACAGACTAGCAGACATTTTGACAAAACAATTATTATCTCGAAAAATATAATTTTTTCGATGTTCACTTATTAGGGGTTTTTTTGTAGACCGAAATGCCATGGTTTCGCTCAATGTTTTTAATTAAAATAGTTTCAGCATTCATACTTTTGAGCGAAACACTCAAGCTTTTCTCAAGCATAGCATGTTGTAGCTGTGTGAAATTTTTATTGATTAATTTTTCATAAATATGTGTAAAATGTAATTACCTGTTTATACCAACCAATTACAAATCTCGTTTTCCCTTTCCTTCTTTGTGATTATAAATATAAAGTAGAAGATCAAGTCTCATTTTCTTTCGCGCATGTTTTTTAAAATGAGCCTCCAATTTGAGATTAACATATTTAATAGATTATTTTGAATAAGCTTAATAGTTTGCCGACATAATTTTTAATTAATAACAAATTAGCCTAGGAGAGGAAGTTGAAAATCATTTTCGAATCCATCTGTACGGAGAAAATCAAGATGGCTTCTTTATTCGGGGGGTTTTTATTGAAAGGATCCCGGTGGGGGGAGCAAGGTTAGCGGCTGGTCTGTTGGGTTCAGATTCGCAGATGCCATGCAGACCAGGGCAACCAACCATCCCGAATAAAAACGATCAGCCAGCACGCGAACCTGGATGGCGACCCAACACGCATCTATTTAGGCAGTCCGCACACTGCCTAGCAATTACATGTCATAAAGTTTCACATTTAACACAATATACACATAAATAAGGCTAATTTGGGTGAAACAAAGTGTGTATAAATTGATCATGTAAATTACAATTTATGTTGATGTAAATAGGCGTTTTTTCTAGAACACATTTGGAGATCTTAAATGAGGACTGTCTCAAGGCATCTTACAAATAATCTCCTTACAAATTCAATAACTTTTTTAGACAAGTTTATTTACATCTGAATCCTGGAGAAAATCATAATTGAAAATTTGGGTTAATCAATCCATCAGTCGACATTTTACTCTACCACATCTCATTTTCCATTCTAGGGACGCCGACACTTGGATCAGTCACACACCCATACCCCATAAAAAAAGCGAAGCAGATCAAAAAAAATATAATCATAAATAATATAATAACCAAGTTTAACATTAACGTAAAATTAAAATAAAGCCCAATTCCCCCTTGAACATAAGATTACATTGCCCCCCCCCCCCTCTCGCCCCTTTTTCATCCCACCCCCTCGCAGGGTATTGACAAGTATTGTGATCGTGCATGAAAAAGGTGTTTTTCTTTTTATTATTTTTTTCGAAATATCTCAAGATTCACAAATATCTTAAGGTGCGCCCCTTTGAAAAAATTTCCAGAATTGTTTTTTTTTTTATCATAGGGTGAAATCATAAAATCTTATATATTTATAAAAATACTTACTAATAGTTTGGAGAGGTTACTGGACAATTATACTCTTGGTAGGTTGCCATTGCTTTCCATGAGGAGGCGACTGCAAATATCTGCTGAGACTCGGTCTCGAACCAGCGTATTTCAGGCCAGCGGCCCGACACTCTAACCACTAACCCACAGTCGTCTTAACTTATATAATGATATATTAAACCCTTAAATACATTTAAAAAAAAAGATATGGCAAAGATGAATGGTCCACAAACTAATTTATTTCATTTTCATATCACCTACAACTAACTACCTACAACCAAAAACCCATTTTGTGAGCTATTTATTTATTCATCCACGTATCGAAATAATAAATAAAATCCCACTTTGATTGGGGCGGTAAAATTTATTACCCTTCTTACCCGACGACACTCGTTTTACATCCTAAGTACATTTTATGAATTAGCTTCCAAATTACCAAATACTCATCCGGTTTTAATAAATAGCCAAGTGTTGTTCTTTTTACACTTCACCAGGCCTATAATTCTTGGTTTTTGTTCTTCAAACGTGGCAGGTTATTGGCTGCCTCACACGGAAGTGGCTTGGCTTATCTAAACATATGTTTATAGAGGCAATGATAGTCGTTTGTCGTCAATTGCTAATGAAAATAATAGAGAAAGGCCTTCTTTCCAACCCCTATTGAAAAATAATAATAAAAACAAACTCTATTATTTCTTTATTGTATACTTTACAATCTATCAATTAGTTAAGTACCTAATTAATTTAAAAAATGACAATATTTTGTAAAATATACCTCATTATGTGGCTAAGAAAAATAGTTTGAATATCTAAAGAAACACATTATGCATTAATATAAGTATATATTTTAGAATTTATACTATTCCGTGAATAGATAGAAAAATGTTATTCTATTGAAAAATAGTTACTGTATTATTTTCGTTAAAAAAATCAATTAATTTTAGGAAGAACATCAAACTTTAAAGAAAATAAACATGCGATGTTTATATCTAAGTGTAAATTAATATTCAAGTACCAAGGACTGTAAAAGTCTTTTACAGCTCGAGGAACAATGTTTGGAAACCCGAGATGCGGTCGCAAATTTTGTCTTATTACTTTCTTAGAATTCATTGATTCTGTGAAAAGTAAATGTACTTTATTTTCACAATTATTCTTATGACACACATCATGACTTTCTATATTCATTTATAATACTTTTTCCTTCAATCCATCAACAAAAAAAATTAAATTCGATATTAGTAAATAGCTCTAAAACACTAAAAATTATTTTATTTGATTCGAATCGAAGATAAAATTAAAGACTAAAACTGAACTGAAGTGTTGAACTTATTCGTGATAGTAGAATGTAAATATTTCTTGTAAGTTACTACAACGTGATAAAATATCTTTAGGTAATAAAGGAATATTTAGAATTAAATTCAGAGAATCAGTTGTAATTATAATAAAAAATTGTTTTTCATGTCCCATTTATGGTAGTTTAAAAATCGAATTTTATAAAAACTAATTTACTTTTCATTTTTTTACCAGAGCTCCTGAGACTACTTTGTAAAATCTTTCTAACTGAAAGGGTGAAAGTCACAAGACTACCACTATCCCTCAAAGTACCGATTAAAGTACTATAATATCTATTTACGACAATCAGTATATGCTTAGGGCGCTCGCTAAAGCTAATCATCAAAATTTTACCCCGAAAAATTAATAGTCAAAACATAAAAAATGAAATGCAATAAGGTCATTCCTCTAGAATTAGATAAGAATCGATTCTTATTTTTGATTTTAAGTTGATTCCTCCAAGTCTTCAAAAACGGTTACCAATAATAATCGCAGCGTCAAAAATCCAATGTAGAATTGTTATGCCTCAAGTATTAGATGAGAACTAATGGCTATTTTTGATTTTAAGTCGATTCTTCCATGTCTACAGCAGTGGTTATCAATAATAATCGAAGCGTCAAAAATGCAATTTAGAATTGTTATTGCTCAAGTATTAGATGAGAACCAATGACTATTTTTGATTTTAAGTCGATTCTTCCATGTCTTCAGCAATGGTTACCAATAATAACCGAAACTTTTTTACTTAGAGAAAGTGGTGTAGGTTTTAGGTGAAACATGATATTAATTAATAACCGAAACGTCTAAAACCCAATGTAAAATGGTTATTCCTCGAGTATTAGATGAGAATCGATTTTGAATTTAAGTCAACATGGACTTCAAATAGCAAGTGATATCTGATTAATAATAAAGAAATAAATATATTAATATTAAAATGACTTTGAATAAAGCTTAGCAACGATCCGTTGCAGTTTATTTATTTTTTTTTTAAATAAATTAGCCTAAAATAGAGAAAATAAAAAATATATTCATTTTCATTTTGATATTTTCATCATTGCCATGTTATTACTTTGATTTTAAAATTAATTAAACGAACTTATTGCACATCTATACAAAATAGGCATTTTTGACAACCCAATATGCATTTACTGCAACCTAGATGAAGGGTCTGCCAACCACTAAATTTGTAATTGTACTAAATTTAAAAGAGAATCGAACGAAGTTATTAAATTATTTATTTGCCTCTGGCTTGAATGCGCCTTTTAATATTACGAATCTGCTGGCTTTAGAAGAGGAAGAAATTTTACATAAAGTAGCCTTTTTTCACCAGCTGCAAAATTGAGTTATAAATTAGATACATATTTAACAGTTTTTAATTTCTTCAATTGAAGCATCATCTTTTCACTTTGAATTATAGAATCATTAATTGCGTGGCTGTATGGGCAGTTCTATAAAGCCAAAAAAAAAAAAACTAAACGAACTTATTTTTATATTTAATATTAATAGAGTCACACGCTCTGTTATTAATGATGAAACAGAGATACAAAACATAAACTGGCCAATTGTGGGAGATTTCTTCCCATTTAACTAGAATATGCAGAAGAAGCGATTTCTATCTTTTTTTTTAATAAAAAGAAAACTAAAAAGGATTTTTCAATTAAAGTGACCCTTCCAAGACCAAATAAAGAATGAAAAACGCTTTTCAAATTGTGCCCTCTTCCCCTGGAGATCCCCTTTTTGCCCTTGCACCCCCTCCTCCCCCTGGAGATCCCCTTTTCTTTCCAGCTTCGCCAAGTGTCGAAAGATGGAAGAAAAAGATCTTGCTCCAAGTGTAAACAGAACAATGCGATATATCGAGCTGTCGAACACGTACTCAATAGCAGGTGATACTTATCACAAAAAAAATAAATCTTGCAATTTCTTTGCGTGTGCTGCTTAAAATGCTCCTCCGTTTGTTTCCACATGCTTCTTGTGATCAAATTGGAAAAAATAAATAAATATCTGTTTATATATATAGTAAAATAAATATCGAGAGAGAAAAAAGTGGTGTTGCCTTTCTGGGAAAATTAATATATACACCTAGGCCACTCTATAAATGATACACATTGAGATAACAGACAACATAGATACTTATTAAAAATTATTCAATTTCTAAGAAACACGCGAAAACTAAGAGAAAATTGCGAAATCCTCTTATAGAATAGAAGCAAAAAAAATGTAATTAGAACCTAAAAGAGGTATGTTCTATTGAATGGTCATCATAATAATAAAAAAAAATTATTACGCTACAAAAATACATTTTACTAAAAAAGTATATTGCATTTTATAAAAAGTGGATTGCCCTTTTTTGTTAAAAAAATTAAACCGATTCAGTTCATTTAAAAGAAAAAAATTCTAGATTACTATCCTGTACAAGATAAATTGTTGCATTCTGGTTCTTTAATACCTGTTTTTGGCGACGAGACTATTTTTGATTGTCAAATGGTGATATAAGCAGCTAGTACACAAGTGCTACGCAATCTCGTGGTCAAAAATATAACTAAACTACTCGGGTCAACTACAGAACTATCAATAATGCAGATAATTTCAAAATTGAGATGCCGAAGAATATTTAAATAATGAACTTAATATTGCATAAGATAGTAAACATCAAAATAATAATCTATCTTGTTTCTTTTGTTTGTTTTTTTTAATCATTTCTTTATACAATAAAAATAAATATGACCCGATTGTGTTAGTTTTTATTTTGGCCACCGGTAAGTGCTGTTTACCAACGGACAAATACCAATAATAACAGTTAATAGGTAAATACAGCCTATTGTTAACTCTTATCAAAAGAAAATTGTTAAACACTGAACTTTGTGAATATACAATTTTTCTAGCAGACCTCTTCGAAAGAACTCAGATTTTAGGATAACTGAAATGTCCACGTGTTGTCAAGCTTTATATATGGTAGACTCCATGTACAGCCCAGTCAAAAACCTGGGTGCTCATACTTGAGAACAATCGAAGAATAAGGAGCCCGAAACGACGTAGTTTTATAGTATTATTTATTCGTGTTCAATAAATAATTCTAATTAATTATGTGTGTTTTAACTAAAAATTCAAATTTTTAATTTTTGTTATTTTGAGATAACAAGTATCTATTGTAATCATGAATTTTTGTGGCCTTTAATATTTTCTCAAGTCCTAAAGAGTAGGTAATATAAGGATGTTTTCTGTGTGTATCTAGGCATAATCCAAGTACTTACTAAAATAGAGCTTGTTATTGTTTGAGAATAATTTCTATCTGAACATACGGTACCTCAAAGCATTTTTTTGGCTTTTCTAGGCATCAGCCAATTTACGAAACTATTATTTTATTATGTCTTCTTAGCCGCTTGCCTCGAGCCGGATTCGAACCCAGGTCCACTTGATTAGCAGGCTTGTACGCTAACCGCTCGACTAACCCGAAGCCCAAAACATTTATTTATCCTTTGCAAAAGTTTCTGAACGCTCTCTGCTACACATTCAAGAAGATTAGGGTGGTATTTTCCAGCAAAACAATCTTGAACTATTTTCTACTTGAGCGCATCGATTTAACGCAATAGATGTATGTTCAGTTGCCTACCTTCAAGGGGCTTGGATTAAAACTAGGATTAGAAACATTTATAATGAATTATATAAATTTATACTTATTAAGGGTAATATTAATGCAATGTTTAGCTGGACACCGACTAAATAATTAAACTCGTATCACGATGCTTAACTTTCTTGATCGAAAAAAAATAATGTTCGATAACTAATAATCAAAAAACATAACTGGCGAGATCAAGTACCGCATACTTTAATCTTCTAAGTATAATCTGACCTGATCTGACTCACTGCAAGTATTTAACCGGCTATAATCTGATTCGTTCAGGGGAAGGCAATGGGAAACCACCCTTGTGGAAAAATTTCCTCAGAAAAATTACAATAGAAAGGATATTCTTCACAGTAATCGCCAACGTCTAGTATGATACTTGAAGAAGAAAATACACATACACTAAATAAACAGAGATAAAAGTAAATAAACTATAAAGGTTAAAAAATAAATTTTTATCACTAAACTTGTGCCTCGTGAAGATAGTCAATGAATAGAAATATTGAGTATTCACTCAGTATTATTTATTCAAATAATGTGAATCTAGAAACTTAATTTAGTAATTTGTCATATATAATAAGAGTTAATGCCATGAACTGAGAATTAAACTAAAAAATATAATTTCTAATCAAATTTCTAAATCTTTTCAAGTGATGTAAGAACTCATAATAGAATAAAAATAGCTCACCTACTAAAAAAAATATCTCTACATATATGCATTGAGTGATTGATATAAGTTCTTTTTTTGTCATTGGTTGTCAAGATATATACAATAATTTGTCATTCCCAATAAATTATATATATTTGTTCTTTTATGCTATTGACAAAAAATAAATAAATAAAACTAAACATTTCAACATAACTATAATAATTCACAAGCAAGTTTATATATATTTCATTTTTCATGCCCTTAATTATATATAATAATATAAAAAATAAAATATTTCGTTAAATTTAAATAAAAAAAGAGATGGTGATATACCTATAATCATTTAATTTAATTTTTTTCAAATAATATATACTTTTGCTTTAGGTAAATATATCGCAGGATATCTATAAGAAGTGGGGTATTAACAATTTCCGGAAACGGTTTTAGATATAAATTTCAAATAACATCTATATCTATAATTTGAAATTTCTATACATATATAGTATATGGTAGTGGACGGATATTTCTTGTGCCTCTTTCGTTTTTACTGGGTTTGGATTCAATATTCGAAATGATCGTTTTGGAATTAGTTAGTTTCAATATAATATACAAAAAAATTTATGGTCGTTTCATTGTACCCCTACACAACTTTCACTAACAACTCAAATGTTAGAATAAAATAATTAAAAGTGAAATTATATATTAAATAGATGGACGGATATTTCTTGTATTTTTACGTTTTGCAGGGTTTGGATTCAATATTCAAAATGGTCGTTTGGAATTGGATTAGTTTCAATATAATATACAAAAAATTTCTGGTCGTTTCAGTGTACCCCCGCACAAATTTCACTAACAACTCAAATGTTAGAATAAAATAATTAAAAGTGAAATTATATATTAAATAGATGGACGGATATTTCTTGTACCTTTTTCGTTTTTGCAGGGTTTGGATTCAATATTCAAAATAGTCATTTTGGAATTAGTTAGTTTCAATAATAATAATAATAATAATAATAATAATAATAATAACACCTCTCGTGCAAAAGGCTGTCGTTTTACAGACCTGCTATAAGTAAGAAGATTCCTAACGATTAAATAGACAAAAGAAGAGTAACTGAGGGCCAGGGTGAATTCCCTTTCCTCAGCGTCTGAGCCTAACCCCATAAGAACAACAGGGGTAGGTGAGAATTTTACCAGCACTTGTGCTGAGTAAGTGTCATAACTCAAATAATAATAATAATAATAATAATAATAATATACAAAAAATTTCTGCTCGTTTCATTGTACCCCAACACAACTTTCACTAACAACTCAAATGTTAGAATAAAATAATTAAAAAGTAAAATTATATATTATATAGATGGAAGGAATATTTGTTGTTCCTTTTTTGTTTTGCTGGGTTTGGATTCAATATTCGAAATGGTCGTTTTGGAATTAGTTAGTTTCAAAATAATATACAAAATTTCTGCTCGTTTCATTGTACCCCAACACAGCTTTCACTAACAACTCAAATGTTAGAATAAAATAATTAAAAGCAAAATTATATATTATATAGATGGACGGATATTTCTTGTTCCTTTTTTGTTTTGCTGGGTTTGGATTCAATATTCGAAATGGTCGTTTTGGAATTAGTTAGTTTCAAAATAATATACAAAAAATTTCTGGTCGTTTCAGTGTACCCCAACAACAACTTTCACTAACAACTCAAATGTTAGAATAAAATAATTAAAAGTGAAATTATAACTAAGAATTTAAAGGATAAGAGTCAAGGATCTTTTTAGATATGTTTTAGCCATTTCAGATGCAATTGCCTCGGAAGTTGAACCCAAGTGTAAAAATTGTTTTTCGGGCAGTTGGCACCATCTTTTTTAAATAATGAATATTAACGAGCATATAGATTGGCCTAAAATGTTATTTAATAAATCATTATATCATTAAACAAAGGATTAAAAAAATGCATTTAAACTCAAAAACCAATGTGTAGTCAAACACATTATTAAGCTGAAATAGAAAAGGTATTACAGTGAAACCCCTCAAATCCGAACCCCGAAAATCCGAACGCAAAAAAGAGAAACTTATTTATTTAGTCATAAAACAATTATGTATAGTATATGTTCTAGATTATAACCTTATTTTACATAATTAGTTGAAAAATTAACAAAGAAGTACAGTTAGCATACCTAACAAAGTCTAAATCTACATACGTAGGTCATCCAGGATTGAAAAACTGTAAAAGTTGGTTATTGAAATTCTTTAGATTAATCACTTTGCAAAAACAATGAAATAATAATAGAATTACACAAAATATTACATAATCTTTCAGTTGATGTCAGTTATCTTCAATTGTCGAGGCTGCTTTTGGCTAATCAAATTGAAATCTGAACAGGCTACAGTTTCAATTAGTTCGGATTTGAGGGGTTTCACTGTATAGCAAAATCAAATTTATCTTCAGTTTCCAAAACAACTTCATACTCCCATGAATAAAATAAAACCGTGGGCACTTAACATTTTTTCTGGTAGTTACTATTTATTTTCCTACTTTTTAGTTTATTTGAAACAAAAGAATGTTTTTAAATAGTTTGTTTTCTTTACTTTAATTTAGCTAATCAATAATCTTCTGAATTCGGGGAAGAAACTTAATTCCTACTTGAACCGGGGACTGGTCGAAGGGATCGCGAGGTGTCATGACCAGTCCCGTTTTGATATATGCCCCCCCTTTAATACCTGTAATTTTCAAGCAGGGTATCCAATTAAATCAATAATTAAATCATAGTATTGATCTGTGGAATGAAATATTCACTGAAACATCCCCTTCCAGGTATAATAAGAGAACGTAATTGATTAAGGGGCTCGTTTTTCCTTTTGTCTCTGTTATAACGACATAAGTTTCGAACTCCATAAAACATTTAGAAATTGTCGAGGAGATTAAACCTCATGGCGGCCGCCGGTCGCATATTTCCGAGCATTGGAACAATCTTATGTCTTAATGATTGTCTCTTTTACTTGCAACCGAGACCAGTATAAAAATACCAGAAAACTTGGATTGTTTCCACCGCCGTCGGATTTTTACCAAGTAATCTTTCCAGCAAAACATTTTTATTTCCGACTACAAACATGACGATCATGTGTTCGACTCCCGGTAATGCTCAAGGTCAGAGAAAAATAGCAAATTCTACTTGATAGAGAAACATTCCTTCAATGTTCTCTAATTGATATATAGGTTCAAGAAGAATAATGGTTACAATTATGATCATTTTTTGTTAACTTACCTACTCGTTAACGCCATTAGCATCCCCACTCGATACCAAGATGACCTGAAACAAAAAAAAAATAATAATTTAATAAGATTCATTAGAGAGTGTTTTATAATTATATAAAAACTTAAAATAAAATAAAAAAAATTAAGCAATAAACATTACTAGACCCGTATATTTTATTTGCCCAATATTATTTTTCAGTTATAAACTTGAAGATATTTTTAGTGCTAACATATTAAAACGATGTATCAATATATCACGAGAGTATCTTAATAAATTAATTATAAATGCTTTGTAATTAAGGCTGGAAACTTATAGTGTGTTGAGAGTAAAATAGCCCACAAACTGGCAAAATATTTTTCATAAATTCCGCCCTCAGTGTAATGTTATAATAGGATGTTGTAAAAAAACCTCATCATAAAATTCGGGAAAGATTGTATTTGAATATAGTGAAACCCTTCAAATCCGAACCCCGAAAATCCGAAATCTCGGGAAATCCGATCGAAAAAAGAGAAACTATTTATTTAGTTATAAAAACAATTTTGTATATACTCTACATTATAACCTTATTTTACATATTAACAAATAAGTACACGCATACCTAACAATGTGTCTACATACTTCTGTCATCGAGAATTGAAAAACGGTAAAAGTTGGTTATTGAAATTATTTAGATTAATCACTTTGCAAAAAAGTTGAAATAATAATAGAAACACACATCAAAATATCATCTAATCTTTCATTTTATATCAGCTATCTTCAATTGTCAAATTTGCTGTCGGCTAATCCGAACAGGCTACAGCCCCAATTAGCTCGGATTTGAGGGGTTTCATTGTATTTGTTCTCAGCTTCACTGAATTTCCAATAAAACTAACAGTTCTTGGTAATCCTGAGCAGTGAATTTGCTTTTTATATGAGAAGTCCACTGATCAATATCAAATGAGCTTTTTTTCATTTCCAACTTCACAAAAATTCAACCCCCATGACTTCAAGGAACTGGAACTCTCTCCCAGCCTCTATCTTTCCCAGCACCTATAATCTTCAAACCTTCAAAACCGGAGTACATAGACACCTACGTCTACATCCTCTCACTTAATCAAATTTCCCTTCTCTTCGGTAATGCAAGGGTCTTTCGAGATCCATAGGGGCTGCATCTTTACTGGTGCACCCCTTCTTGCATTCGATTGCATTAAAAAAAAAAACCTCCTACACATTCGATTTCAGAGACAATAAATATATACTTATAACTTGTAAATTTCAAATTTGTATCTTGTTTAGTTTACGAGCAACAATGCTCTGATAGACAGACTTTGTACCAAAACTAATGGGATTCCATTTTACTTTATACCGTACCGAGCTCTACAAAACGAAGAAATGTATAATAATGAAGAAGAATAAGAAACAGGCCACGTCATTAGTTGTCAAAGATCAATACCACAAGACTACAACTATTGTCGTAAGGATTATTTATTTAGAGTTACTATACTACAATACGGCATACTGTTCTTTTTGCAGCCCACATCCTGAACGTACATGGCTGCCAACATCGGAAACGACTTTTTCCGCAAATAATTGGCAATTTTTCTTTGTCTTCGCGATTCATTGATTGAATCTTGATGACAATATTGGAATTATTGTACAATTCATCATTGTTTGTTTGGCACGTGCTACGAACATTTTTTTTTAATAAAACCCTTTTGAAGAATGAAAAAGAAAAATTTCATTGAATGCGTGTATAAAGAACTCAAGAGAGGCTGATGTCGAGGATTTCTAATCATCTTGACGCCAAATGAAATGCTTAATTAATTTAATAGAACAACTTTCCTCTTTCGTTTTAACAATATTGTGATTGAACGATTCTATCTTTCAAATCGACGTTCAAATATAGAGAAAACCACTATGTTTGTGTGTGGAACTCTTTTTACGGAATTCGCCGGTTTTGTTTAAACGAGAGAAAGACAGAGCATCTGGAAGCAAACGCAATTGGATGGACAATCATTTAGAGAAAAACGAAAAAATATTTAAATCTACTCTTATTAAACGAGCAAAAATTGTATATTTATTTATATATATATTTGTATCTTGGTTCTATTTTGAAAAAGACTCTACCGATTTTGATGAAATTCACGGGTTAGGGGGTTTTTGGGTTGACAATTCGATCTGTCACGGTCTCATCTTCGACAAAATTGTTTTTGATGGGGTTTTTTCGTAATCAAATTAATTATTCTCAGGTAGACAAATGCCAATCTTATCTTAGGGATTTAAAAAGGGTTCCTCTTTCATTTTGTACCCAGGCAGACAATGGGTTGGTTTAAATCTTTGTTCTCAAAGGCCTTGAAGAACTTTGTGATTGTGGTGTGTTGTTGTCAAGCATTAACTATAAACCCGAACAAAGCCCGGTCTTCCGGGTATATACTATATATATATATATATATGTATTTTTTTTTTTTTGATGAACCAAACTCTATTAACAAATTTTGAGGATGAGAAAGCGATCTTGATGCAGAGCGGGGGTGGATGTGGTGTATGTGGGGGGTGCAGAAGGTGTGTGGCAGTGGTGGGGGATCCGGGGGTAGGGCGAGGTTTCAGGGGTGGGGTCGAGCAGGATGGAGGTGGGGGGTACAGTGGTCGAATACTATATAGATATATTTGTATTTTTTTAATTTGAAAACGGCTCTCAAATAAAAATCGACCTTTTTATAAGAATTTTAAATTAAAAATAATATTAAAATAAAGATTTTAATCGAAGGAAGAAGTTACCGAGCATCGCTCGGTGCCTCCAGGTACTTTACCTAAGGGTGCCAAAAAGATAAATGAATTTTTATTTTTTGGAAATTATCATCAAAGTCATAAGATAATTTTTTTTTATAGCGCAGTAAAGTCTAAGGCTTCTTTTGTGTAAGTTGGAATCAATTTTCAATCCCTTTACTTAAAACTTAGAAAGAATGAAAATTTAAACAGCTCGATACTAGTCCAAATTAAAAGAAGAATGTCGCATTGGATTTCCTTCATTGACTTATCAAAACCCTGAAGAAGAAGGGAATAGCTTCCGAAACGTCGGTTTATGAATAAAAAGATAGTATAAATTATCTTCTTCTTTTTTTGGACTGTCCCATCAATATCTACTCAATGTAATTTTTAAAAATGTTTAATATTTTTCTTATAAATACTTGGGTTTATTTAACAAAGAGCAACACAATTGAATGTAACCAAACAAATTTAAAAGTCCTCTTTTATTCTTGTAAGCATGTGCCATTGCAAATCAAGTTTTTTGTACAGAAACATTTTAACAAGCCAATTTTAGATTCCGATTTCTGATTGGTTGATTTCCTTTGTGATGTTAAAGAAAATCCTATATTCCGAATTTATAAAAAAGAAACATACATTACTCTTTTTAATGGAAACTACTACTATTTTCAACAGCTATTTTGTATATAAGGGTAAGGACTATTAATAATAAATGACCATCATTTTAAATATTTCGACATTTGACCCTAGTATTATCAATCAATTCACAATATGACTTTCAGAAATTGATTATTGGCGATTATTGGTCATATCCAAAACTCAGTTGAAAGTTAATGACGTCACATAGAGCCCAATCTAGCACCAAAATCAAACATAAAGAAAGGGATTTCGACCGGGCTTTAATCCAGACTAAAGGGGCCCATATACTGGCAAACAAATTGCGCAACAAAGCGATGTGCAACGTTGCGTTGCGCATCGTTTGCCGGTTCCCATACATTGACAGAGAAATTGCGCAGCAAAGCGATGCACAACGCTGTGTTTCACAATCGCATTTTTCATAATCACACCCTTGCGAATATTGTGCAACTCGCCCATAGCCAACAGAACGTGTTGCGCAAAAGCTCCCGTTGTGCAAAAGATTTCAAACATTTTTGAAACTTGTCTAACATTTGAGCAACGCATCAAACACTGCCATACACTGTCAAACAAATTGAGCGAAACAAGCTGTTGCGCAATTATTTGACAGTGTATGGGCCCCTTTATATTTATTTTTCAGTGTTCTAAATTATGAATGGTCTACTTTACAGATAGACCACCTCCAGGCAAATTAATTTTGCAATCTGTTATTTGTCAATATACCATATTTGGTGGGAGTCTACAAACTCTTTGTCTAACTTTTTGAGAGGGGGTTGTCTTTTTTTAACTCTTATACATTTTCGGTCCAAATTTGTTAAATCATCATCTATATTCATTAGATAAATCATAAAAAAGCAATTAATAAATTTGAAATAGGGAATGCAAATTAATACAAATTATAAAGATATAACCTTAAGGAAGTTCGGGACAGCTTATCTATCTGGTTGATCTTCGAAAAAATCTTTTGTATTTCAGCAGAGTGACAACTTCTGCCTACTTTTATTTATTTATTTTTTTTAATAAAAAAAATTGTTAATAATGAAGTTAATTTCGAATAAAAATCTTTGTTTTGATAATATTAATAAAAACAATATTCAGATAAATTTTTTCTCATTATAAAAACATTTATTTAACACAATAACGATTTCAAGAAATAGAGTTGGAATTCTACACTAGTGATTTTGTTATATTCTGTTGGCTGCAAATAACTTTTTATTTTTACATTTATGAATTACTAATTAACTAGATTGTCAAATCTATTGAAAAATGTATAATTCGATTAATAAAAGTTGAATTATTGATATTTTTTGAAAATGGTATAATTTGTATAGAAGTTATAACTCTTTTAAAAGCTCGATCTATTTACTTCCATGTTAAAAGGACAATTTTCAATAATTTATTTCTCGGTAATGGAACAGACGATCAACTTCAAATTTCGGAAATAAATTCTTATTACATCAATGATTCGATGGTAAAAATTTGAGAATTGTCTTACAAAAATGATAAACAGTCCCGAAACACCTTAATCCTTATCATATGAGCTCTTCTCATCAACAGATTCTTTTATAGATATTATATTTCAAGTTATATAGATATAACCTTAAAGATTCACAAATGTAGAGGTATTTATTTATTCGTACGCCAAGCTGTATAATACAATTTGCAAGCAGATAATTTCTGTGTTGCAAATCAACTTAAGATTAATTATGAAGGTCTCATGGGATTAAAGAATTCTCTTCTTTTTTCTTAATGTTTTTTCATTCAATATTTTTAAACAATTTTACAATTAGAAATTTTTTAAAAAATCCTTTATTTAGCACTTTTACTAATTTCTCAATTTCAAATCCAATTTTCGTTCATTGAAAGGATTTGATACTTCTTTTGAACAACAAACAAAAGATCCAATTAATAAAATGCCTCGCCTGCTACCTGTCTATTTGATTAACTTTCTTTTTTTGCCGATGTATCGGAAGGGGGCTCTATTATCTATTTAAATATCGCTGTTGTTTGGATATGAAAATTAATAGAGCGTAGATCTCTCTAATAATATTATAAATTGAATAGAATAAAAAAAGAGCCTTTCTCCCCCCCTCTCAATACTAGCCCCCACTTTTTGGTTGGTTGCTCGAGCCAAGCTCCACAAATTATTTTTGCCATAAAAAATTCATAAAATATTACTTTTCTTAAGTTAAACAACATTATAAATTATAAAAAATAAATTTAATAAATTTTAATTAGCATCAGTGATTTCAATAAAAATTATCTATCTTCTAGAGATCTAACGAAATAAATAAAACTTTTTAATTATCATTTAAAATACAGATATAAATATAAATTTACATTAAAATAATGGGCCAAGAGATTTTTTTTCAATTTTTTCCTTTTATTAAACCAATTATTTTACATGAATTAATGTATACATTGTATTTGAGCTTCGACTTCGGAGATTACTTCTCCACCATCGACTGTCCTTTATCATCTTTTTAGTCCTTGTTTTTAGTAAGAGGAAAAAAATAATTAAATAAAAAAACCTCTTTTCCGATAATTATTCCTTCTCCCAATTTTCCATTTTTTTTTTTTTTTTTTTTTTTAATTTTATTAAACCAATTATTTTACATGAATTAATGTATACATTGTATTTGAGCTTCGACTCCGGAGATTACTTCTCCACCATCGAGTGTCCTTGATCATCTTTTTAGTCCTTGTTTTTAATAAGAGGAAAAAACTAATTAAATAAAAAAACCTCTTTATCCGTCATCATTTTTACATTTTTTTTTTAAATTTTATTAAACCAATTATTTTACATTAATTAATGTATACATTGTATTTTTGCTTCGATTCCGGAGATTACTTCTCCACCATCGAGTGTCCTTATTCATCTTTAGTCCTTGTTTTTAATAAGAGGAAAAATCTAATTAGATAAAAAAACCTCTTTTCCGATAATTATTTCAATTCCATTATTCCCCAATCAAGTCGATTGGTTTTCCCTCTCACCATTTTTACATTTAGAATTTAGGATAATGTATAATAAGATTTAAATTCAATGTTTTGTGGGAGCTAAAGAAATTTTTTTTTAAAAATGTAATCTTTACAAAAGTGTTTAATTCATGATTAATCGGGTCACTAAAAGCCATCGAAAGAGTTTAAGTGTCATAGGGAGCAAAAACCCAGGTGGTTTTTTATTAATATAATTTTATTTTAAAATTAATTCTTAATTACTCTTAATGTTTGGATACTTATATCATGTTGACAGTATTTTTTTAATCATTTAAATAAATATTAAAATTTTATCTCTGTGTATAGTTTTTTTGTTTTTATTATTCAAATAAATTTTTCAAGAAAAATGCTTAAAAAAATAGAGTGATCGTGTCATCTTTATGGAGCGGAATTCCAGAAATATCAGAAAAAGTGATTTCCATTTAAATTCTAATTTCCCATAGACAAATTTTTACATCTACTTTGCCACTTGAGAAATAGAACAAGCTATTTAATTTTCTATTAAAATGAGACAGTTAAAGAAATTATTTTTATAGGACTTTTTCAACAAATATTTCATTAGTAGAATGATTAAAAAAATAGTTTCACATAAATATTAAAAAGAAAAATGTTTATTCGGGCATAATTTATGCCAAGTAGAATATTTCCAAAAAATGGCGATGTAACCTGATCAGACAATTGGCGAAATCCCAGGCGCTATTCAACAGTGAATTAAATGTGTTATTCTAACTTTACTTTCTGCCAATAGATGTCAGGAAGGGTGAATTCGCTTGATTTTTAACCGACTTCAAAAAAGGAGGAGGTTATCAATTCGATTGATTTTTTTTGTGTCCATGTTACCTGATTTCTTCACCAATTATAAACCGATTTCGATGATTTTTTTTTGCATTGGGTTCAGTCTACTTCCCGATTGGTGCCGTTTTTTCATTGGTATTGTACCTTTTTTGATATGTATATTCAGGCACAACTTTGTTTATGGACCGATTTCAATGATTCTTTTTGAGTTTGGATCAGTATAGCTCCAAGATAGTCAAGATACCTAACTATTTATTTATTTATTTTATGTATGTTCAGCGAGAACTTTTTGCCACGTAGACCGATTTGGATGATTTTTTTTTTTATTGGAAAGGCGGTCTCTTTAGAGATGGTCCCATATTAATTTGGTCAAGTTATTATGATATGATCAATGACAAAATAACGTAAATCTTGAATTCTTATGAGCAAATAATCAAAATTATAATAAATAAAATGTTTTACAAAAAAAAAAAAAAACAATCTTAAAACGTTCATTTTAAACCCGCAATCTTTTCGAGAGAATTTCTATATTTATGAATTGAATTTTTTCGTCATTTTCTAATTCATTCGCCCGACGCTTTCTCTTACGAGATGATTACAAAATATTATCTTAAGTCACTTTTAATAACATCACTAAAAAGAGAAAAATAAAATAATTTAAAAAAATAAATAAATAAAACCGACTTAAAAAAATTAAATGCATCAAATAAAATAAGAATAATTCAAAAATCAAATAAAATGCACTAAAAGGTATAAAATAATTATCTAATTTAGTTACAACTAAACGATGAAATTGTTACATGAAATAACTTTTTGAAGCCGGTACTAAACAAACTATATAAGCGAGCTTACTCACCAAACGTACTAAGTAAGATTCGTCGAGTGAGATTCATAAAATGTATATGTTTGGCACCGACTTCAAAAAGTATTTTCATGTAATAATTTCATCGTTTAGTTGTAACTAAATTAGATAATTATTTTATACCGTTTACTGGATTTTATGCATTTAATTTTTTTGAGGTCGGTTTTATACATCTAATTATTAATTCTATTTATCCTAAAGAGATGTCATGACTATCGTAATTTTAACTATTACTAGATGTTATCCGTAAATACCTGGTCTAATTTTATGTAAAAAAAGTAAAATAGAATAAATATATAAATTTTGAACATGAGAGCAAATTTTCTAGTACAGCATAGAGACTTAACCGAATCCCTGTAGGCATATTTATGCTTTTTGTTGGAGCAGTACATAAATCTTCCCCGCCATGTTATTAATGGTCCCCTAAACGCTTGCATTCAACCCCCATACGCTAACTAGCTATTGTGGCGGTCTCTGGGGAGCAGTTAGCAACCCTCAACGTTACAATTACCAGCCTAATGTGTGTCTGCCACCCCCCGGAGACTACATAAACACGAAGGGAAATATTTGCCCCTTGGCTTTTTCTATGGAGACCATCCCTGTCGAGAGATAAAAGATGACAACAGTTGGGTGACAATTGTTTGCTACTAAATGAGCCGATCGAGATTGAGAAATGGATCATCAGATACCCCATTCATTAGGGGGTCTATTCAGACGTTAATTAAATTTTAATGATTCTCCGGCCATTTTAGGGGTTCTTTATTTTCACCAAATACTAAATTTATTTTATTCTCTTCTGAAAACAATAATTTAACAAAGTTGGGAAAATATTTATTTTTTGATTAAATTAATTTCAGGAATTTCGATTCATTATTTTAATGTTTCATTATAAAACATACCTAATCTATATATACTTTGTATGTAATTTTGGATTCCTATTAACAATTACTCAAAAAATTCAAGTCGTAGAAAATTAATGAAAATGGCAAGAAACGTCTCAATGAGAATTTTCATCTTTCATTGCTTTGGCTGTATTCACTTTCACATAATCTATTAAATTCACTTAAAATCATTATGATTATATTTTTTTTTTATTTATGGGACTCTTGTAAGTATTTTTCGTTGATTTCTCAAATATAGTTAAACCCCTCAAATCCGAAATCCTGGGAAATCCGACGAAAAAAAGGATAAACTTATTTATTTAGTTATAAAACAATTATGTATATATTCTACATTATAACCTTATTTTACATAATTAGTTGGAAAATTAACAAAGAAGTACAGTTAGCATACCTAACAAAGTGTAAATGAGTCTACATACTTATGTCATCCAGGATTGAAAAAGTGTAAAAGTTGGTTATTGAAATTCTTTAGGTTAAATAGTTTGTAAAAACAATGAAATAATAATAGAAACACAACAAAATATCACTTAATCTTTCACTTGAAATCAGCTATCTTCAATTTTCGAAGCTGCTTTCGGCTAATCCGAACAGGCTACAGCCCGAATTAGTTCGGATTTGAGGGGGTTCATTGTAAATGCATTCAGTTGTTTTTGATATTGCTTAGTATAGGAAGGAAATAATCCATATGGGTTATATTTTTAGAAAAGTGAAAATAATTAACTTGAAAATATTTAATTAGATATAATTAATCTCCCACTAGGCTCGTTAACGAGGTCTGTTGTTTGATGTAGTCATTTATTTCTATTCCGATAGATTGATTTATCCTCGATGGTTTTTCCGTTTACCAAAGAAATAGGGAAAGGCACCGGTTCATATTCCTTCACCGAATAAATAAATAAATAGCATGTCAGCATTTCAATATCCAATCCTTTCAATTAGAATCTCGTTAGCGGTTTGCCGTTATCTCTTTAATAGCGAGAGGATACAATTTCATTGTACAATTAATACGTGAACTCTACTGCTATTATTATCGAATTTGTATTGTTCATAACATGCCTATGACTTCATCGTTTTAAAGCACAGCTATTGCTTAATTCACGGCTTGTCAGTACAGAGAGTAATTATGAGGCTCGAGTAAGTGTACCTGAATGATGACACTTTGCGATTCGCCAAAATTAAATCGTAGTGGGAAATTATTTAATTTCCAAATGTTATGTGTGATCGTTTCTTTTGTGAATACACGAAACTAATAAGAAGGAGTGCTTCAAATACTAATAAAATATGAATACACCTACTTCCACTTGTACTTAAAAATATTTCCAAGTACTTCCAAATATTTCAGAATTTTACTTTTCAAATGACTGTAGTTGTTTCTTAAAATTATTTCAAATATTTCCAAGTACTTTTAATATTTCCAAGTACTTCCAAATATTTCCAAGTACTCAAGTATTTTCAAAGTACTTCCAAATAATTCCAAGTACTTCCAAATATTTCCAAGTATTTCCAAATATTTCAAGTAATCCTAAATATTTCCAAATACTTCCAAAATACTTCCTTATGAAACTTCTTTAATCTTTGGATCACCCCTCGTGCGAAACACATCTATAAATAATTTATTCACTTATTATAATGTTTCACATAGAACCAACGATGATTTATATTTTATTTTTAGTCAGATTAGAAGAAAACTACAAAATACTTTTTATACTTCTAATTTATGCAAAATATTTGCCTACGGCTGGTTTCAATGTCAGATCATGATTATACAAAAAGTCATTACTATTTTGTAGTGTCACTTGGGTTTCCCTGTCGTAAAGAAAGACAATAAAAAAAATGATTTACATAAACAGACACTATATTTAAAATAAATAAAAAGTCATTAAAATGTTTTATTTTCATAGAATAGAAAGGTAATTAAATTAAATTTCCTTAAATTGAAAGTTTCTTTTTGCCGAGAGAAGCAAAATTTTTATAAATTAAAGGCAACAATAAGAGTGTGTCTTCTGATTTTATTTTATTTTTAACTAGACTACAGTTTCGATCGTTTTGCCCTCTTCATCACTATATTACAATCGATTCACAGAAATTGAATGAATAAAATGTAATAGACTGATGAAGAAGGCAAAGCCCTCGAAACTGTAATCTAGTTAAAATAAAATAAAAAATTTATTTTTCCATCAGAAGACACACTCTTTTATTGTCTCCTTTAATAAATTTCCTAATTGTAACTGAAAAAGTGGAAAAAACCTCGTCAGATTCTTCCGAGAATAAAGAACTATTTTTCCTCCGCCATTTGAGTAGATAATATTATTAAATCATCTATAGACAAATCGTCTTGTAAATCGTAAATATTACTAAAATGTGTCAAAAACATGACTAAATATAACAATAAAATATAGGTAATAGGTACTCTCAGAAGAGAAAATCTTTTCAAATTAATACTATTAATAAAATGAAAAAATACAAATCTTTATAAAACTATCTTGGAACGTTTATTTTGAAACTAGAAGTTTAAGGAGACATTCTCAATTTATCAATATAATTTTTTTTTTTAATTGAAAAAAGAAAAAAATTGTTTTAGCTAATGTTTCGAAAACAACCCTAAGAAATTGAATATTTTGAAAAACGGCAATTGCACAAATAGTTTCAAAATAAACGTTCCATGATTGTTTTACAAAGATTTGTATTTTTTCATTATATTAAAAACAATCAATAGTTAATTTTTCTTTTCCAGTTTTTAATATGTAAACTCCTGATGATGGACTAATAATCCGAAATATATTGAGTTTGTATAAACCTCTTTGAGTTTTATTTCATTCACTGTGAAACTACATTCCCTTTAGTTTATTAATTTATTAATACATATATGAAAATATCGTGAAAAACTTCAAATTCAAGAATAATGATTGAAAAGAGTGGTTTAATTTAAGGATGAAAATCTTTCGAATATGGTAAACTAATAATAGATGTTTGTTTTTTGATTCCAGGTCCTCGTTCAAGGCGAATTAAACGCAAAGAACGCCGACCCGAGGAAAAACGGCCCCGTACGGCGTTCAGCGGCGAACAACTCGCCCGATTGAAGCGCGAATTTGCAGAATCGCGTTACCTTACAGAGAGACGACGTCAGGAATTGGCAGGTCAGCTGGGACTGAACGAGGCACAGATCAAGATCTGGTTCCAGAACAAACGGGCTAAGATTAAGAAGGCAAGCGGGCATAAAAACCCCCTTGCGTTACAGCTGATGGCCCAGGGACTCTACAACCACAGTACTGTACCCGTGGATGAAGAAGAGGAGGAACAAATGATCCTTGCCGCCCAGCAGCAGCAGCAACACCAAGCACAGGTGTTGGCACCCCCAGCACCCTTAATCCCCCATTAGGGTGCACCCAGGCACCCGCGGACTTGTAAATAAACTGATTTTTCTCTCTTCCCTACAACTATACGAAGTTTGTTTGGACTTCTCTAGTCTGATGGTGTTACCGTTCGCTCTGTGAGCCCATCCCAATTCAGAGCGGATACGGTTACGTCCTCACCAGAGAATAGGACACAAAGCAAACCAATCTACTGTAATATAGCCATCCAAGTGCAAATATGAAGATACTAAAAGTATCTTAGAACGAAACGAATAACGTTTCGAGATCTCGTCAAAATGTTTGAAATTTGTGACCATAGTTTGTTAGAAAGTGTTTCTACAAAAGACACAAATAATGTGAAATCTAAAATCTGTACATAATTATATAAATATATAAATAAATAACAAATTATATAAGATTTAGGGCCGGTGCTTTCATTCCTGATTAAAATATTTAAAGTGGCCAATTACTCAAAAATACAATTCCAATATCATTTAAGGAAAGTGGTGTTGGTTTATACTGAAAGATATTAAACACAGGAGTTTTTTGACGGGTTATAGTGGTATTTGTGAAACACCACTATAAGCCGTACAATTTCAATTTTGTTTACATTTCTATTCCACATAGTCCATAATCGTGAATCAATATGCAATGCCACCTCCAAATTAACTACTATTCTAAGTTATTTTGGCTTATACAATATACAAATTTTTGGGCTATCAAGTTAAATTGTAAAAAAATTAATCAAAAATATATCTAAATAAATAATTTGGAAATTTTATAACGTTAATAATATTTTTTTTATACATTGTGATATAAATGTACGAATAGTATTTTCAAAAAAAGGATTATCCTTAAATTATGTTTTGTACCTATAATAAATCTTTAAAAGCTAAATCAGAATAAATGATATTTTGAAAACCCAAAAAATCGCAATTTTTATTGATTTTAATGCTTTCTATATGTTTTCAAATAGAGAGAAGTTTCTAAGCTGATCTCTGACGTCACGTCATGAATTTGAGTTTCAGCTATAACTTTTTTATATTTTACTAATTTTACAAACTAAAAAATATGTTTTGATATATTTAATTAAACTATGGATTAATATTAATTTAAATTTTTCTTGAACGATTATTATTCGATGACTTTATAATGTGGATATTGTATTTAACGAACCTGAGGTTAACTTGTACATTAGTAAAAAATAAAGGTTAAATTATCAAAAAGATTATTGAAACCAGACGTTGTAGTAATATTAATTGATGTTTATTAACAAAGGATGTGATAAATTTGTAATAAAGTACAAAAAAAAAAAAAATTTGGTAGAGAAATCTGACTACTATAACGGTATTGTTTATTAAATGAATTTTTAATAGAGACTGAAAGTACTGGCTCTTAATGTAACTACTTGTTTATAATAATCACTGATTATTTAATTTAATTTTGATAATTTTTCTATTCACTTTTCATTTTTATTTAGCCTCTATGCAAAGTCTATTTTGTTCCGTGATATTATTTGATGATATTTGTAGATGTAGAAAAATTATCAAAATCATTTTGATTTTTTAGTGTAATTGCCAAAAAATCTATATAAAAAAATAATATGTAGTATGTTAGGCAATTTTAGAGACTGAAGCTTTATTATATACTTATATATAAAAAATATAAATATGAAAATATATATATAAAAAAATAAATAAATGTAAATATTTGTGAAGATGCCATTTGGTTCTATTAATTTAATTTATATAAATAAATCACTGTGCGATTTGTATTTGTTTTACAAGTATTTGATAAAACAAAAAAAACTTATTCTATCTGCTTCTATGATAATGGAAGAGAATTTCCGAACATCGGATGTGATATCTATCTCTTCTCTATCTCTCTATCTCTGTTGTTATCAAATACTTGGGAAACAATTGGAATCACACAAAAAATTATATTCGCCATATTTATATACAGTATTAATTTCTTGTTGTCATTTTATGGTGTGCGCTAGATATTGGCAATTATTAAATAATATTTATTTCAAGGATATTTTGTATTATTTTTTTGAAACCCTTTTTTTTCACTTTTCAGGTAATTCGATTAACTTATTTTCTATTAGAATTAGAAAAAAAACCGACTTCAAAAAATTTAAATGCAACAAATAAAATAATAAGAACTCAAAAATCAAATAAAATGCACTAAAAGGTATAAAATAATTATTTTATTTATTTAGTTACTACCAAACGATGAAATTGTTACTTGAAATCTCTTTTTGAAGTCGGTGCCTAACATACATTTTATGCATCGCACTAGGCGGATCGTACTTAGTACGTTTGGCGGATAATGAAGACAGCATCGCGTAAGCTCCCTTATATTGTTTGTTTGGCACCGACTTCAAAAAATGATTTAATGTAACAATTTCATCGTTTTGTTGTAACTAAATAAATAAAATAATTATTTTATACCTTTTAGTGCATTTTATTTTATTTTTGAGTTCTTATTATTTTATTTATTGCATTTAATTTTTTTGAAGTCGGTTTTTTTTCTAAAATTATTTTTATTTTTCTCTTTTTAGTGATTTTAAGAAGTGTGACTTATAATAATACTTTGCATGCATCTCGTTAGAGAAAGATTGAATGAATCAGAAATTGATAATAAAATTCAATTCATAAATAGAGAAATTATCTCGAAACGTTAGCGGGTTTGAAATGAACGTTTTAAGATTGTTTTTTATAAAAGATTAAATTTATTATAATTTCGATTATTTGCTCATAAGAATTGGAGATTTCCGTTATTTTGTCATTGATCATATTATCAGAACTTGACCAAATTAATATGTGACCACCCCTAAGGTATCCCCTTTCCAATAAAAAAATAATCATTGAAATCGCTCCATAAACAAAGAGGTTATGCGTAAACATACATAACAAAAAAGGTCCAATACCAATAAAATTTCTACGGGACCAATCGGCGACTATACTGATGCCAAGGCAAAAAAATCATCGAAATCGGTCCACAAGGTAAAAAGAAATCGACAAACAAACATCATCAGAAAACTTGACTAAATTAATATGTGACCACTCCCAAGGTATCCCCTTTCCAATAAAAAAAGAATCATCGAAATCGGTCCATAAACAAAGAAGCTATGCGTGAACATACATAACAAAAAATGTCCAATACCAATGAAAAAAAACGGGACTAATTGGATACGAGACTGAACCCAATGCAAAAAAAATCATCCAAATCGGTCAACAAGGTAAAGAGAAATAAATGTTCAAACACAAAAAAAAAAAAAACAGACATTCCGTTGAATTGATAACCTCCTCCTTCATCGGTTAAAAATAACATGAGTTTTAATTATTTTTTTGTTAATAGGTATGAAAGTATTTTGATAAAGTAAAGAAAATTTTTGAAATTTTTTTTTAAAAACTTTTTAAAATTTAAAATATAAAATACTAGGTAGGTTTCCTGAAATAAAAGATCAGATGCTTGTTTAGCACGACTCTGTGTCCTTTGTGAACTACGGAAGATGGGCTGATGATGGGCAGTAGTTTATCTAGCTGTAACTCCAAAATTATAATAGATAGCTAAAAATCTGTAAAAATTCTATGTCATAGCTTCTATTATAAGGATAATGTCAACAAAGTTTCAAATTTTTTGAACCATTATTACATTGGCCGGAATAAAAAATTGATCGTTCAATGGCAAAAACTACATGTTATTTAGAGGGGAAACTTGGATCGCTGTTCGGCAATGGTTTTAATAGAGATAGAGACTTCAAACTTGGGGGATATTTTTTTTTTATTTATTTAGAACCATATGAGCCTCTGTGAGCGTAAAAATTCGAAAATACCTAAAATAAGGACCAGGCTAATGTACATGTATATGTACATAATAGATAAGTGTAAATGTTTATTTGCATCAAGTAGAGGCCATTCTCATTGATTTAGTACTCATGAATTGGAACTGAAATTGAACTTATGAGAATAAAAAAACTTCAAAAAGTAAATTTCCGGAGATGTTATTCCGATATAAGTCCCTTTAGGACTCGAAGTAAATACCAGTGGGATAAATGCATGAAGACTAAAATTTGGGAAATTGTCAAAAACGCACAATGTTATTTAAATACTTCAGTCATTAAATAATATTAATAAGAACCAGGAACTTGTGATTTCTTATTCCCGATAGAACGGTGTAACTTAGCTCATCTCTATTAAGAACATAACAGAAATAACATGCTTTTTCAAGAACTGAATTTACCAACGTCCAGTTGTATATCGGTTGGTAAAGTCTTTGTAAAAGTTAACAACCATAGAATTCACATTGTGCCTGGCCGGATGCCCAATCAGATGACACACACTTTCATCTGATTGGCCATTCCGCCGGGACCAAGGTGAATTCTAGGGTTTTACCCTTTGTCAACTTTTACAAAGACTTTACCAACCGACATACAATTGGCCCTAAGACCAGAAGTTGTCTAAGGCCCGGTTGTATGTCGCAAAGTAAATGCTTTTACCACTAACCAAGGTAGATGGTAAATTATTTATTTATTTATTTATTTATTTATTTATTTGAAAACAATGATTTACATGCAGTTTACATATATTAATACATATTGAACTTGTTAACAATATTTATCAATTAAATTTGAATCAAAATTCAAATCTGAACACAACTATATGTGTATATTAAAATGAAATAAAATAAAATTTAACCCTCTGTAAAGATTAAATATATAGTCGAGGGTTAAATTGGAGTGGATAGCCCACTGAATGTGCCTGTCATCTGATTGGCCATCCCAGTGGCTCCCATTACCATCTACCTTGCTTGGGGCCGGTGCCGCCAATGTCAAAGTAAATACTTTTACCTGCCAAGGGGTAGATAGTAACTGGAGGACTGGGATGGCCAATCGGGTGACGAACACTGAAAGTTCCTGTCATCTGATTGGTCATCCCAGCCCCTCCACTTACCATCTACCCTTGGTTAGTGGTAAAAAAATTTACTTTGCGACACAACCGGCCCTTAGTGGTAAAAAGCGTTACTTTGCGACACAATCGGGCCTAAGTCTGTTGTTGCTACAAAGATTTTTTTAATCCTAAGCATTGAAATGGAGAAAATATTTCTACAACCGCGTTTTTATTCCGTACCTTTCGCAATTGGCTGTGTTGTATTTGTTTGAAGCCGATCAGCTTCTTTATCAGCGGTTCAATTGAATACAAAGGGCTGTCATTCATTCGGGCGTTGTTTGTTTTTTTGTTTTTCATTGCGATGCCGGAGACTTTGTTTCGTTTTTACCTGATAGATAGATGATCGAACAGGATATTGGGTTAGGAAACGAATGGGGAGGCGTGCAGGGTGAGAAATCTGTCCGCCGGTGGTCATCGTGACATTTGGGGGAAGGGACTTGCAATACATTCCTGAAGGAGCTGTCCCGAAAGTGTGTGTTAACATCGTGTATCGATAAGCCCCAGGGATCAGTCCTGTTAATAAAACAAGCCACCGCCTCTAGAGTAAGAAAAGAGGTTTACTCAATAAATGGCCTAAGTCATATACATTTATACAAAAGATTTTTTTAATCCTAAACATTGAAATGGAAAATATTTCTACAACCACCCGTTTTATTCCGTACCCCTTTTCTATAATTAAACTTGTGTTGTATTGTTTGAAGCCGATCAACTACTTTATCAGCCGGATTTTCAATTGAATACAAGGGGCTGTCATTCATTCGGGCGTTGTTTGTTTTTTTTGTTTTTCATTGCGATGCCGGAGACTTTGTTTCGTTTTTTTTTCACCCTGATAGATAGATAGTCGAAAGGGATGTTAGGGTTGAGAGCGAATGGGGAGGCGTGCGGGGGTGAAATCTGTCCGCCGGGGGTGGTCTAATCGCCGTGACATTTGGGGGAAGGGACTTGCAATACATTCCTGAAGGGAGCTGTCCCGAAAGTGTGTGTTAACATCGTGTATCCGATAAGCCCCGGGGATCCAGTCCTGTTAATAAAACAAGCCACCGCCTCTAGAGTAAAGAAAAGAGGGTTTACTCAATAAATTTGATCGCACCCTCTCTTTGGCAACGGTTCGCACGCTCCGCTATATAGATATCCATTTATAATCAGTGGCTTGGATATCTTTTTTCTTTCTTGGAAAACATTGAGGAATTGATTTTTTTTTTCATTTATATAACTTAGAATCGTGAATTATTGAAATAGCATGCCTGGTTTTTCAAATTCTTTTAATTCCACTGCGATCAATTTAAACTGCGAGGGAAAAAACTATTGAGAACCATTGCTCTAGAACAGTGGTTTCCACCTGGGGGCGATTTGGGTTATCAGGGGGGCGATAATTAAGTGCTGGGCAATTGGGGGGCGATGATCATTCAAACGGGGAAATGCTATATTAATATATTTTAGAAAAAATATTTAAATTTGATACAATTTGATGGCTGTATATGTATATAATTAAGTAATGGAGAGGGATTCAGCCAATGGGTAGCCTCTGCTGAATAAAAAACTCCCAATTATAGAAAACGTTTCAGCTCTTAGGAACTGATGATGGCATTATTTAATTAAAGCCGAAACGTTTTCTATAATTGGGAGTTTTTTATTCAGCAGAGGCTACCCATTGGCTGAATCCCTCTCCATTACTTAATTAAAAAAAAATATATTTAAATTTCTAATAAATACATACTGTTGTGAACGGGGCATTTAGAGTATTTTTTTTCTTCATAATAATTTAATTTTTTTAAAGGTAATATTTTGGAGTAGCAGGCGGCATGTCCTTTGATGCTGGAATATGCCTTATTTGACAATAGGATGGTGGGACTTTAGATTCCCACTTTTTGAACCTCAATAAATTTAAATTTTGTTTGTCATATTTTGAGTTAAGAGATTCTGAAGGAAACACCAGATGTCGTGAATAAATTCATTGATTGGGGGTTTTCTGTAAAAAATGTACATTTTTATTTTTTTCTATTTTATTTAAAAGTGACCGGATCAAACTGCTTTGGTTGTTTTTATATACGGTAATAAAAATTTTTAAAATAATACAATTGCTTTAATATTTACACTTTACTTCAAATTAAAATTAGTCTTACAATGAAAATGAAAAGGGGGCGATAGGTGTTAGTCAACCTCTAGAAAGATGCGATGGGCCACAAAAAGTTGTGAACCACTGCTCTAGAATATTTTTAAACAATACACCATGTCTTAAGGGGCAGAAGCTCTATCTTGTTGATCTACGAAAAAACAAACAACTTCTACCTATTAAATTTTTTAATAAAAAAATTGTTAATAATAAGGTTAATTTTGAATAAAAATCTTTGTTTTAATAATACTAATAAAAAAGAATATTGAGATAAATTTTTTCTCATTATAAAAACATTTATTTAACAGGAAAACGATTTCAAGAAATAGAGCTGGAATTCTACAAGAGTGCTTTTGTTATATTCTGCTGGCTGCAAATCATTTTTATTTTTTTACATTTATGAATAACTAATTAACTAGACTATCAAATCTATTGAAAAATGTATCATTCGATTCATAAAAGTTGAATTATTAATCTGAATAAATTTGTTCAAAATGGTATAATTAGTATAGAAGTTATAGCCCTTTTAAAAACTCGGTCCATTTACTTCCATATAAAAAGAACAATTTGAAATAATATATTTCTCGGTAATGGGACAGACGATCAACTTCAAATTTCGGTAATCAATTCTTATTACACCAATGATTCGATGGTAAAAATTTGAGAATTTTTTTACAAAAATAATAACAATTCCGAACCACCTTAATTATCATATGAGCTCTTTTCATCATCAGATTCTTTTATAGATATTATATTTCCTCTGTAATACTATCAAAACCTTCCTCATTCATAATTATTATATACCTACATAATATTCAACTAGTGTAAAAGTTAAGTTAGTTAACTTGAAAGTTTATAATAAGAAATAAGCGAAACTTTTTATATAATAAATAATAATTATTTATTTATTTATTATATGTGACTTTGTTACCATATTTACCAACCAACGCTTCGTCGACTACTACCATTGAAAACTAAACCAACATTAAACAATAACTAATACATTTTTTTTAACAAAATTTTAATTCATAGTTACAATAGAGTTTCTGAGATAATGATGAATAAATAATGAAAAATTTACACTAAAGACAAGGTGGCAACAACGCACATATTTAACCTAAAATGTGGATTAACTTTAGTACTTTTTTGACGTTTTTTCCCTTCAGCCATTGTCGCAACAGCTTTAATAGCTTAATCGTTTATTAAGAACTTTTTGTTTTACGTATAAATTTCCCTTTATAATGTACTTTATCAGAAATTTCTATGATCTATATAAATATATAAAATTCTTTGCCCGATACACTCACTCACTCATCATCAAAACAGCCAGAACCACTGGACATAGAAACATGAAATTTGGAGAGGATATTACATCTATGACATAGGGGCTCACTAAGAAAGGATTTTTTGAAATTCGACCCCTAAGGGGGTCATAGGGGGCAAAGTGTGTTTTCACTGATTATGCGATATCTCTTAAGGACGATAAAATATCTACTTGCTTTTTACTTATAAAAATACTAAATTAAAATATCTAAAAACTAGTTTCAGGATTTTTTGAAATTCGACCCCTAAAGGGGTCAAAAGAGGCAAAATATCTTTGCAATGTGTTTACCCTAATTATGCATTTTCAATCAAGAATGATAAGATATCTACTTGATTTTTACTTAATAAAATTCTAAATACAAATATTTAAGAAGTGATTTCAGGATTTTTTGAAATTCGACTCCCAAAATGTGAGTGGGGGCAAAAATTAAAACTCTCTCCTATCTTGATCAAATTTTGTAGAGTTATTCTTTATTACTTTAAGAAACTATTCCTGTAAAAATCAACTATCAAAATTGACTGTATGGGGCGAAAGGGTGGGGCCAAATTATAGAAATTTTTAGCTTTTTTGTACATTTACTCTTTAGAAAAATGAGAGTTATTTATTTGCAAATATCTAAAAAATAATTTCAACCTCCCAAAATGTGAGTGGGGGCAAAAAATTAATACTCTCTTCGATATAGATTAAATTTTGTAATGTTAGTTTTTAAGACTATATAAAATGTATGCTGTAAAAATCAATAGCCAAAATGTGAGTGGGCGCGAAAGCGGGTCAAAATATTACAAATATATATTACAGACCTAATTATCATATTCCGAGACGCCGCCCGCCAGGGCCACCTGCCCGGAGGGTCGAGCTGTAGAGAGCGTGCCGAAGGCACGCCTGGGGAAGCTCGTAAAATATATACAAGCTCGGACAGGGTTGCCAGATTTGTCAATTGAGCACGGGATTGGCTAGTAGTGGTACATAAACATCAAAATGTTTTGGGCTTATGAATTATGAATACTAATTGTCTGTTCTTTATACTCTAGCATTAACTTTTTGCTAGTATTTTCGCGAAACAACTACCTTAATCAGATACATTTAAGTTCTAAAGAATTTAGAAACCTAAAGATCATGAATTTAGATCCCAGACACTATAATTCATTTTTAAATGGAAATAAAATATATTTAAATTAATGAATTTTTAATATTTTTATTTTTATGTTGCAGAGTTAATATTCGGGGTAACAGAAAAGTCATCTGGTGTACACTAAACACACCAGAATATTTTTTGATTGAAACCTTAACGCATAATAAATTTCGCGTCTACAAATTTCTCTCCTAGCATGGTAAGTGGCAGAGACGAGTGGATGAAAGTTTTATGGGGTGCACTGACAAAATGCATCTGTCAAATAAGAAGGGACTTAGACCGTGGATTCAAAGTCTAGACACTTTGCGCAGACAAAGTGAAAATATTTATAGAATAGCAATTATAGTGTAAAAATTATTGTCTCGTTTCTTGTTTTATTATTGAATGTTATGCTTAGTAAATTTCTTAAAAAATAAAATCTACTATTCATAGATACAAAGAGAAAAGCAGTCGTAGGATGAGAAGAAAAAACGACATTAGGCGTTTACACAAAAGAATAGTATTCAAAACAGATAGGATTCTATTTTCTGGAAACGTAAATGAGGGGTTCATAAACGTATTTAAATTTTATTTCCGTGGAAATAATTCAATAAAAAAGACTGAATAATAATCAACTAGTGTGGTCACCACACGACTTTCACATTCTTACTTATTTAAAATCATCGAGAAACTCCTAATTTAAAACCCCTTCTTTTATTTCAATCAGATTAAAATTTATACACGACTAAAAACTCGTGGCACTTGATAAGTATACCAATTAAAAAAAAATCGTTATTGCCGTTTTTGAGAAAATAAAAAAAAAACGAAAAATCTTTCATGTAGGTAAATGTCAACTTCCGGTATTCCATGACTGGGAAATTTTTTTACAGAGTGAGCTTGTTAGTCACACGACCAACCCCTTTTAGTCGCCGTTTACGACAAGCAGAGGATACTATGGACCTATTATAGCCCCGGTCCATAGGGGCTCAGGGTGCAATAATTTTTTTTTACAATTAGCAGTTATTGGTATTAAGTCGGGAAATTTCATAAATCTACTTAGAATGAACTGAGCGAAAGATATAGTTATTTAGAATTCAAAAATTTGTGCCACTAGCTAGTTGAAATTTCAGATGGGAATTTATGTTCACCGACTCTAAAAATCCAAAGAAAAAAAAATATTTAAGTTATACAATTGAAAAATGAAAAATTAGCGCCAAAACTTCCAAATATGCAAGAATCCCAAAAATTCCATCTTTTTTCAAAAAAGATCCTTAAATTTTTACATCAATTATAAAACTTTGTGTTCACTAGCCTCATCCACCCCTTTAGAAAATTATTTTTGATAGAATTAAGTATCTGCAGAAAAATATTTTATATCATAGAGCTTCGATTACAGAATGGATAAAAAAAAATTGATTAAGATCAATATTTATATCTTTTGCTCCCCGAAATAGAAAGAACTTTTTGAAGGGAAAAAATTGATTTTGCTTTATCTATTAATCCGATTTGTTTGAAATAATCCTTTAAGTTTTCTCTGGATGCACAGAAGCATCTGATTGAAGAATGAATGGAAAGATTGGATCCTCGTATTGTAACTGAGAGCAACACACCTGAGTGTTGGTTTGAGGTGACTGTGACAACCCTCGAGCACAACCAATAACAGACACATTGTCCTCGTCTCACCTTTGCAAACCTCAAAGAATAGAACGCAAAATATGAAAGTAGAAGGATGTGAAATGGACACAAAGGAGGAGTAAATGAGCCAGGGTTTCTCTCACTATAACTCATGTCAGTGTCATTGACACCTTCGTCATCGCAGAGTCAATAGGCGGAAACTGCGCTGCTGCACTTCTTTCGAATCTCTCTATAATCTATATATCTATTTGACTTTATCAAGGATCTTAACTGATTGGATCAAAAATGATACAATTGTAGATATGATTCTTTGGTGGTTGAATTGTTCATCATATCAAATGGTGAGAGCACCACACAAGTTACACTTACAGCGTCTTCCTTAAAACCATCCGGTTCCGAGAAAGAATGTTTTTTTTTTAATGCGATCGAATGCAAGAAGGGGCGCACCAGTAAAGAAGCAGCCCCTATGGATCTCGAAAGACCCTTGCATTACCGAAGAGAATGGAAAGTTGATTAAGTGAGAGGGTGGAGACGTAGGTGTTTATGCACTCGGATTTTGAAGGTTTGAAGGTTATAAGTGCTGGGAAAGATGGAGGCTGGGAGAGAGTTCCAGTTCCTTGAAGTCATGGGGATATACGTATTGGCGAATGAAGTGGTCCGGCACTTTTCTAATTTGACCGCGAAAGAGTGTTGGGAGTCGGCAAAACCCGTGCTACGCGCAAGGCATGCTTTGGGGAGGAACTATTGATTTTATCTCATCAGAGGACCTCCCGTGATAGTATCTATAAAAAAGGGCAGAGACATTTCTTCGATGAGCTAGCGAGTCGAGGGAGTCGGTGAGGGTAGAATCGTCAATTAGCTGACGGCTCGTTTCTGAATTGCATCCAGGGTAGCGAGAGAATCTCCATAGATGAGAGGCGTATTCGAGACAGGGCCGGATTTGGGCCTTGTAGATGGTGAGAAGATGTGGGGGCTTGTAAAATCGATTGGACCTGAATAAGTAGCCAATCTTCATTGCTGCAGATTTCGCCACAGAAGAGATGTGTTCATTCCAAGACAGGTCAGATGCGACAGAGACGCCCAACATGGATAGGCTGTCACACATTTTCAGGGTATTCGAATCTAAGTGAATATCAGGGAAATTTTTATTTTCGCGCCTAGAAATTAGACAACATTGAGTCTTATTTTCATTAAAGTTAACTAAATTTTGAGAGCCCCATTTATTCAGTTTGTCTAGGTCGAGAGTGATTGAGGAGGCAATATTGATTCAATTTTTAGAGAGTGCTATCGTCGGCGTATTTGGCGCTTTGGATTTGAGTTGTGCTCGTATGGTGCTCCTATTAATTTTCGAAATTTTTCAGGTTTTTTTGGATGTTTGTGAGCGGATTTTATACCAAACTGTGGATAAAAACTCACGCTTTGTTTTGATATCCTTTTTGTTTTTTTTTTTGTGGGAAATTGTCAATGGTTTTGAAGAAAAACATAAAGTATGTATGTTATAAATAGATGTAAGAAGATTATCGATTTGAAAAACCTGCTGAATAATATATTTATATATGAATATATGTGATATTCAAGAATGACGATAGAAAAAGAGGAATTATTTGAATTATATAATAATAAAACTTGAGCAAGATGCGAGGTGGGTTTCACAAAAAAGAAATAAAACAAAATTGAGTTTTGAATTCGATATATTTCGGGGGTGAGCCCAACATCAGGAGTCAAAGTAAACTGATTATACAATGGAAAAATAATTTTACCTACCCATCATCTTGCTCAAGTTTTATTATTATATTAAAATGTTTCACCTAGAACCAACACCTAACTCCTTAAAAGTTAATTATTTGAATTGTTTGAGCAATTCAAAAATGAAATAAAGCAAGTTATCAAACAAAAAATTAGCGGCCTTAATTGAAGTTCTTGAAGAGCAGAATATAAAGATGGAAAGTCTATAGAAGAAAAATTACTTGCAAAAAAATCATCCTACCAATATTCCCCTTACAGTGTTCCAATATACACATCACAGAGCTTGTGATATTTGCCAAGGCCGAAAAACTCTTTAAAATAAATAAACCTTTCCTTAGAGAAGAATTAGAAAGTAATTTATTTTAAAAACAATTTACGTTGACTTATAGTAGAAAATAAAAATAATTTTATATTTATAGCAATTTGAGCCGCGAAAGTTAAATAATGTAATCAATAATTAGTTATGTTAATTCTACATATTTGGAAAATTATTTTATTATTTTTTGAAAAGGAAAAATGAATTGAGCAACCGACGGAGTTCGAAACCTTTAGCCGAAGATCGCCTTTGCCAACTAGGCCACGGATGATCCCGCCAGCTCTTTAGATCGAATGTCATTTTACCTTTCAGGTATTCAATTCATTTTTTCTTTTCAAAAAATAATAAAATAATTTTCTAAATATGTAGAATTAACATAGAAAATTATTGATTAAATTATTTAACTTTCGGGGGTCAAATTAATGTAAGAAAACATTAAAATTAACGTTTAAAAGTTAACTTATGTTTAATTTTATATTATTTAAATTTTAATTGTTAATAAATTGATTTGTAGGACAGCTCTAGGTGAATTTAAGGAGGGTCTTTGAAAAACTTTCCACTCTTACTCCAATTTTATAAAAGGGGGTTGATATTTCACAATTAATAATGGACCGTGTATTTTGAAAGTGGTGTAAGTCTAATTATTTCGAGATATTAATATTCATATTTTTATAAATATGTACATTTTATATTTTTCGATATTTTTATTTTGACGAATTCATAAGGATATTGCACTCCATTGACTGAGATATTATAAATATGAAAAAAGACATCTAAAACTAAAACTGACATTAACTAATTTGGACGCTGGCCGGGTTAAGCTAGGGGTTAGCGTACCAGCCTGCTAAGCAAGTGGACCCGGACTCGCATCCGGCTAAAATCTGATTCCTGGGTAGAAATAATTTTTAAAAAAGAATAATGATTATCCTAAATTGGCCTATGGCTTGAAAGGCCGAAAAGCCAAAAAAATAAATAAACAATAATAATAATTTGGACTTACACCACTTTCAAAATAAACGGTCCATATTAGTAGCATTCTGCGTTTGTAATAATTTTATTTATTTTTCATTCTAAATATAATATGTAGTTATGATCTGTTTATTTATTTTTGAAATCGCCAAACAAATCAAAAAATCAAAAAAAATTATTTCAATGCTTACCTTGTCTCTCTGTACATGAAGGTTTGAACAATTCTTCACAATGCAGTAAGTAGCCAACAAAAATAAACAAAACACTAGAACAAAGAAAAGACAACTATTTAGGCATATGACCCACTGGCTGTTCGACTCGGAATGAAATAAATTCATTTCAATGCAAAAACAGAGCAAAAGGAAAAGAATCCCGTTACTTGATTAGATATCAGAAAATAAATAATTCCAAATAGAATAAAAAAGTATTCAAGACATGCCCAATTGGTTTGAGATTGATTTAAAAAAAAAACTAGCCTGTGTGCGTCAAGCGATTTTCACTTAACTAAGGTGACCAACTATACTCATTTACTGAGTTTTGTACTCTTTTTTCGCAAACCGTACTCTTTTCAAATCCTGTACTCTGAAAGTACTCATTTGTATAATTTTATACTCATTTGTATTTCTAAAACATTTTTTTAGATTATTTTATTTCAATTTTATTAATTAAATATTTAAAATTATTTTGACAGAAATTTCCTTATGTTGTCCAGGCACTAATGCTGCTGTTGAAAGGATATTTTCACTAGGGAATGATTATTGGAGCAGTGAGAAGTCGCAACTTTCTGTAAAAACATTATCTGCCGTCTTAACAGTCAAATTTAATATGCAAAATGAAAGTTGTTCGGATGTGGCTACATTATTAGACGAACATCCTCATTTAGCAAAAAAAATCCACTCCGAAGAAAAATATGTTTTTAAAAGAAAATAAAGTTTTTATCGTTTTTTCTTCTTTTTTTTTCACCTATGAAATACTTGCAAAGTGCACTCTTTTTGAACAAAAATAGTTGGTTACCTTAACTTAACTCTTTTCCCTCATTAATCAACATTTTAGAAAGAATAAACTTTTAAATAAATATACCTAATGAATATTCATCTGATTGTAATAAATTCAATCCCAAATTTACAAAATCAAATACAGTTCTACAGGTGTTATGACCACCATTTATTACTGGTAAAAATATACACTACCCAACTACACAATCACTAACAGACATTTTGACAAAATAATTAATATCTTTAAAAAATGAATGTTCACTATACGAGATTTTATTATATACAGAAACGCTGTAAATTCGTTAATTTTTTTAATCAAAATAGTTTGAGGAAGATATTTTCAAAATAAGAAGCAAATAAAACTCTAAATCAGGGGTGTCCAACCTTTTGGCTTATATGGGCTAAATTTGAAGAGAAAAAAAATTGGGGACAGAAAAAATTACTACTAATTCTACCGATTTTGTTGTTAAAAAAACGTAGTTAATATATATATATATATATATAATGATATCCCCCAAGTCTAAGAAGCAACAAAAATGGCATAGGATAATAATCTTTGATTTCTATTTGTTCAGAATTTTTCTTTTAAATCTTTATGTTTAAGAATAGAAATAATATTAAATCTTTTTTGGAGGGGTAGCGCCCAAAATTCCGACAAGTCAAAATCCCGACATGTGAAAATTCAGACGTTATTTTAATATTTTAATAACCTTTTAAATATATACGATTATACCTATTAGGTATATATATCTTTAAAATGACTAACCGAATTAAATACAAAAGTACATTGAATTATCAAAATAATAAATAAATAAAATAAATTTTATTCAATTTGTAAAAATACAAATTTAGAAGAGATTCTTTTTTAAATGTCATATCAGCTCTCCCTGACGTTTCGACACCTCTCCACATATACCTGAGCTGAGTGTGTTTAGCTGTATTTACACAAATATACGGGACCTACTTTTTAACGCCAGTTCCGAACGGCTAGTTTGGAGAGGTTGACTAGGCAATTATACTCTTGGTAGTTTGCCATTGCTTTCCACAAGGAGGCGACTACAAATATCTGCCGAGACTCAGTCTCGAACAGATATACTTCAGGGCAGCGCTCCGACACTCTTATCACTGACCCTTAGTTGAGTTTAGAAAAATTATTTGAAAAGTAAATACTAATATGTTCGGTTCTAAAGAAAGTTAGTTGAGATTAGAAAATGTTTTTGAAAAGTAATTACGAACAAGGGGAGTCGGGTTGGCTCAGTTGGCTAACGCACTGGCCTCGTTTCGGCATCGATCGATTATGACGATGTTGGAATGGGAGGCCGGGGTTCGATCCTAGCTGGCGAATAAAAATTTCTACCGGCTGAAAACTCGGCTCCCCCACTAACCCTACTAACACTTTACTTATGTACTGTCTAAATGGGCTTTGTTCCCGGTGACATTAAATAAATAAAAAAAAAAAAAAATTACGAACAAGTTCGGTTCCAAAAAAAGTTAATAAAATATTAAATTAACCTTTGAATTTCCACATGTCGGGATTTTGGGTGTCCGGATTTTGACATTCGAGATTTTGGGATGAAACCCTTTTGGAGATAGAGATTACCCGAGGGGTGAACCGCGATTGGAATTAGGTGTACACCGACTTTGGAATTATTTGGAATTACTTTAGAATTCATTAGATAATCTATTGTCATCTATTGTCTTCTACTTGGAAATGAAAGTGGAAGTAGATGTACACGATTTTAGGTCGCGGTTCAGCCCTCGAGATTACTTAATATAATTCAAATATCATTCATAAAGATAATAATAATAATAAGCTTGTGATTAAAATTTTTCCAAGATGTGTCTAAGGTTCTAAAGTGATGTGTGAGACTTCTTTCTCTTTTGTGAATCATTATATGAAAAAACGATTCATGGCCATGGAATGTTAAAATAGCCCCTCCCCTCTCCCTGGAATTCTTCACTGTAAAATTGCCGATAAGACAAGAAGCTCGGGGTGTTAAATTGGAAATATTAAATACCCCTGGCAGCTGCAGCACCCCTCGCAACTTTCAATTCCACAAACGATTCATAAAAACGGGGGAGATGACTTTTCTCCCTGTTATGTAGCCAATTGAGCAGCGTTACCCGTCTTTTCTTTTTAGGACATTACAACCCCCCACCAAACAAACTCTAAAACTCACCCCTCCACCTATTAAATGAAATGTTTCTACTGCGTGTTTTTCGAGATATAGAGACTCTATCTCTATAGTCTGAGTCATTTAGTTCACGAAACATTTCAATCCTCCCAAGAAAAAGCTATAACGCTGAGTGTCCGTTAAAACCAAATATGACGAAATTCGAGTTATATTTCATTTTTTTTTTAATGTCCGCATTTTAACGGAAAATTTTTGTTTGATAAAAATATCTTGGCGTAGAAAAATGAGAACTTCATAAAAGTTTTCAAGCAGTTAAATATATTATAAAGCCGAGCGGGGAAGAGAAATTTACTAATAAACAATACAAAATATGAGGCACTAATTACTTGCGAAGTCTCTTTTTTAAATATACATTTTCATTATATATAACGGTCAGAAGAATTAAAAAGTCAACCGGCAAATTTATTGAAAATATATTTCCTGTGGGCTTCTTGAAATTCCTCATATTCCTTCCCAGAAACTTCTCTTTTAGCCTGTATTATACACTCACAAAAAAGTATTTAATTTATTTATTTTTAAAACTTAAATTTTTCGCAATTGATATTATTATTTTATTTTGATTAGTTATGTCCATCGATTAAATTATTAAAGTGGTTATAAGGAAATAATGACTATATTTTTTTATGCAGATAATTTATATTTTATTGCCAACGTTTCGTCAATTTTATTGACTTCTTCAGGGCTCAATTAATAGAGATTATAACATTTTCAAATCAAAATCAAAATTGATCTCAAAAAACTCTCCAATATGTACAAAAAACAAATTAATACACATAAAAAACTCATTATTTTATATTGAAGTGTTTTTTGAGATCAATTTTGATTTTGATTATACATAAAAAAACTCATTATTATTTTATATGTATTGAAGTGTTTTTTGAGATCAATTTTGTTTTTAATTTGAAAATGTTATAATCTGTATTAATTGAGGCCTTATCAGTTTTTAGAGCCCTGAAGAAGACAACAAAGTTGACGAAACGTTGGCAATAAAATATAAATTATCTGCATAAAAAATATAGTCCTCATTTCCCTATAACAACTTTAATAATTATTATTTTATCAAACGTAGTATACATAGAAGTGTATTCTAATCATGCAGTAAAAAATTGGAAAATTGCTTGATATTTTTAGTGCTTCCAATAAAAGTAAAATGGAACCCGATTTGTGTCTATTTCAAGTTCAAATTGTCATTTAGAAATAGACTTTAAATTTCTATGAAAATTACAAGAGGGAGTGAAAACAACCCTTCAAATAAAAAAATTAAAAATAATTCATTCCATCTCGGATCGAATAGAAGACAACCTCTTGTGATTTGCTTAGACCTATTAACCTCGATGCAATGTGTCCTTCTATTAGTTTTTATGTTTTGTAGTTCGAAAATTAAATAGAAAACAAACTTGAAATGTGTATATTAAATGTATTCATTTCACCCAAAATCAAATTTGGTGTAAAAATTTCAATAGATAATTATTCGGGTGAGGGGGAGGGAATATTTGTGGAATAAAATAAAAATATTTTTCATAGTAAAAGTTTTGTATATGTTAAATGATGGTTCTTTTATTTGACGCGTAATTTTATTAGTAAAATAATTAATAATTAATTAACAGGAATAGCAGGGAATTGGACAAAAATAAAAAACAGAGTTTTTATTGAATGGGCCAGACGTTTCGTCGATTAATTTCGACTTCCTCAGTGGCTCATTCTATCACTCTTTGTCAAAAGACAATTCCACTACACGACGAAACATCCTTTAATCCTTTTTATTTAAACTATAATACATTGTTGGATCATGCCCCAATTGCTCAAGAATCTTGAACTTTTACACACTTGAACAATCAAAAAATTACAAACCTTTAATCAAAATTATAACAAAAAAATATGTTTCTACTCTTTAAACAGACAAAGAAAGGATTAGTAGAAACATATTTTTTTGTGATAATTTTGATTAAAGGTTTGTAATTTTTTGATTGTTCAAGTGTGTAAAAGTTCAAGATTCTTGAGCAATTGGGGCATGATCCAACAATGTATTATAGTTTAAATAAAAAGAATTAAAGGATGTTTCGTCGCGTAGTGGAATTGTCTTTTGACAAAGAGTGATAGAATGAGCCACTGAGGAAGTCGAAATTAATCGACGAAACGTCTGGCCCATTCAATAAAAACTCTGTTTTTTATTTTTGTCCAATTCCCTGCTATTCCTGTTAATTAATGCTTATTATGGATACGAGTGATTTACCGTTATAATTAATAATAATTTTTATCTTCAAAAAAGAAAGAAAAAAGAATAAGCTGGGCAAGTGTGAGTCGCCTCGCATATCGAGGGTTCCTTTCCTATAACTTGCAAAATATATGATATTTCAAATTTATTCTTATTTTGTCCTTGAAAAGAAGGAAAAGAGTGGATTTTTGAGAATTTTAAGTTGTCATTTCTAAACGCTGACAGGTACAAAAGATCATCTGAAAACAGTCATTTTGTACCTCTCTCACACCGGAATTTTAAATCGCAATATATTAAAAAAAATTAAACTAATTCTACTTAAAGGGATCTTTAAGAGGATCTTTAAGAGGATATCTCTTAGCCTATGTTAAAATATTTTATTTTTATTTTTGACCCCATATCAAAATCGACCCTTCCCAAAATAATTATTCGATTACAATTTTAAAGTGATTTTTGATTTGCGTTTCAATTCATGGAAATGTAAATTTTATGCTTTTATCCTATTTAGTTTTTTAGAAGTAGGTAAGTACTTATGTTTAGATTTATTCTCTTCGGTAATGCAAGGGTCTTTCGAGAAGCTGGATCTTACTGGTGCATTCGATTGCATTAAAAAAATATATATTGCAGTAAAAACCCGTTTTTAGTAAGAACGCGTTCTTACTAGTCAAAACTCGTTTTACTGAATACCTTTGTAGCAACTATAGTAGAATTTACTGATGTTGATTGAGTTTGGTTCAAAGGTCTAGAATTTTCATTTTTGACCTTCTGCCTCATTTTGGGGATTTATTTTCAAAAAATAAAGAAAATTTAAAATTATTTTGAAAATGACATCTGTACATTAACAAAACGTCAAAATATTAACGTTATTTAAATTTAAATTTGCCACAATGCGGGACAAACATTATTTTTAAATATTTTATTGTTCATTTGAGAATTCCTCTATATTTCCTCTATACATTTTCAATGGGAGAAAATTGTCAAAAGCAAAATTATGACGTCACTCAATTGACTCTCGTTTCAGCTATGAATTTTTTATTTTTCGAAACAAAAAATTACGCATTAAATATTTGTATTTCACTTAGAAATTAATATTATATATATTTTGCAGTAAAAACCCGTTTTTAGTAAGAACGGGTTCTTACTAGTTAAAAGGCTTTTCCCTGGATAACTTTGTGGCATCTAGAGTTTACTGATGTTGGTTGAGTTTGGTTCAAAGGTCTAGAATCTTCATTTTTAACTTTGTACCTCATTTTGGGTGTTTATTTTTAAAAAATTTTAAACGAAAATGTCAAAAATTAAAAGCAAAGTTGTAGAGGATATAATTTTTGACATTTTCGTTTAATAATTTTTGGAAATAAACACTCAAAATGAGGCGGAAGGTAAAAATGAAGATTCTAGACCTTTGAACCAAACTCGACCAACATCAGAAAACTCTAGTTGCCACAAAGGTATTCAGTGAAACGCGTTTTAACTAGTAAGAACGCGTTCTTACTAAAAAACGGGTTTTTACTCCAACATAAATATAGTATAGATACACTAATACACGGTTGTATTTTATTTTGTATAAAAGAAACCCAAAAAATAGGATTGTGATGAAAGAAGTTTTAATATAAATATTGTATTTATATATAATTAATAAAGACTAAGTATATGGAAAGATAAATGCTCGAAACACGTGTTATTTAAATTGATCTCAGGTGAGACATTTTTTAATAATAAAATTTAATAATGGATATTATTAATGTTTACTAATTATGTATAATGATAGTTTTTCTTTATATAATAAATAAAAAGTAGTACTTATTTAGTTGTTCTGTCTGTAGGTATTGTATTAAAGTGAAGGTAAAAGAATTTTGCCGCGCTGGTGATTTGATCCGATCCCGGAAACAAATCGAATAGCATTGGAAACCTTTTAGCCGATTGGCTTCATTCCCAATGATTGAATTGTATTATTCATTTCAGTTAAAGAGATCATTTGAACACGTCAATTCAAAGAATTAATTCGTGTAAAAGAATTCTTTTTTATTCATCAAAGAATTACTCTCCATAGTCAGTGGAGTTTGAAAAAAAACTGTTCGCTTAAAAGTGAGTTTGCCAATGGATACACTTGAGGGGGAAAAAAATCAAAAACTTTATTTAATTTCTAGAGATCATGAAAATAAAAATAAATTTTAGAAAAATTGAATGAAAATTTTAATAATTACACTATTGTTGATGTGGATAAAAAATAAATACAAATTGGAAAATAATTTTTCATTAAGATTCTTTTTGCAACTTAAAGGGGACGGGTATTTTGAGGGTCAATTATATTTTGAAAAAAATATATCATATTTATGTTTTATTATTTATTTTAATTTTTAACCAGAATGATGTCAAAATTAAAGATTTTTTTTCTAACAAATTATAGGTACCTACGTATAAGAGAGAAGAAAAAATACAAACTTTTGAATTATTTTGAAAAAATCAATTTTTGATATTTCCGCAATATAAAAAATTTACGCGGGTACGTCCTTATTGAAAATTTGATTTTTCTGAAATTTTTACTTTACTTTAATAGAGTGTTTGATATAGAATCGAAAAAATATATTTTCATTATAATACCTGTAAAAAATCAAATTGCCTCTTCCTTTAAAAAATTTTTTTTTAGAAAAACTCAAATGATTTTTTTTATATTTTAATAGGAAAATAAATTTTGATTCAATTCATATAAAGGAAAACATATATCTTCACCCACGAAATAATTTAGGCACTGGGGGTAGATTCAAGTGAAGGTGAACCCAACCCTTCTGACATATAATTAAAATTATCCAATCCACTTCTAGTAATTTCTTTAGAAATTTAAAATCTACTACAATCTATGAAATTTAAACACATATATAATACAATGGAAAAACAATCCACCCTCATCGTTGCCGCAAAATAGCACCTTAAGGGTCCTAAAAAGTAACTGTACAAAATTTGGTCTAAATCGGATAAAGAGACCTCTAATATTTAGTTCGATTTCAAGAAAAATCTCATTTTCGTTTTGATACCTCGATTATAGATTTTGGAACTAAAGCGTACTAGAAATTTGGTAACACACACTCACTAACAGACATTTTAACAAAATAAAATTAATATCTTTTAAAATATAAATTCTTCGATATCACTATACAAAGTGTTCTCTAAAAAAGTTTAATTTTTTTTTTTATCAAAATATGTAGTTTTATCCGTTTTTGAGATAATAATATTTTGAAATTATTAAGCAAAACAAAAAAAAATAATAATATTGAAGATCCTGGCAAGAAACGGTAATATTCGAGCACTGTTGAAGGAGAGAAGAAGAAAGTTTCCTGATGGTTTGTTCCTTGGCCCTTTTAAACCCTGAAAAAGGAGGGAAGATCCTGAGAAAGGTCGGTTTTAAAGAAAATGAAAGTAATGTTCCAAATAATTTTTTTACTTTACCACACAGGGTATGGTCAAGTATTGTAATCTTGCATGAAAAAAGTGATTTTTTTCCTTATTTTTTCGAAATATCTCAAAAACGGCTGAAACTATTTTGATTAAAAAAATTAAGCGTAACCATGGCATTTCGTTCTACAAAAAAGCTCTAATAAGTGAACATTGAAAAAATTATATTTTTCGAGATAATAATTGTTTTGTCAAAATGTCTGTTAGTTAGTCTGTGCATTACCAAATTTTTGTGGACGAGTTAGCTCAAAAACTAGTGTGAATATCAAAACTAAATTTCACACGTAGTTTTGGTCCATTGAGATTAAGAGCTGATTAGATTTTGGTGCATATTTACCCAAAATTAAGGTGGGTCGGGGGGGTGGGGGGGGGGGGCTTAAAAATTAAAAATCTAGGCTATTTGAGCAAACTCTACCAAATTTTGTATACATAATCAGTGGGCCCTATGTCTAAAAATGGAAAAAATAACCCCCCCCCTCCCCTACATGATTATAAATAATTTTGGCCACATCAGAACTTGTCAGCTTATTTTATTCAGAATTTTATTTTTTATTATCTTTGGAATGCCTTCAATCAATTCTAAATTTAAAAAAAAACAACACTTTTTCATGAATAATTAGAATGTATCACCATAGCCCGTAAGTCAAAGTTTTAACGATACATATGGTATATATTTCTATACGCATTTACAAGTTTTGAGAAATTGTTTTTTTTTTTTTTTTTTGCAAACGATTGAAATATAGAGTAGAACCGACTCCAATGCAAACGGATCGAAGTTGTTTCTAGAAATACTAATTGTAAAGTCGGTTGGTTGGTTGAGTCCGGGACAGACAGACACTTGCACAGCACATAAATACCGGGCTTGATTTATGCCCGCGTGCTCATTAAGAGAAGAGGGTGTCCGCTTTGACTGCGGCTGCGCATTCGCACTGGCGAGGACTGTCCAGGACACACACGTCGTCGGCTTTGGACAGACACACTGTCTCAAGCCACTTCTAGTTTCACGTGCAATTTGATTTACCGACACATTTAAATACATTTTACTTCAGAGGCTTTTTCCAGTCCTCCTTCTCTACTTCTTCGACTGAGCATTTTCTTCCCGACTCATTTTTTTATTTGGTACATTATTTTTTCAATTCTAATTCTCTCTAGGCCAAAAGCAATTATACATTTTTGGAATTCTTAAATTTTTAACATTTCTTTTTAGTTGTGGACATTTTCAAGCATCTATTCGAGGTATACAAATATATTATTACAGAAGAATTTATTTATATATACTACCTAAGATATAAACGAATAAAAACTAAAATTCCTCTAAACTTAATTTCTTTTTAGCTAATTATTAAAAATTGTTCAGAATAACTTTATTCTTATAGTTAAATATCTCTTTTAAATATAAACTCTAATTTTTCTCTCATATTTTACATGCAAAATTAAGATCTATAAAAATAAAATATGAGTCCTTCTTAAGTTGAGCATAAGATATATGTATTTAAAACAATTTCGAGAATTCATTTAGTCTATGTTTCGCAAATACTAATACACTATCTAAATCTCAAGACTAGAATAAATTAATACAATAAAAATTAGAATTTCTGTGTAAAAGAGAAAATTCTTAAATAATAAAGTAAGGGGAGTGTAGTTTCAAAGTGAATGAAATAAAACTCAAAGACACCACTTTCCCTAAGTAAAATTGTATAAACCTCTTTGAGTTTTATTTTATTCACTGTGAAACTACACTCCCTTTACTTAATTAATATCAATATAAACCTCTTTGAGTTTTATTTCATTCACTGTGAAACTACACTCCCTTTACTAAATTAATATCAAAATAAACCTCTTTGAGTTTTATTTCATTCACCATGAAACTACACTCCCTACTTACTTTATTAATTAATATCATGTTTCATCTAAAACCTACACCACTTTCCCTCAGTAAAACAGAAAATTCTTTGTAACTTTATAGTCAAAAAGTCGAGATTAAACAATTCAACACGATCAAAATAGGTTTTTGAAAAAAAATGACGAATTTCAAGGAAGTAGTAAAAATTAAAATTAAATTTTATGTGTGAAAAAATGGATGAAAATATTAAAATGAATATTTAAATTAAGGAAAAAATGACGATTTTTTTCAGTCTGGTAAAATAAAATTGAAAAAATATCAATGTATTTATTTTCTGATAAAGTTCCGGCTCGATACGGATATAAATTTGAATTTGAAAAATGTAAATTATAGTAAGTTAACACTACCTATTAGTTGGCGTACCAATGGGAACACCCCAAGTGGTGAACCGCGACCTAAAATAGTGTACATCTACTTTCTCTTCCACTTTCATTTCTAAGTAGAAGAGAATAGATGACAATAGATTATTTAATGAATTCCAAAGTAATTCCAAATAATTCCAAAGACGGTGTACACCTAATTACAATCGCGGTCCACCCCTCGTAACACCCTAAAGTACCCAACTATTTATTCTTGATGACTACCATCAATTTTTTTTTTCATATTCGTCTGCAGCATCCGGCAGTTTGAAGTACAGTTTAGAGTTAACATTCATGAGAGCTGTTATATGGTTTGCCTATGTTCTAGGCAAACATAGAAAAGTTACTTTATTTGGAAGTAAAAATATGGCTAATTTAGAACTTCATAGAGAAAAATCAATGAGATTATTCTCTGCTTGAGACAAATAAGCATAAGCTCATTGATTTCTCTTTATTAATCAACACTCGACAAAATAAATATTTTCAATTAATTCAGAACTGGTGTTGAAAAATGTACAAGACTTAAAATTAAATTTGGAGGAAACTTTATTGAACACACTGCGTGTTGATTTAAATAAAATAAAAGAATTAAAAATACATATCTTTGAAGACCTGAAGTTAGACGGCCTAAAATCTAATCACATCTTCGATTAAAAACATATTTTGTCATCACAATGAACTTAACGATAAGGCCAAAATGGTCTCAAATTTATAGCTACAGTGAAACCCCTCAAATCCGAACTAATTGGGGCTGTTTGTAAAAAAACAGTATGTCGTATTGAAGTATAGGAATTCTATAAAAATAAACCTTACGACAATAGTTGTAGTGTTGTGTTATTGATCTTTGACAACTAATGGCGTGGGCTGTTTCTTATTCTTCTTCATTATACTTTTCTTCGTTTTTAGAGTTCGGTAGGGTATAAAATAAAACGGAATCCCATTACTTTTGGTACATTGTCTGTCTATCAGAGCATTATACCTCGTAAACTAAACAAGATACAAACTTGAAATTTACAAGTTATAGGTATATAGTGAAACCCCTCAAATCCGTACTAATTGGCGCTCTAACCTGTTCAGATTTCAATTTGTTCGGATTATCCAAAAGCTGGTGTTTTGGATATTTTATTGAAGAAAATGGTACTCTTTCTATCCTGAGAACCTAAAGAAAGTTACAATAAAAGATGTTATTTACTAGGTTGCAGAATCGTGGCAAAATACAATTCTAAACTTGCTTACTGAGGAGATCTTGGAAGAAGCTTTGGCCTAGCCTCGAGTTCGAGCAAACACCTACCCAAACTTAAATTTGTCAAAAAAAACTCTTCTTTTCTTTGACTCCTGATGATGGGCTCACGCCCGAAATATATCGAATTCAAAACTCAATTTTGTTTTATTTCTTTTTTGAGAAACCTACCTCGCATCTTGCTCGAGTTTTATTATTATATTAAAATGTTTCACCTTGAACCAACACCTAACTCCTTAAAAGTTTTTTTTATTTATTTAATGTCACCGGGAACAAAGCCCATTTAGACAGCACATAAATAGAGTGTTAGTAGGGTTAGTGAGGGAGCCGAGTTTTCAGCCGGTAGAAATTTTTATTTGCCAGCTAGGATCGAACCCCGGACCTCCACTTCAACATCGTCATAATCGATCGATGCCGAAGCGAAGCCAGTGCGTTAGCTGACTGAGCTACCCGACTCCCCCTTAAAAGTTATAAAAAAAACTCGTTTGGATTTCACGGGATTTCGGATTTCCGGGGTTCGGATTTGAGGGGTTTCCCTGTAGGCTAGATTGATCTCTAAATTTAAAAAAAAGGTTGAGAAACGTGGGCTTAATATCATATTTTAAGTCATTCGATGAAACCAAGACAAAACAGTATGTACATGGTACAGTAGAAAGTACTATATTAGTTCATCTTAGTTAAATTATATAATTTCTTGAAATTAAAAATTTCTAAATCCTAAATTGATTTTTGATTTAATGTGAAAAATCAAATGAAATTAGGGTCCTAACTAACGCACTGCTCATAAAGAAGAGTTAGTCCATTCATCTCGGTCAATTAGCAAGTGAGTGCAAAGTGCAAAGGGAGACCATAAATCAAACAGATATACTCGACTCACTCTCAAAGCAATATACACAAATAGACAGAATCAGTTCCAAGCAGTCTAATGGCTTAGTGGCTTATGAAAAACAAAGGCCGCCTTTAAACGGGGTTAATAAAAATCTAGACGATGTGTTTTTAAATACTTTCCATCAGTGAAAAATACTCCCGATGAGAGAGTAAAAGAGAGCGATGTATTTAGTTAGAGCTTTTATTAGAATAGAAAACAAAATGATCAATTGGAATGAAATTATTGAAGAAGAAAAAAATTAAATGAAACAGAAACGGATTCAAATGAATATTTATTCGAATGTCAATTAATAAGAGCAATTTATTAAACTTTTAATTTATCATTAAGGACATCCATACTTAAAGGTAAGATACTATGTTTTTTAATGAGATATTCTAAATTACTAATTAATAGAGATTGTGGTGTTGGTGCAAGGTGAAATATCTTAAATAAAGATAAAAATAAATAAATATTATATGCAATATTCATTTACTATGAGTTAAGATTTCTAGGTCACTTGTTTCACATTAAAATTAAAATAAACTGCAACGGATCGTTGCTAAACTTTATCCAGAGTCATTTGAAATATCAATATTTTTATTCCTTTATTATTAATCATATATCATAGCCTACATGTTTAAAATATGTTATGGATCCCAATAACTGATACTCCTTACTCTTATTTCCTTTATGTCTTCTAATCTTTCTCTACTTTTTTTTTCTTCTTCCCCTCCAAAATTTGTGTATCTGTGAAATCTTTTGCCAACATTGTAAAATATTATTGCTAAATTATGTATAAACACTAGGTGGGACCTAAGGTCCTATGTTTGTATACTTTGTGAAATAAATAAATAAAATAAAAAAAATAAAAAAAAAAATAGTAAAGAGTAGATAGTACTTTCTTACTCTAGAGTAAAGTACTTTAAAATAATAATTTTAATAAAAACCTTATTTAACCTTTTTTGTGTTCTCCAAGGTCCTTAATTATGATATTAAATTTCATCAAAATTTGGTTAAGTCATTTTCAAGATATTTAGAAAAAACTAAAAAAGTCTTGAAATAAAGCACTAATAGAAACAAAGAGGTTGTCCTCTGCTTGTTGCAAATAAACATACACACATGTATATATCGAGATGATATATCTGTATATATATTATTTATATGTTTGAGACTATAGTTTCGAAGGCTTGGTCTTCATCATCAGTCTTTCTTCAATTATAAATGTTTTTCATGTAGTCAATATCATATGGATATTGAAAACTTGATGTTCCTTCGTCAGTGCTGTTCGGCTAGGAACTAATAAAGTTATTAGTTCCTAGCCGAACAGCACTGACGAAGGAACATCAAGTTTTCAATATCCATATGATATTGACTCCATGAAAAACATTTATAATTGAAGAAAGACTGATGATGAAGACCAAGTCTTCGAAACTATAGTCTCAAACAAATAAATAATATATATACAGATATATCATCTCGATATATACATGTGTGTATGTTTATTTGCATCAAGCAGAGGACAACCTCTTTGTTTCTCTTTGTGAATCAACAACTCTGCTACTCTCGGCAAAACAAAAACTTTTCAATTAAAGCACTAATGTTTGCGGGCCGATATGTACCAAAAACTAATCAGCGCTTCATTTTGTTAAAATAATGATAGGTTTTCAATTCCATTTCAATCGGTTCAACGATTTGGAAAAAATCGTGGACGAAAAAAACGATAACATACATACATACATACATTCCCACGCACTTCCTGAAAAAATGGCACTTTTTGGCTTCTCGACGTGACCCAATGTAATTTTTGGCAAAACTGTCACGTGCTAAAATTCAACCTTATTGAATACTACAATTTGTGACTTTAATTGAGACCATGGGTTTCGTAGTCTTTACCTGAGGAGCCTTTGTGCTTGCCGCGAGACCGATTACAATACTTTACCCATGCTTCGCATTGGATAAAGTAAAAATAAAAGATGTAAATTTTTTCAATATATATATTTCGAGCTGTAAGCTCATCTTCAGGAAAGTACAGAATTATAACTGTGTACTTTCTTGAAGATGAGCTCGAAATAAATATATTGAAAAAATTTACAACTTTTATTTTTTTAATTTTAATGTGAAACAAGTGACCTAGAAATCTTAACTCATGGTAAATGAATATTGCATATAATATTTATTTACTTTTATCTTTATTCTAAATTAATTAATTTCTTTCGAAAGGTTGCCGAAGACAGGTTGTTTGGTGTCAAAATGTTTGCAATTCCAAAACGAAAACTGATTAGATTTTGTGGTTTATAGATTCAGAACTTCTTCTTCTTCTATATAGGTGCGAACACCTGTTTCTCCAACATATATATTCAGTCATCAGGGTCATAACTCTCTTTCCATCTTTTCTTCGGTCTTCCAGGGTTTTTTTGCCAATATTTTCGGGAGACGGTCTTCTTGCATTCTGCAGCCCAACATTCAGAACTTCTTATTATGAAATTCAGAAATTCAAATAATCTTATAGGGAACAATCCAACGGCTGTGAATGATGAAGGAAAAAATTTGGCAATAAACCATACCTCTCTGCCAAGTTTCAATTTTCTAGCTAAAATCGTTCGCTGGCAAAAAATTGGCAAATTAAAAAAATATGCATCTAGTTAATCGAGTTTCGAAAAAAATCTCTTTTATCTCCATTTATTTATTATTATTATTTAAACTAATTATCCTTACGCCCGATTTCACCAACCAAACTTAAACTATGGTAGTACTTAAATTAGCATTTAAATTAGACATTAACCGAACAAACGTGATCGCAAGATCGTTTATCCTTATGACTTCCGAAGATTGAAACTAGCTTCTTTCAGGCGACATGCTTCATTCTTTCAAGACTCACATCCAAAGGTACCTTCTGTCCGATCCAATCCCTGAAATATCTTATCCTTATTATTTTCTCGGTGTCCCGTGGACTACAGAAATTTCACATTTTAGGTAAAACACCTTCCTTCATCAATATTATTATAAAAAATAACTCAAACCAACTTTAAAGGCGAAATACAATTCACCTTCTCCGTCTCTCGGAGCATTATTGGTAAATGGAAAGTACTGTGTTGCCGCCTGTGGTAGAAATTGCAACTATCGCAAACGGGTTGCTGTCACAAATGTCATATGCATAATCAAAGAATATTATTTAATAAATAGGTTTGGTTTTTATTTATGTTATTTAAACACTGATCAGTCAGCTGTCAGAAGACCCAAATGAGAGTTCAAGCTTTCACTATCAATTGGAATATCTGTAATTTCCAGTTACCAATAACTAATAAAATAATAAGATATAGATTTGAAACTTATAAGTTAAATGTATTTATTTTTCCGAAATCAAAAATCGTATTAAAAATTATACTGGGTTGAAATTTGATTTGAGTTTAATAAAACTAAAAGAGTTAGTGTTTTTTCACATACATACTCTCTAGAAATGTTTGCGGGGCTTAAATGAACGTTTTAAGATTGATTTTTTTATAAAATATTTTATTTATTATAATTTCTATTATTTGCTTATAAGAATTGTATATTTACGTTAATTAGTCATTGATAATATCATCAGAACTTAACCGAATTAATATGGGACCACCCCAAAGGTACCCTCTTTCCAATATAAAAAGAATAATCGAAATCGGTCCATAAACAAAGAAGTTATGCCTAAACAAACATAGCAAAAAAGGTCCGATACCAATGAAAAAAACGCGACAAATCGGAAACTAGACTGAACCCAATGCAAAATAAATCATCAAAATCGGTTCACAATTGATGAAGATATCAGGTAACATAGACACAAAAAACAAACAAAAAAATCATTCGAATTGAGAACCTTCTCCTTTTTTGAAGTCGGTTAAAAAAATAAAATAATCATCATTTTCCCACCCTTTCCCAATCTTAAAAATTATATTTTTAATTGCAATTATTTCATGTTTGGTGTGATAAATTGCCTTCAAAATTTAACCATGTGTTTATTATGCTTTTAATTACTTATATTCCAAGTTTCGAAGACTTCTTGAAATTTTGCATTTGTGAAAGAACTACTACCTTAGACAGACATACAAGCAAACAAAAATCATGTTTGAAATAAATTTTTTTATGTTCCTGAAATTTCTAAACACGAAGTATCAATAAAAAGAAAATACAAATTTTTAAGTGATCCAGTACTCTGATCAACTGATCCTTACAGATGTTCTTTGTTGTTTAAATATTTGTCTACCATTAAAGCATTTGGTATCATTGCAAATGAAATTCATAAAATTGTTAGAAGAAAAATTAAATAAAGTAGAATTAATGTTCTCAAATGAGTTCAACCGGACTATATATAATGCTTAACATTCTCACGTGAAGGTTTAAGTACCTTTTAGACTTTGCATCTTTTCATTGAGCTTTTGTTTCCATTTCGTTAATTACGATCATAAATTATGAAACAAAAAAAATTTTATATCGCTATTTTTCGTTTTTATCTACCCTCTCTCCGTTCATTTTGCATTTTTTCTAATTAGCATATCTTTGTTCTTATAATCAATCAATTTGAAAAATAGAATTTTTTTAATATTAAATAATTATTCTGTTATGAATTGTGCATAACAAGTGCCAAGTATATATTTACCATTAATCTAATGATTAAAATTTTGAACTGTCGTGAAACTGAAGCCAATAATTTATTTTGAAAATCTTTAATTGCCTCACGGCATTTTTTTATTAAATAATGTACATACTTGATTCAACTATTTCATTAATTTTTGGCCAAATTAGCTTTAAAATTATTATTGTTAAAAAATAGTTATTTGATAATAAAAAAAACTCTTACTAAAATTTACTGAAAAATAAATAAATAAAAATAATACTTACTAAAATTGAATATAAAATAAGTAAAAGTACTGAAATATGTATAATAAAAAAAAAATATGGGATGTCTCATCTCATGACTTTATCATACACCTGCCCCCCCCCCCCCCCCCTAAGGGTCAAAGTTCCTAAAGATAAATGTACAAATTTGGTCCAATAGAACAAAGGGCTTAAATTTTAAAAAAATATTTTGATTTTTTAGTGTCAATCAAATTGCTGTGAATGTGGCAGTGTGGCAACGTCGCATATGAAAAACGCGTTTGTACCAAACTCAACCAAATTTTGTATACATAATCTTTTATAAAAAATCCAGAACACGTTTTATTTTATTTTACAATCAATAACAATTTTTTTCTTTTCTATAATTTAAAACTTTTAGCCATAGTCACATCAAAACAACTGACAAATAGTAGATGCGCAGTTGCCAGATCTACTTTAAGCGAAAAATACTCGTGTCAAAAGACATTTATTTGTAATATTTATATATTAAATTATTTCTCATATCTGATTAAAAATTATGTTAACTAACATCTAAATTAAAATAATTAATTTTTATGTTAAAATTTATAATTTTAATCGAAAAAAATTTAGATTTTATTTTGACTTGCGGGGTAGTGTCCGAGTAACCTTAAAATAATTTAAAAACTTTATATTAATGAAAATATAAAATTTGAGGATAAAATTAATTAACTTAAAATTTTTATAATCTTCTGAATAGTGTAATGAAAATTTTATCTAAAGATGGAGGAAACGATGCAACAACCCAAAATTCTATTTTTTTGACATGTTTCTTTCCCTCTAAGTACTTTCATATTTTAAGACTTTCAAAGGTTAATAATTTTCCAATACGAAATGTCAATACTTATCTTATTCTCTATAAGTGAAAATAATAAAAATACCTATATATTATTTCTCTAGACCAAATTTAAGAAATAATTAAAAGTAATAATTTTTTATTTATACAAAATAAATTTGTCCTTGAATAATAATCGAAATAAAATACAGAGCTTTCTAATTTAAAATTTATGATTTTTAGTTAAAACAGATATGCATAAGTATAATAAAAAAGTAATTAATAATTAGAACTTTTTTCCTTTGACAATTTAATATGAAAATACTATAAATGGTAGAAGTATATTTTGAAATAATAATTTTTTACTTCCTTATAATAATTTCAGCTAATTATTTTTAATCGTTTCATGGTAAAATAAATAAAATTGAAATTTTACCTTTTCATAATAATATTAATATAATAATTTGTTATATAAAATAATGTAATCTAGCAAATGAACCAATCTGATTTTCTCAAGTTATATCTCTATTACATAAAAATGTTATTATCGTAGTCAAAGTCAGCCTTTTGACATGTTTAAAGCACCTTAACATATAATATCAAGTTAGAATTTTGATGAGTAACTATTTAAGACAGTGAGTGTTGTTTGTGTAATAAATAAAAGTCGTATTGCTTGCATCCCACAGGAATTAATTTGAAAATTCTAAAATGGAGTAACAGAAGTTATAATAATTTATTATCGCTAGTAAACAAACAAATTCTTTCATCATTATATCCATTCCTAAAACTTGTTCAACCAGACCCCATATGACTCTATCCAATACCAATTCTTTAATTGAAAAGTTTTACCAATTCTATAACTTCTCTAAATGTCCCATATATCAGGCAAGGTAATATTTTTCAAAATTTCAATGTCATTCGGCTTTGTTTTCCTCAAAATATTAATTTTACTTTACGAAGAATTTAAATTCCGAATCAAAGATTTTATTGATCGTAAATAATTTTGTTTCATGTCAGAAGAGAGTTCTTTGGAAGTTGAACCCAAGTGTCAACCCAGCCCATAAAATACCATTTTTTTTCTTCTTTTCACGATGGAGGGGCCAACTCAGCATTTAGGGGATGCACCTCTTTGTTGTAACTCCTTCATTCATCAATTTCATTTAAATCAACTGGTGTGTTCACCACACAACTTTCACACCTTCATTTATTTGAAGTCAGCGCGTCACTACCAATTTACACCCCTTCCTTTATTTATTTATTTTATTTTTTCAAAGTCGAGCTTAAGTTTCGAATTTTGTAGCTCTGAGACTTATGGTTGCCAAACGCAGGGGTGGGTACATATGCACTAACCAATGGATTTTGGACTCCTTTTTGGCCTCTGGGGACCACAATTTCCGGTTTTATGTTTTATATCTGGTTTTCAACTATTAAGGGCAACGATTCCTTAAACCTAGAAGTTACAAAATGAAATTAACTTTTTTCATCTCTGAGATAAAAGCTCTCAAAGAGTCAGGACCCAGACTGGCCATCGCAATACTCTCCCATTATATTCCATAGAATATAAATATGAAAGTAAAAAACTTGGGTTCCGAGCACTTGTCTTAACTCTAGAGACGTTGGAATGTTGAATTATGGGTTCAATTTCCTAGTGAACCGTCCATTCTGCCATGAAATAAAAACATATTTACTAAGATCTTTGAATCGACCTTTAAATACTCTATATAAAAATAAATTAGTTCTGTTAACATTAATAAATTTTTTCTCTCTAAAAATATATATTTCTTTCATTTTTACAATTTAAATATCCCTAGGTAGGTATATGATTATTAAATTCAACTATCATGATGATTTTCAGATATGAAATACTTATTATAATATAAAATAAAAATTATTCCAGGTCGTTATATTATATTAGTATTCCATTTATACTTTTACTAGATTCTTTACATTTTTCTTAGTATTTAATGAATAATTAATATTCATATTCTCGTTTTTACTTCAGAATTTCAATTAGTCTATGTTACATTACATTTTACATTATATATATTATTATTTTTTGAAATTTATTAATCATGACCTAATGAAGGTTTTACTTAATAAAATTAATTATAATATTATTTAAAATAATATCATATGTATTTACAAACTCATAATTTGAGATTTGATTATTTCTAAAATCAATTATTTATTTATTTATTAGTAATTATATTTTAACATTATTTGTAAAATTCGACAATAAAGAAGAAATTTTATTAAAGGACAAAGGATCCTAGGGTGTTTGAGCCCAAAAACTGTGATTAACTTGGGAGGTATAAAATATACATTAATAAAGTAAAGAGTGTGTAGTTTCACAGTGAATTAACCCATAGCAGTAAATAGAAAATTTATCGCTATACTTAATTGAAAATGTTAATTCACTGTTAAACTACACAGCCTTTACTTTATTAATTAATATCATGTTTCACCTAAAACCTACACCACTTTCTCTAAGTAAAATATAAAATATAATATAAAATTTGTATTATGCTTTGGATTTAGATTTTGTATAATTAATTTCAAAATTCAAAATAGGTAGGTATTCCATTTAAAAAATAGGAAAATTTTCTTGAAACGTCTATTTTATTTAATATTTCTTTTTGATTGGGTTTTTAAAAGATATTTTTCATTTGTATATATCGTACGCATTACGGTGAGAACCCTTACAGCCTTACACAATAGCCATTCTTGCTTACACTATCCCAGTGATATATATAGAAAATTAATTAATTTGAAAGTTTTTTTCGGGTTAGACCACCCATAGCAGTAAATAGAAAATTTATCGCTATACTTAATTGAAAATGTTAATTAATTTTCTATTTAGAGCATGGGTGATCAAAAGTTTCCAAAACATCAACCTGACCACAACATAAGAAAATTAAATGAAATTCACGAAAATACTTTCAGTAATTGTTACATCAAGTTTTTATAAAGATTTCTACATAACTAAATATCTCGATGTGATTTAAGAAAGAATATTTACGTAAATTGAAATATACTTAAGAACATACGCCGAAATTCTTAGTGGATTTCCAACTGAAGGTTCAGATCCAACACAAAGTTTCCTAAAAATAAGTCGACAAAATTTGAAGTGTTAAAGACGAAACAAAATCAAGTAATTTTTGTCAAAATAAACCTACTCAAGTCCCTGGAAAAAACTTGCGAAAAATCCTGCCGAGTAATGAAATAAACTGCAACGGATCGTTGCTAAACTTTATCCAATGAACTATCGTAGTCTATGGTACTTTAAAATATAATTTTACAAAAAACTTTATATAATCATTTTTGTGGTCCTCAAGGTACTCAATTATAATATTAAATTTCATCAAAATTAGTTAAGTCATTTCCAAGATATTTAGAAAAAACTAAAAAAGTACAGAAATAAAGTACTAATGTTTGTGGGCCGATATGTACCAAAAACCAATCAGCGCTTCATTTTGTTAAAATAATGGTAGGTTTTCAATTTCAATTCAATCAGTACAACGGTGTGGAAAAAATCGTGGACGAAAAAACGATAACACACATACATACATACATACATCCCCACGCACTTCCAAAAAATGGTACTTTTTGGCCTCTCGGCGAGATTCCAGGTAATTTTTGGCAAAACCGTCACGATGCTAAAATTCAATCTCATTGAATACTTCAATTTGTGACCTTAATTGAGTCCATGGGTTCCGTAGTTTTTACCTAAGGACCCTTTGAAGTCGCGCTTGCCGCTAAAATAATGTTAGTTTTTCATTTTCATTTCAATTGGTGCAACGGTGTGGAAAAAATCGTGGACGAAAAAAACGATAACATACATCCATCCATCCGCACGGACTTCCAAAAAATGGCACTTTTTGGCCTTTCGACGAGACCCCAGGTAATTTTTGTCAAAATCGTCATGTGATAAAATTCAATCTAATAGAATACTACAATTTGTGACCTTAATTGAGTCCATGGGTTCCGTAGTCTTTACCTGAGGACCCTTTGAATTGAAGTCGCGCTTGCCGCCAGACCACTACAATACTTTACCCATGCTTCGCATTGGATAAAGTAAAAAGTTTTTTAATTCCCCCACTCACCAATTCATTATTAAGTAGTTTATGAACTACACTGTTTTTACAGAAAAACAAACGGAAAGACTTAGTAGTGGGAGAACCGTTTTACTTTTGTTCGAAGTCCGAAATTTTTTTTTACTATTTATAAGAAATATTTAAGCTAAAATGTGGTAAAATAATAATATTCCATCAATAAAATTAATGTTGCTTCTTTAATCATTATTATTTAGATAAGAATTTGAATTTTTCAACAAATATAAAAAGATTAGGTTTTCTTTAGGATTCCTCACTAATTTTATCTGTCTAAACAGTTAAGCGGTGGCTTAATGGGATCCCACCAGTGCATAGCTCACAACACAACTTATAGAAAATAAGGGCTTTTAAAATAGTTTTTACGAGGAGTCGATGAAATTCTTATTTCATCTCGGCAATTTGTCATTGCTTTGGATTAGATGTGTTAAATGCATCGCTAAATAAATATTTCGTTTCCCTTTAAAGAGGCAATTGGATCTCAGAAAGGCCCCTGGCTGGCTGCAAGGGCAGCCGGTTGATTTATGACACTTCTTGTGCTATTTTTACTCGAAATTCGCACCATTTCCACTCATTAAGTGAGTTAGGAACTCTTGATTGGGTTCAGCTGGTGTCAAGTTCGAATTCTCGCTGGTATAGGGCATGTCGGAAATATATGCACCCTTTATATCTTTAAAAACTCAAAGACAGGGTATGCTTATGTTTCTGTTTAACAAGGCAAGATGTTGCATCTAAAATTTAAAGTTAAAACTACGATAAGCTATAAGAGCGACGATACTTAGCCAAGCGGAAAAATATAAAAGCATATTTTTTTATAGGGATGTGTTTACATTTGATTTAACGTCCAAAACCAGGATTTTTAGAATATCAAGCGACACGGTAAAATCAAATCGATTTTTTTTGTGCTCTTGTTAAGTAAAGAAGACCATAGTTTATTCCACACATTTTTTGGCTTTAAGTTAGTTGTTTCGCGACAATACTAGCAAAAAGTTAATGCTAGAGTATATAGAACAGACATAATTCATAAGCCCAAAACTTTTTGCTGTTTATGTACCGATTCTAGCCAATCCCGTGCTCGTTTGACAAATCTGGCACCATTGTAAGAAATTGAATATTTTTATATTAAAATGATAGATAAAATGCATTTTTTTTATTTATTGTTACCGGGAAACCTTAGACAGCACATAAGTAAAGTGAAAATACATTTTAAAAGTTAAAATTTTTTATAAAAATCGTTTTAAAGCTTAAATTTTTATTTAAATCACACATGACTAATTTATAATTATTTATTGAAACAAACAATTACAATTTAGGTATTAAAATTGTAATTGTTTGTTTCAATAAATAATTATAAATTACTCATGTGTGATTTAAATAAAAATTTAAACTTTAATCAAATTAATCACAAAAATAAAAGCTTCAACAGCTTCATTACTAGTAAAAAATCGTTTTGTTATTTTTTAACAAATGTAATCAACGCCTACGTTACACCTTATGAAAAATTATAATTTTGAAAAATGCACGCTTTATATATCTTTCACTGGTTAAGTAAATGCGCTGTTGCCAAATTGTCTTTAGTGTAAATTTATTTTTAATACATTTTTCATTTTTTATTCCTTATTATCACTGAAACTGTGCTGTAACTATGAATAAAAATTGTCTTAAAATATTTATTGGTTATTGTTTAATGTTGGTTTAGTTTTTTATAAAAATGGTAAGAAGGGTTTCTTAATTATAATTAAATATGTATGTAAATTTTCCAATATCCCGTATAGTGCAATGTATAAGAGTCTGAAAAACTCTATTTTTGAAATTTAATATCTCCGGAACTATATTGTTCACAAATTTCGGTTTGCCACCAATCGATGCAGAAGTAATATTTAAATAATAATCTGTCTAAATTTCAAAAAAATCCTAAGAAAACCCATTTGGCTGAACAACTACCTTAATGCTTCACAAAGATGAAGATGAATTAACTCTCCAAACATGAATGTGAAGAGGGTAAGTTCTTTTTCTGCGCTTTTACCATTAAAGCATTTTATAGCACTTGAAAAACTTTTTAGAAGAACTCATTTTTTTTTTTTTTTTTTTTAATTTTTAGAAGTGAATTAAACAGGATTAAAAAATATATTTTTTTTAAGTCAACGCAATACTTGACTCCAGGGGAGGTCATAGGGTTCATGGGCCTGCACCACAAGCTGAAAAGTGCTTTTACATCAATTTTTAAAATCAGGTTTTCTGTTCTAGTAAATAAATAGTATAAAAGTTAGGTGATCGTAATTTTTAAACATATTTATAATAAGTTTGAATTGGTTTCCAGAGATGGATTGGTAAATTACTATTACAGGATTTGGATGAAGCAGATTCAAATAAGAGAAATTATATCCTACAAGATGTTATTTATTAGGAAACTTTTTTTCTCTCTATACTTACTGTTTTCAAAATGCCGACATTTCGGAGGTTTTTTCCTTCAGCGTCTGTAAACATTAAAAAGTATTATTATTAAAAAAAATTATATATATTATTATTATTATTATTAAAAAAAATAAAAAACTCAACTATTCTGAAAAGTTAAATACAGAAAACTCTCGATTATCCGTGTGCTGATTATCCGGTTTGCGGATTATGCGTGAATGAAATTAATTTAAAAATAAAAATAATTAGAAGAAGAAATTATCGATCGCATTAGTCACAACACGGTCCTGAATTGTGTTGACACTTTGTTAGAGTTCATCGACCAATGGGAGTATAACTGTTGCAGTAAAAACCAGTTTTTAGTAAGAACGGGTTCTTACTAGTTAAAAGGCGTTTCACTGAATACCTTTGTGGCAACTAGAGTTTACTGATGTTGGTTGAGTTTGGTTCAAAGAATTTTAATTTTTGACCTTCCGCCTCCTTTTAGGTGTTTATTTGCAAAAAATTTTAAACGAAAACGTCAAAAATTAGAAGCAAAGCTGTAGAGGACGTAATTTTTGACATTCTCGTTTAAAAATTTTTGAAAATAAAAACACAAAATAAGGCGGAAGGTCAAAAATGAAGATTCTAAACCTTTGAACCAAACTTAACCAACGTCAGTAAACTCTAGTTGCCACAAAGGTATTCAGTGAAATGCGTTTTAACTAGTGAGAACCCGTTCTTACTAAAAACGGGTATTTATTGCAACATAACGACATAAGCTCTTAGAAAATTTTGAACTGATATTAAAAATCATTAAATGATTCCTGCAAACAAACCAAAATCACAGATTTTCTTAATAGTAATGAGCAATAATCATGGTCAAATAATTGGCTGCTTTAGAAATATACGAGGGGTGAACCGCGATTGGAATTAGGTGTAGGCCGTCTTTGGAATTATTTGGAATTCATTAGATAATCTATTGTCATCTACTTGGAAATGAAATTGGAAGTGGAAGTAGGTGTACACGATTTTAGGTCCCGGTTCACCCCTCGGAAATATATAATATGTTGTATTTTAGAAATAAATAATTATATTTCGGATTATCCATGCCGCCTTTCTTCACCATTAGCCCTTATAATCGGGAGTTTACGGTATGTTGAAAAGAAAGGTGTTAAGAAAAATCGTGTGGAATTACACACCATATATTTTTCTGTCTTTCGAATTTCATAATTATTTTTATTAAACTAAAAAATCATTATAATTTGAATTGAATTTGAGAAAAAATTCATTTTATCCCTTTGAAAAGAAATTCATTTGGTGATTGACATTTTGCCTAACTTCAAGGGGATATAAAATCATCGGTCAAGAGATCCAATTTAATCGTTTTTTAACTATATAAATATAATATATAAGGTAACGGCATCAGTAGTTGACCGTGCACCAGTAGTTGAGCACTTAGACATAAAACTTTAATTAGTAAGGATCCAGATGGAAGGATTCCCTTGAAAAATCTATGGACACTAGACAGCAGGACCTGTCCATAGATTTTTTCAAGGGAATCCTTTCACCTGGATCCTTATTAATTAAAGATTTATGTCGAAATGGTCAACTTCTGGAGCACGGTCAACTACTGATGCCATTACCTTATTTCTTTCTTGTCTTCACCTGCTACATACTAAAATGTAGCGTGCTTGACTACCAAGTGAGTCGGGTCGGGATTAAATCCCGCACTCGTCACCAAATTTAAATGGTACCTCTTCGAATTGAAATCAAAAACATCCATAAATACGCTAGGTTATATCTTTATGAAATTCTTATTCCTAAAGATCGACATCCACTTTGCTATTTATTTTCAATAAAATCATTTTAGAATAGCAAATTTATAAAAACCAAGATGTTCTCCGACTTCAGAACTAGGTTAAGCTTTCGCCAGTATCGGGAGAGAATACCAGATAATCCCAAAAAGATTATAGGTATCTGAAAGTTTGAAAAAATAGAAAATAACTTTAGAAACAATTTAGTCATATATAAAAATATAAAATATCAAACATTAAAATAAAAATCTCTCTAATTATTTTGATATGATAAGTAAATTTTAAATATTAGATTTTATATAGAGTTAAATGAGTATAATTTCGAAGGAATATCGAGAAAATAATTACTTTTTAACCCTCTCAAAAAAACGACATTGATAGCAAGGGGGGAACATTATAAACTTGCTTGAGAATTTCTAGGGAAAATAAAATATTTATTTTCAAAAAACTAAACTGATTTTAAATATTAGATTTTATATAGAGTGAAATGAGTATAATTTCGAAGGAATATCGCGTAAATAATTACTTTTTTAACCCTCTCAAAAAAGCGACATTGATAGCAAGGGGGGGGACCTTTATCAACTTGATTGAGAATTTATAGAAAAAAAAATATTAATTTTCAAAAAACTAAACTCATTTTAAATAGTAGATTTTATATATATTTAAATGAGTATAATCTCGATGGAATATCGCAAAAATAATTACTTTTTTAACCCTCTCATAAAAGGGACTTTGATACAAAGCAGGGAACATTATCAACTTGCTTAAGAATTTCTAGGGAAAATAAAATATTTATTTTCAAAAAACTAAACTCATTTTAAATAGTAGATTTTATATAGATTTAAATGAGTATAATTTCAAAGGAATATCGGGAAAATAATTACTTTTTAATCCTCTCTTAAAAGCAACATTGATACAAAGGGGGGCCTTTATCAAATTGAATGAGAAGTTATAGAAAAAATAAAATATTAATTTTCAAAAAACTAAACTCATTTTAAAGAGTAGATTTAAATAAGTATAATTTCGAAGGAATATCGTTAAAATATTTACTTCTTTAGCCCTCTCTTAAAAGCGATATTGATACAAAGGGGGGACCTTTATCAATTTGATTGTGAATTTATAGAAAAAATAAAATATTAATTTTCAAAAAACTAAACTAATTAGATTTAAATGAGTATAATTTCGAAGGAATATATCGAAAATAATTACTTTTTTAACCCTCTCTTAAAAGCGACATTGATACAAAAGGGCGACGCTTATCAACTTAATTGAGAATTTATAGAAAAAATGAAATATTAATTTTCAAAAAACTAAACTCATTTTAATTAAATTCTCTAGTTGAGGGTTTTTTCAAAATTTTCCCACTAAAATTTTAAAAAATCATTAAAATAAAAAAGAACATTGCTGTAAATATGGACATGGGAAGGGAGTATTTATTGCTCGATGCTTAATTAATTGTAAAATAAAAAACATATTGTAAATTTTAATTTGGAAATAAAACATTTTGTTATCTCAACAGATACCTTAACTTGCACAAACCCTGAAAGTTATGAGAAACACTGGGCCTAAATAATATGATATTTCCTGAGTATAAATCATTGCATACTTTTGATAAAAATTTTATTTCTTTGTGAACTAGAGCGTATTTGAATTTAAATTTCTGGAAAAATTCCATAAGATAGACAAGGGCTTTGTTATTTTTTGAACTTCATTTTCTTTTATTCAAATCCACAATTATACGAAATTAAGATAAAAATAAAAATTTATTTAAATAATAAAATTAATTGTCTGGATTCTTTGGTAATAAATTATATTTTCATATAATATATGGATATAATATACCTTCACTACAGATGTATACTTAAATTTATAATGTTCTTTTTTTAATATCTAAACCGAAATAAAATGAAGATGCAATTTCGCATTCAACGGAATTGAATTAAATGAATAAATAAACTTTCGTTGAAAGGTGATAACTAGAATGAAAAATCATTTTTCATTTCGAATCTTATATACTTTTAGAGTCCCATAAAATTTCTTGAATAATTCATTCGCTGTTTTGAAATGAAGCTAAGAAAAAAAATATTTTTACATCAGGAATTGTGTTTCGTATTCCTTCTATTAATGCACTGTAATTAAAAAACCAATAAAAAGATAAGCCATCTTAATCGACAAGTCACTTTTTCTTATGGACGTCTGTTTTTATTTCTTTTAGAAATTTCGTAAAACCAAATTCGAATATCAAAATTCAATGACAATTGTTTCTTCTTATTTTCCAAATCTGTTCTCAAATCTTGATAAAATTTCAAGAAATACTAAGCTAAAAATTATTTCCTTGTTTACACTAAATTAAAAGTAAATAATCGAAATACAATTTAAATCAATGAAGATTTTCTTTGTCTGCAGTATTTGTTAAAAACGTCTATCTATTAAATATTTTAAATTAATATTTTCAACAGTGAATTAAATACTTTTTACAAAGAGAAACAAAGAGGTTGTCCTCTGCTTAATGTAAATAAACATAAACACATATATATCGAAATTACTATATATAACTGTATATAGGGTGTGAGCTGACTGCCCGGATAGCATGTTAGCTCTCAGATTCGACTCCTGGGGGATGAATCCCTCTGAATTCGCAATTAAAGAATATTTCTAATAAAATCTTAGAATTTGTCCTCAAAAGTTAAATTCTTTCTATTTTAAATATACATTGGTTTTTTAACCAGAGCTGATTTTTTGAAAAGCATTCCAACTATTTTCAAAAAAAAGATGCTCAAATCTTTTGATTTATGTTTTAAAAAAAGGTCGTTTATGAAAAACTTTTTTTCATTTTAAGCTGAATTTTTTAATTTCCATTATTGAAGGATGGAGTGAAAAATGTCTTTGCTTATAACATATATTGCGATTCAGAGTGAGGTTTTTGTCTCTAGGGCGTGAGCTGACTGCCCGGATAGGTTTGACTCCTGGGGGATGAATCCCCTGTGATTTCGCAATTAAAGAATATTTCTACTAAAATCCGAGAATTTATCCTAAAAAATTAAATTCTTTCTATTTTTGTATATGTATATTATTTATTTGTTTGAGACTATAGTTTCGAAGAATTGGTCTTCATCATCAGTCTTTTTAATTATAAATATTATTTTTCATGGGGTCAATACCGAATGGATATTGAAAATTTTCGATCTTTACTTAGCTGGGACCCAGTTAAAATTAAAATCAACTTAAGGTCCACATCCATATTTAACTATATGTATCCATACGGTATTTACCTCATGAAAAATAATATTTATAATTAAAAAAGACTGATGATCAAGATCAAGTCTTCAAAACTATAGTCTCAAACAAATAAATAATATATATACAGTTATATATAGTAATTTCGATATATATATGTGTGTATGTTTATTTGCATCAAGCAGTGGACAACCTCTTTGTTTCTCTTTGTGAGTCAACACCTCTTATCACTGTCGGCAAAACAAAAACTTTTCAATTAAATATTTTTTATTTTATTTATACGTTTCAGTTTTTGAAATTTGGAACACATTTATTTATTTATTTATAAAATGTAGTGTACATCATAGGTCAATGTAGACCCTTATTGTGTACATTATCTCTAAAACACCTTTAATTAAGAATCTTAGTTTTAACGAAAGAGTAGAATGTCTTGTTATATCACCAAAATTTTGGATCTTAATCTTTTTTGACCCCCAGTCAATTTAAATCAGAACAATTAGGCCCAAATCAGAATACTTACTTCAAAATCAAAATAGCTTAAATAATATTTTTGGAACTATATTATACAGTGAAAACCCCTCAAATCTGAACTAATTGGGACTGTAGCCTGTTCGGATTAGCCGAAAGAAGCTTCGACAATTGAAGATAACTGATATCAAGTGAAAGATTAAGTGATATTTTGTGTGTTTCTATTATTATTTCATTGTTTTTGCAAAGTGATTAACCTAAAGAATTTCAATAACCAACTTTTACCGTTTTTCAATCCTGTATAACATAAAAGTATCTAGACATATTTACACTTTGTTAGGTATGCTAACTGTACTTCTTTGTTAATTTTTCAACTAATTACGTAAAATAAGGTTATAATGTAGAATATATACATAATTGTTTTAGGACTAAATAAATAAGTTTCTCATTTCTGCTTTCGGATTTCCGGGGTTTCACTGTATAAGAAAATGATGAATAATAGTACACTGTTAAAAATTTCTTATATAATTTTACTACAAAAAAATGGGAAGTCCGGCATCAAAACTTTTTAGTAATATTAATAGTATTGTAATCTTACAACATATTTTTTACTAATACCTATCTAAGAGTAATTAATACAAGAAAAAAGTAAACTTACAATTTATATTTTGTATTTATGCAATGAGTTAATGTGATTTCACCAATATAATATAGTATTTTTTATTATAAAGATAAGAGTAAATAAATATTATATTTAATATTGATTTACTATGAGTTAAGGAATCTTGGTCACTTGTTTCACAATAAAATTAAAAATTAAAAGATGTAAAAATTTTTATTTTTAACCGACTTCAAAAAAGGAGGAGGTTCTCTATTCGATTGAATTTTTTTTTTTTTTTTTTTTTTTTTGTGCCTATGTTACCTCATATCTCCGCCAATTGTCAACCGATTTTGAAAATTTTTTTTGCATTGGGTCCAGTCTAGCTTCCGATTGGTCCCATTTTTTTTTCGATTTTTTTTCATAGGTATTAGACCTTTTTTATTAGGTTTGTTTAGGTTTGTTTAGACCTAACCTCTTTTGTTTATGAACCGATTTCGATGGTTCTTTTTTTATCCGAAAGGGGGTGTCTTAGGGATGGTGTCATATTAATTTGGTCAAGTTCTGATGATATAATCACTATTAATAACATCACTAAAAAGAGAAAAATAAAAATTTTTAAGAAAAATAAAATCGACTCAAGAATTATGCAACAAATATAAAATACACTAAAAGGTATAAAATAATTATTATCTTATTTAGTTACAACTAAACGACGAAATATTAACACGAAATTACTTTTTAAGTTGGTGCCAAACATATACCTTTTATGAATCGCACTCGACGGATCTTACTTAGTACGTTTGGCGGGTACGCTCGCTTATAGGTATAGTTAGTTTGGCACCGACTTTAAAAAGTAATTTCGTGTTAATATTTCGTCGTTTAGTTGTAACTAAATAAGATAATAATTATTTTATACCTTTTAGTGTATTTTTATATTTGTTGCACTTAATTTTTTGAAGTCGGTTTTTTATTTTTTTCTTAAAAAATTTTTATTCAATATACTATATATAGTATATATTTCGGGCTATCTGAGTTATTTTCTGTACTTTCTTAAGGGTTGATAGCCCGAAATATATATATTGAAAAAGAAAATTTTTTACATCTTTTAATTTTTTAATTTTAATGTGAAACAAGTGACCAAGAATCCTTACTTAACTCATAGTAAATCAATATTAAATATAATATTTATTTACTCTTGTCTTTATTAAAGATGTTTCACCTTGCACCATCACCACAATCTCTACTAATTATTGTATTTTTTATTGTAAACATATAGTAAATTTACAATTTTTTTAACAGTGTACAAAAGTATGGAGTTAAAAAAATTAAAAGGGAAGAGAAACAACTAAACAACAACTATATATTATTATTATTATTAATTGAATAAGAAAATATGTAGATATTGAACAAGAAATTAAGAAAATAATTCTAGGAATCACCAGAATAGAAGCAGTATAGGCTGCTACAGATGTTGAACCCTAAGGGGCTAGCCATTTCTAAATAAAAAGGTTACACACAATTCTTGCATCTAAAGTGGGATTATCCGTAATAAAATCGAATGATTTATGAAGATTTCTTAACTTCGTAAGTTCTTAAATTCATTTTTTAAGAGTTAATTAAACTCGAATGGTAATAGCTGGGTAAATATATTTTTCCAAGTTATGTATATATTAATTATAAAGGTGAATAAATTTCCATAAGAGCGTTGGTTAGCCATATTTGGTTAGCCATTCGTTACCAAATATATACATAAGTAATAAATTGCACTGAATAAGTGACAAAAAAGGATGTACCGATTAGATCATGCGGGGAGATTCGTGCAGCAATATTGGTTCATTTACTCGATCCGATAAACAATTTCAGCCGTAAATAGAAATCATCCTGCATTAAAAGATTATTTATATTGACATTGAATGGTTCGCCAGAGAATGGTTTATTAGATGATATTATGATTATATCGAAAAAGGTTGCCTGGATCAAGGCATATCATTCAAACATAGCAAATACATTAAAACCATTGGAAATATTTCTCAAATGATACCAGATAATTTATTAAATAGCCTACCGAAAGACAGGGACTCGATTTCGCAAAAGGATCGATATCGAATTTTGAATAATGATTTTTGTAATTTAAAACAAACATTCCTGCTTTTGATTATGAAAATGTGGGTACTCATATGTCAATTTTAAGATTAACGTACGTTCTCACTTGATACATTTAACAATATATGATTCAGTAAGTGAAAATGTGTATCTCTTAAGGGGCTGATTTGTTAAATTATGGTAAAATAACTGAATACAGTGAAAACCCCTCAAATTCGAACCCCGGAAATCGGAAAATTTCGGGAAATCCGAACGCAAAAAAGAGAAACTTATTTATTTAGTCATAAAACAATTATGTATAGATTCTACATTATAATCTTATTTTACAATATTAGTTTAAAAATTAACAAAGAAGTACAGTTAGCTAGTGCTCTAAACACAGTGTAAAATGAGCTCTAACAGTTATGGGTCTTTTTTGGCTTATTTTTTTTAAATATCTCAAAAACGGCTGAAACTATTTTGATTAAAAAAATTGGGCGATGACCATGGCATTTCGGTTCTACAAAAAAGCTCTAATAAGTGAACATCAAAAAAATTATATTTTTCGAGATAATAACTGTTTTTCAAAATGTCTGTTAGTCTGTTAGTCTGTCTGCGTTGACCAAATTTTTGTCGACGAGCTAGCACAAAAACTCAGTGTGAATATCAAAAAAAAAATTCACACGTAGTTTTGGTGTATTGAGATAAGAGCTGATTAGATTTTAGATGCATATCGACCCAAAATGAAGAGGGGGTTAAAATTTTAAAATTATAATATCACAAAAATAAAAAAACAAGAAAAATAAAATATATTATAAAATGAAACTATAATAACGAAAATATTTTTTTTATTAGGGAGGGGGGGTCAAAAAATAAAAATCTAGGGCATTTGAGCAAACTAAACCAAATTTCGTATACATAATCAGTGGGCCTACAGAACACTAAAAATGCAAAAACTAACCGCCTAAAATGTGGAGGAGATGGGGGGGGGGGTAAAAAATGAAAATCTAGGCCCTTGTATCAAACTCCACCAGAAGTGTATGGTAAAGTCAAAATTAGGGGAGGGGGGGTCAATGCAAAAACTAAACGTCTAAAAGTCAAAATTAGTCGGGAGAGGGGGCAAAAAATCTAGGCCCTTGTACCAAACTCAACCAGAAGTAGGTATATGGTAAAGTCAAGTGGATGGCCACATCAGAACGTGTCAATTTTTTTTCGTTCAGTATTGAGTTGTATTTGAAAGTTAAAATTTAGTAATTATTATTATTTGTTTTGGGGGCTTTTTAAATATTATTTTTTTCGATTAGGGGTGCATATAGCCACCAATGTATAAGCTAGAAAAGTCCTTCTCGAATTCACCACATTTTAAAACAAAAGTTAATATTCACATTTTGATTCATATGAAAAAAATATAATAATAATTCATCTAGAATAAATTATTTTAATTAATTGTGTGACAACAATTAATGATGAGAAATAAAAATTCAAATGTATTCCTAACGATTTCAATTAAAAACGATCGTGTGGATAACTTCATCATTTGTTTGTACTGGCTTTGAATTCTCGGAAATGAAAACCCCCTGATCTCAAACGTCATCAATAAAAACCAGAAGTACTCCTTCTCCGGTTGGTTTTCTTCTCATCTTTACTGGTGGGGGTAAAAACGAAACCTATTTACCTTTATGTTTTCAATGCTAATTTTAAATTCTAATTTATTGGTGGCTATATTCAGTTTCTTTGTATACTCGAGATTAATCAACCATCATATCCCAGGATGATAAATTTAAATATAATTGCACTTGGATGCCAACCGACTCGGGGCCTTGCCTTTTTCGGGACACGGGAATCTCCACAAAAATATTTTTATTATAACAGCCAGGCGATGTTTTTGTCAGATCTGCTTTACACGTCCGATCTATCAATTCAAATCTGCCAGATGTTTCTTATCGTTTCTTGGAACATTTATATCATTAGATCGTTACTTAAGTTTGGTTCCAATCATTTCGAGAATTTGTTGTTGTTCTTTTTTTCTTCTTTCTTTCGGAAAGCGAATAAAAAATTGCTATTACTTTTTATTCCCCTGCACAAGATTGGAGTTTAATATTTCGCTTTAATGATTTGAGAACCCATAATGTGGATATTATGTCATCGCTTGAGAGCTTCAAGTAAAACTTGACAGTAGCATTTCAAATAAATGCTTTGTTGACTTCTTTTTTTATTTTTTTTTTTTTTTTTTGGAAAAGTGGGAGTAAAAATCGTTCTTCCGATATATCGATTAGTACATTACTTGATTACTGATTGAGCTAATATTTCAGAATGTTTCTTTGTCAAGGTAGTTCTTTCACAAATGCAAAAATTCAAGAAAAAAAAATGAAAATCTTGGCCATTTACCAAAGTCAAATAATTTTGTATACATAATCAGTGGGCCCCCAGGAGTCTAAAAATGCGAAAACTATCCCCTCTACATGATTATAAATAATTTTATTAAAGTTGATACAATTTTGATGGCTGTATATGTATATAATTAAGTAATGGAGAGGGATTCAGCCAATGGGTAGCCTCTGCTGAATAAAAAACTCCCAATTATGGAAAACGTTTCGGCTTTAATTAAATAATGCCATCATCAGTTCCTAAGAGTTGAAAAAAGCGATAGAGCACACATGTAAAATTACCATAAAATTTTTTACAAAAAATCCAAACTTGTTAATTACAAAATTATATCTTACAGTATTAGCGACACAATTAATTTTATGAATAAATTGTCCGCAGGCCGAGTTGTTGTGGATTTTAACATAATATACAAAATTATATGAATTACAAAATGGTACATAAATTTTGGTGTGCTCTCACTTGATATGCGCAACGTCTCAAGTACAAATAAAGCAAATTTCAATTTCATTCAATTAATAATAATAATAATTATGAGGACATTGATCTAATTAGAATCACTGACCCCTCACAAACATCTCTTAATTAAAAGATTTCTCAAAATAATTAACAAACATTATAAAAAAATATGAATTTAAAATGACAATATATAAAAATAAAAATAAAAAATAATTTTTTTTTCTTCTTTACCTTTTACAATTCTTTCCCCCCTTTCTCAATGTTTATTATACCTGGGCACCAGTATTTGTCAATATTGACAAGTAAGCATTGCTAAGCCCAATGCAATCAGTTTGAAAATTAAGAGCCCTTTGCCCATATGTCTTAATAAAGCATTTTTCGGCTAGCAGACGCTTATAATTGTTCCCCAATCACATCAAGATGACCAAATCCATGTGAGCTCAGGGCTGTCGATTGGGAGTTTTTTATTCAGCAGAGGCTACCCATTGGCTGAATCCCTCTCCATTACTTAATTACAATTTTATTAAATATTAAATATAAGTGAGGGGCCAGGTTGTAAGGTAAAGTCAAGTGGATGGCCACATTAGAACACGTCAGCTTATTTTTGTTATGGACCAAATGAATACATATTTGTGACTTTCGAATTATCAATTTGATCATAGAAGTCTTAACTACAGCATTGTTGAAAAATTACAACCTATTTTATTTTAAAAGTTTTCCTATACGAAGTGATATGTGATTACATACATAGAATAATTAATTAAGAGACCTAAAATCATGGTTTCGAGTTATTATTAAATTATGTGAAAATTGAGATTTCGGGACTTACAAATATAGTATAAGTAGATAGTTAGTTTGCTTACTCACCAATTAAGCAGGCTGATACTCGAACGAATGCAATATCATCAGGATCCCATTCGTTTTCTGTAACAAAGAAAAAAGTATAATATTAATAATAATCAAATTAAATTATCTCGATCGTGAGGCGTTTGAATATAAAATAGGCAAAAAGAGTTTTAAAAATTGTTCGCTTCCAAATCGAAAACTGATCAGATTTTCTAGGTTCAGAATTTCTGACTGAAAAATAGTTAAATGCATATCTTCTGTAACTAATGGCTGAAATTGGGCAGTTTGAATTAATAAACTAAACATCTTTTTATAGTTTCATATGTCTAGGCCAAATTGTTCATTGATAAATAATTAACTGGAGATAATGTACTAAGGGCCAGTTGTATGTCGGTTGGTAAACTCTTTTTAAACGTTGGCAGAGTAAAAGCTTAGAATTCACCTTGTACCAGGTGGGATGGTCAATTATCTGAAGTGCCTATCATCTGATTGGCCATCCCAGCGGGCACAAGGTGAATTTTAAGGTTTTACCCTTTGCCAACGTTTAAAAAGAGTTTACCAACCGGCATGCAACTGGCCCTATGTCTTGGGGCGCCAATAGAACAGTGGCTAAAGCGCTTGACTTCAGATCTAGTTTATTCGGGATCGAATGTTTGAACAATTTTCGTCTCTATGAAAAATTTCCCCAGGAAAATTACAATAGATAGGATAATCTTCAGAGTAATCGCCGACGCTCGGAATCAAGTACGACGTTTGAAGAAGACGTACTAACAAAATTTTCACTTTTCGTTGAACTTTCTTCGAGAAATTATTCTGGATTTGTTTAAGTTTGAAAAACAATTAGGATTAGTTTTATTGTGTTTTGAATTCTACTATCTTCGTTTTTCAAGATTTATAACTTAAAAAATATTTGCTCAACGCTATTAAAAAATTGTAAATTTCCTGGTGGGAAATTTACAAGATTAGGTATAGTAAAAAAAATACTATATTATATTGGTAAAAATCACATTAACTCATTGTAAAAATACAAAAATAAATTGTAACTTTACTTTCATCTTGTACATGGTGGGGCATAAAGATCACCACATTTTGAAGAGCTATAAAAAAATGAAAAAATTTAACTAGAAAAAAACTGAATATAAAATAATTTTTTTTTAATATGTTTTAAACATTATATCAGACGAAAAGGGTGGGGGGACTCTAGCTCTTTCGAACAAACTCAACCAAATTTTGATACAAATTCTGTGAGCCCCAAAAAGGCTTGAAATGCAAAAAATAACCACCCAAAATGGGGGAGGGTCAAAAAATGAAAATTCTAGCCCTTTCGACCAAACTATGTATACAAAATTTAGTTAGTTTTTGCATTTCTAGACTTCTGGGGGTTCACAGAATATGTATACAAAATTTGGTTGAGTTTGGTAGAAAGGGCTAGAATTTTAATCCCCACCCCCATCCCTTTTTGTCTGATAATGTTTCTTATCTTATTTAAGTGCCATATCTGGTCTCCCTGACGTTTTGGCTCCCTCCACATATACCTGTGCTGAGTGTGGTTAGCTGTTTTTACACATATATATACGGGACCTACTTTTTAACGCCAGTTCCGAACGGCTAGTTTGGAGTGGTTACTAGGCAATTATACCCTTGGTAGGTTGTCAATGCTTTCCAGTCGCCTCGACTGCAAATATCAGCCGAGACTCGGTCTCGAACCAGCGTATTTCAGGCCAGCGGGCCGACACTCCAACCACTGACCCACAGTCGCCTCTGATAATGTTTAAAACACATAAAAAAAAAATTATTTTATGGTCTTTCCAAAAATATATTCAATTTTTTTCTAATTAAATTTTTTCATTTTTTTATATCTCTTCAAAATGTGGTAGATCTTTATGGCCCACTTGAATTAATTAGAGTATTAATAAAAAAATATGTTGTAAGATTACAATACTGGTATGTAAATATTACTAAAAAGTTTCGAGTTCGAACTTCTCATTTTTAATAGTAAAATTAGATAAAAAAATTAAGTGTATATAGATAAGGCAGTCCAAAAAGAAGAAAGATAATTTACGCTATCTTTTTATTCATAAAACCGGCGTTTCGGAGGCTATTCCTCCTTCTTCAGGGTTTTGAAAAGTCAGTGAATGAAATCCAATGCGACATTCTCCTCTGTCTCCTCTTGCAGTGGCAGTAACAATAATATATTATATTTCATTCTTAACAGAATTTTAATGTAGTAGTCATTACTACATTATAATTCTGCTGAGAATGAAATACAATATATATGTTATTCTTGCAAGAGGAGACGGGGATACAGCATTTGCGACTTCACTAACTTTTCAAAACCCTGAAGAAGGAGGAATATCCTCCGAAACCTCAGTTTTATGAATAAAAGAGAATAGTGTAAATTATCATCTTCTTTTTTGGACTGCCTCATCGACTATCAACTGAGTTTCTTATCTAATTTTACTATAAAAAAATGAGAAGTTCGGACTCGTACTTTAGTGAATTACATTTCATTATTGTAATCTTCCAAGATATTTTTTACTAATACTCTAATTAATTCAGGTGAGCCATAAGGATCTCACCAAATTTTGAGAGGTATAAAAAAATGAAAAAATTTAATTAGAAAAAAATTGAATATAATTTTTAAAAGACCATAAAATATTTTTTTTAATGTGTTTTAAACATTATCGGATAAACAAAAAAGAGGGGGGTAAAAATGAAAATTCTAGCCCTTTCGAGCAAAAGTCAACCAAATTTTGTATACATATTCTGTAGACCCCAAAAGGGTAGAAATGCAAAAAATAATCACCCAAAATGAGAGGAGGGTCAAAAATGAGAATTCTAGCCCTTTTTATAAAAACTCAACCGAATTTTGTATACATATTCTGTGGGCCCCCAGAAGGCTAGAAATACAAAAACTAAATTTTGTATACATAGTTTGGTCGAAAGGGCTAGAATATTCATTTTTGACCCTCCCCCATTTTGGGTGGTTATTTTTTGCATTTCTAGCATTTTTGGTGCCTTTTTGGTTGCCTCCGAAACGTAGGTTTTATTAATAAAAAGCTAGTGTAAATTATCTTCTTCTTTTTGGACTGCCTCGTCGATATCCACTTAATTCACTTATCAGTCCGTCTCCAAAAATTATTGCAATCTTATTAGATAAGAAATTTTAACAGTGTACTCCAACCGCTGAATTTAAGTATGCGGTGTAAGATTTATAGGTTTTGGGAATAGGAACGCGATCGATGATGGGTTTATATAAATATTGAATTGTAATCGGGTTGAATCTCTTGCTCGCTTGTCTTTCTTGTTGTTGGCCATAAAGTAGAGGGTTGAGCAAGAATGCGAAAGTCAAGATATCGAGGGAGGCGCTGCAGGGGTGAAACGGAGGCCCGGTCCGGCTGCAGAGGCGCAGCATCGATTGGGGTTGGACCGCGCCACGCCCCGGGCGAGGCTTATCGCACTACCCCGATGAATGGCTCAATGAAATCCACACACCCAAATGAAATTGCTCCACACCATCATCTATTTTACCTCGTTGCTCTCTCTTATCTCGATCCGAGGGATTACGATGGACTAACAGAACACCACCTACACCTAGATAATAAACAATCCCGCCTCAAGGGCGGTTTAATTTTGGATACCTTTTAACTCTTATTAAATCGTGATTTTGTTAAGATAAAATACTTTTACAAATTAGTCGAAAAAGTAAAAACTCTTTCAAAAATCAAAAATTTAGTTATTTAACTTTTTTAAGGTTTCGCTTAGGGTAGTTCTTTCACAAATGTAAAAATTCAAGAAGTCTTCAAAACTTGGAATATCATATATTATGAAATTAGCAATTCTTGTATATATTTATATATATATATATACCCAATCGGTTTCTCAAAAACCGCTCTAACGATTAACTAAAAATTGGTGAACTTATCAAGTCTCATGAGTTATTAGTCGTGTGTAAATTCCAATCCGATTGAAATAAAGCAAGGGGTGTAAATTAGTCATATCGCAAAATAAATATTTTAATCCTTCATATCTCGTCTTTGATAAGTTCCAGAGCCTTGAAATTTGAAACTTAAGCTATTTAGAGGCAAACAGAGCTGATGAGGAAGGTAGTTGTGGGGGTGCAGTGCTGGGGGGTCGGAGGGGTGGAGTGAGGTACGGGGTTTCGGGGGTGGGATTGGGGCGGGGTGTAGGTTGGGAGGGACTGGGGGTGAAGGAGGTAGGGTGAAGTGGTGGGGGTCCGGGGGGAAGGTATGCGGTTTCGTGGATTAATATATAACTTTTAATTGAAGTAAAAAGTTACCGAGGATCGCTCGGTGGCCGGGTACTAAGTCATTAAAAGCATAATAAACACACTGTTAAAATTTGAAGACAATTTACCATACCAAACATGAAATAATTGCAATTAAAAATGAATTTTTTTACATATGGTAGATTGGGAAAGGGTGGGAAAATGATCATTATTTTATTTTTTTATTGAAGGACTTTCAACATTTTGATGAAAAACTAATATTTGTTAGAATAATAAATTCGGACTTACAAAAAAAACTTAAATTATATACCTCGTAGTTTTGATAAAAAAAAAACATATTTGGTCAATTATTTTTAGTAGAGGGGATAAAAGAACAATCGCTTGGAAACGATCCATTCATAAAGAGCATATAGTAGTGTGAGAAGTACAGTCACATTAAAAATCATAACCTAAAATTTTAGTACCGTTCATATGCATAGAGTGGTTACGAGGCTAAAACTTTTTGTGTGGATTGTAGCGAAAAAATTACCTTGAAAAATAAAACAGGGCACTATCTATGTCGCTATAATGTTTGTCGGTCCGCCTGTTAAACCGCTGGTAAACTAAAAGAAATATAGAATTTGAAATTTAAAAAATTATAGGTTTAATAGTCACATTCCCCAAAATCGAATTAAAATTTTAATTACATAATTTTGTGTAAAGTCAAAAATATAAAATATGTATTTTTTTTATTATGGGGCATGTGTTATCCCTGTAAAAGATATCTTGAAGTAGAATCATAGGCTTAATTTTTGGAAATTTATTTTTATTTAAAATGTAAGTGTGAGGGAGCCCACAAAAAGGGCATTTTCATCTGGTTTTTGTACATGGGGTGGGTCGAATTTTATGTGCGTCAAAAATAAAAATATATTTTTTTATCCAAAAGACTGTGAAGTATTTCTATAAAAATTACATTAAGTAGAATTAGGTTTAATTTTTATGAATTTGTTTTGATTTAAAATGACGGTGTTAGAGAGCTTCAAAGTGGCAATTTTTGTGGGATTTTTGTACCTGTCGGCGAATACAAATGGCTTAACTTAAAATTATGAAAAAATACTACAAATTCCCTCATACTCCCTTTACCAAAAACAAATGAAAATAAACTTGATATCTCAAGTATTTTAGAACTTGTAAGGTAATAACTTTCGGTATGGAATCTCCCTTGCATTTGGGCGACTTATCTAGGGTTGTTTCAAACATAAAACTCGAACCTATTTATATTGACAGTTTGTATGTCGGCTATCAGGGCAGTGAACCTAGTAAAGTAACTAATTAAGATACAAACTTTACTAGTGAATTATTTTTCCAGAAAATCAAAAATCGTATTAAAATTTAAATTCAAAGATTATTTTGGGGAGGGTGGAAATTTCTTAAGGTCGAAACTAAAAAATATTTTTTACCATGGGGTGTGAGGTATTCGAGCGAATGAATGAATTAGAATTAAGCTGTTTTTTTTGTGTTTTTTTCTATTTAATTCACTTCAAAATGAAAGTGTGAGGGTGCCCCCAAAATAGCAAAATTTAGGTGTCAACGTTCAGAAGTGGCTTAACCCAGAAAACTTACCAATTCACTTATTCCTTCTTTATAAACAACAAATAAACTGACAGGTTCTGATGTGCCATCCACTTGACTTTACCATACAACCTGGCCCCTCCCTTATATTTAATGTTAATATTAAAATAGCCTAGATTTTCAATTTTGAACCCCCCACCCCTCGATCCCCCTTAATTTTGGGTCGATATGTACCAAATTCTAATCAGCTCTTAATCTCAAATCTCAATGGACCAAAACGACGTGAAATTTGGGCATTGATATTCACACTAGTTTTTTGAGCCTAGCTCGTCCACAAAAATTTGGTAACGAACAGACTAACAGACATTTTGACAAACCAATTATTATTTCAAAAATATAATTTTTTCGCGATGTTCACTTATAAGAGCTTTTTTGTAGACCGAAATGCCATGGTTTTGCTCAATTCTTTTAATCAAAATAGTTTCAGCCGCTTTTGAGATATTTTCGAAAAAAAAGAAGCATAAAAAACATATTTTTCATGGAGGATTACATCTACTTGACCATACCCTGTAAGTGGTAAAGTAATAAATACGAATTTGATATCTTAAATAATTTGGAAAATATCTCCTCGGTTTAGGGCTCTAAACTGGCTTATTTCTTTTTCTAATAGCACCATTTATTATCTGAGCAGCGTTTAAATATGCCCGGGGCGAACTTCGGCCCCGCCACTGCGCAGTGGAATACATGTAATAAAGACAGAACAGGTGGTGACAAGTCTATTTCTGTTTTTGAGAGCAATAATATGTGTATGATATTATCCTAAAGAGAAATTAACAAAGCATCATTGTCATTAATGAGAGGAGTGGAATGATTTCCCGGTGGATCCCTTTGTTCCGCCGTCAGCGTCATTGCAAAAGCTTCCCAGCAACTGTTTGCATATTTGCCCATTATCACCGGCTTGTTCTCTAGATGGAGATGGCTATTAAGCGAAATAAATAAATAATATGGATTGTATTTGAATAGCCACTTAGCCACACACCTGTACTTAGCATGCCCTCTCCATTTGGAAAGCAAACGATGCAAGCGTACAAGACAAAGTTTCCTTTTTCAACTAGTTCTTTTTACACTTTATTTTTATGATTTATATATATTCTAGCCTATTTTTTACATGCGTTTTCACTTTAGGTTCTCTAGATGTTTGTCTCATCTAGCAGCAAATTTCCAGAAATTCACCGCGGACCAACATCTATTTAGCCAATTTTAAATGAGCCTAGTGGCTAGCGGACTCGCATACTGAGTAGGATGAAGCCTATTTTATTTTAAAGAAAGTGATTTTAATAATTTTGAAACCCTTCAAATCCGAACGGAAAACAGAAACTTATTTATTTAGTCATAAAACAATTACACATACTTTATTTTTATGATTTATATATTCTAGCCTGTTTTTACATGCTTCACTAGGTTTTCAGATGTTTGTCTATCTTTTCAGATTTTTGAAATTCAATTTTGACCAACATCTATTTAGCTAATTTTAAATGAGCCTAGTGTCAGTGACTCGCATTAGTATTTAAATTTATTTTATTTTAAAACAGTGATTTTAATAATTTGAAACCCTTCAAACTGAACGGAAAACAGAACTATTTATTAATAAAACAATTACATTATAACCTTATTTTACATATCAGTTGAAGTACTAACAAAGATGTACAGTTAGCATACCCAACAAAGTGTAAATGTGTCTACATACTTATGTCATCCAGATTGAAACCGGTAAAAGCTTTGGGTATTGAAATTCTTTAGGTTAATCACTTTGCAAAAACAATGAAATATTATAGAAACATACACGAATATTACTTAATCTTTCACTTGATATCAGTTATCTCTTGTCGAAGCTGCTTTCGGCTAATCCGAACAGGCTATGGATCCAATTAGTCATAGATTTACGTATCATTGCCTATGAGCCAGTATATTATGTTTAGATGATTATATTTGAAAAATTCTACGAAACGGTGTTAAGTGTAAACCGAAATTTATTTAAAGCTAAGAAATATTGAAAAAAAATTTTAATATAAAATTCTAGGTAGTTTTTACAAAAATAAAAGACAAGATGCCTATTAACATGACTATATAAAGTATTTCGGGGTACGAGCACATATCTTCAGGAGTTCAAAGAGTCTTCTCCAAATATATATAGATCATGCTAATAAATCTTGTCTTTTATTTTTGTGAAACCTACCTAGAATTTTTATATTTAACTTTTTTTTTTTAATTTTATTTACTTTATTAAAAACTGTTTCACCTAGAACCTACACAATTCTCCCTTTACAAAATCAAAATTTATTTATTAATATAAACCAGATTTTCCGAATTTCGTTACAAACTATCGATTTTAATACTAATGTAATTATGTATTGTAGTAAATAGTAATTAATATATTAAAATGAAACACCACTAATGATATATCTAAACAGTTTAAAACTGCCAAGATTTCCGGGTGCGCTTACGAATCCTGAAATTTCCTCCGAATGAAAAAATCCACGGGTTTTCCGAGAAACAATCTTTAATACTGAGGTTTCCGTATTTAAATCTTCTAAAATACTAAAGATTCTTCTTCTTTAAGTGCCATATCTGGTCTCCCTGACGTTTTGACTCCTCTCCACATATACCTGTGCTGAGTGTGTTTTAGCTGTTTTTACACAGATACACGGGACCTACTTTTTAACACCGGTACAGGCTGGTTTGGAGAGGTTACTAGGCAATTATACTCTTGGTAGGCTGCCATTCTACCAAGAGTAGAATTGCCTAGTCATCCCCTCCAAGGTTGCCTGGAACTTGCGTTAAAAAGTAGGTCCCGTATATCTGTGCAAACAACTGGAACACACTCAGCACAGGTATGTGGAGGCGCCGCTCTTACCCGTTTCGGGTATGGCACTCGAAGATGAAGGTTGCCGTTGCTCACCAAGAGGAGACTCGGTCTCGGACCAGCGCATTTCACGCCAGCGGCCCGACACTCTAACCATTGACCCACAGTCGCCTCTTGCACTATGAGATTAAGCGGATTATATTATTTAAAATAAATCATTCTGGAAATATTAAAACCAAAATAAACTTAATAAATCCCTAGTGACACTCTCATGTATAAAACTTAAAGATCCTTTTAGTAAAATCAATATATTATTAAAGTATTTATTAAGAGAAAACCAAGAAAAGATTGATATCTTCCGTAATGATTGAATTTGCCAATTATTACATGAACAGAATAAATAAATATCCTAGAGTAGGGAAACATACTTAACATTTTTTGTTGTTGTTTATCAATCATAGATTTCCAATCTTTTATGTATGAAAAATCCATCAATTTGCTTTGCAATCTATTAACGCTTCAAAAAAAATGTTATTACCACTTTGAATTATGGCTAAAGAAAAAAATGTTTATTTTTTACTCTACATTATTTACATAATTATTCAAGTATAGCTATTTTTTTGTCTAGTTTATTCTTCCCTAACGAACAACCAGGCCTTAGACAAATTCTAAATACCTCTGAGTTATTTTTTGAGAAAATATTTTTTTAAACCAACATTTTGGCACCAGAACAAAATTTTTACGTACTTGATACTTGAATTACCGATGGATGGCTAAACTCAGGATAAAAAATCATGCTTGAAAATTGACTTCTCTACATTTCCAGGCCGAAAGCGTATCGAGTCTATTTGAATTAGGGTGGCCCCAAAAAAATAAACTGCAACGGATCGTTGCTACACTTTAATCATAGTCATTTGAAATATTAATATGTTTCTTCCTTTATTATTAATCAGATATTACTTGCTATTTAAGTTAATATAATTAAAAAACATGCCATTCCAAATTTGATGCTTTTATGGTTGATGTGTTTACCAAAAAATGCGTTTCGTCTGAAATTACCTAGATTGCACATTTTTAATGAGATAAACTCATTTTTGTTTTTATTTTTATTCTTGTGGACTAGGTATTTATTTGTGCTCTGTTTAAATGTGCTTTGCCGCCAAGATCAAGGAAAATAAATAATAGTAACTCAATAATGTTAACAATATTTTGTTTATTATTTATAACTAGACAGAGTTTGGTTCTTTTACATGTGTATGATTCTACCAGAGTTTCGGAAAATGACCATGCTGAGAAGAAACTCCGAAAGAAACTCAGCAAGTAGCCTTTTTTTCAAAAAAACAAACATAAACAATTGAACAATTAGTAACAAGTTTAGGTAAATTAAGTTTCGGAAAATGACCATGCTGACGAAAAACTTCGAAAGAAACTTAAGTAAGTAGGCTTTTTTTTAAAAAAACAAATAAACAATTGAACAATTAATACCAATTTTACGTACAATACATACATAAATTCTTTCAATTGTGATATAATATACTACTTATAAAAAAGTAAATATATATATATATATATATATTTTTCGATCTCTCATGAAAATATGTTAATTTAACAAGCTTTTAAAATGCTTATAAGAAATCAGCTCGATTAAAACATTTTAAGAGACCACTCAAGATTTTTTTAAAAATTTCCAAAATTGTAGAAAATTGAATTTTTTTTCTTCTCTTGTTATTATTGCCTACGTTTAAAATTATAAATATTCTGAAAATTTAAAGTCGTTATATTAATTTATAGAGGTCGCTCAAGATTTTTAAAATTTTTAAAGTAGTGAGGTACTTTTGATTTTTCGAGTGACCTGTAAATTTAAATATTACATTTTTCTTGTTATTGACATCTTAACGAATAGAGACACTTAAAAATGTTAATATTTATATTTACAGGTCCCTCATAACATCAAAAGTAAGTATACTTTAAAAATAAAAAAAAAATCTTGAGCTACCTCTATAAATTGATACATCAACTTTCTAACGATATATATTAACGATGAGAAAAAAAATCAATTTTCTACCATTTTTGGAAATTTTTAAAAATCTTGAGTGACCTTTAAATTTTCAGAGCATTTTAAAAACATGTTAAATTAACATAATTTCATGCAGATCAAAAATAAAAATATTCGTTTTTACTGCCACCCTAAGTATCAGATGAAAAGTTGCAATTTTTTGATTATCGACTTTCAATACTCTAACATTTACTATTTATAATTACATTTAAATTAGAAAGAAGATAGAAATTTTATGAAGTTTTGACATTCAGACTAGTCTTCTACGAGGAGTTGCCATTCTTGAGATCATCATTATCAATACAGATAGAATAATATCATTCCATGGAGATAATTTTTTCTCCTTTTTTCAAACGTTTCTAAACACGAATTAGTAGGTCATAAACAGCCATGACGTCGCTCGAAGCGACAATTTTTGCTATGATTTTTTCATATTACTTTTCTGTGCTAACACCCGCTATAAGCATTTTTCAATAGAAAATGAATAAACTTAGAGCGAACTACTAAGGGTTCTCCATCCAACTGCAAACGACAAACATAAACAAATCCAAAACACGCTTTTGTGACTGGTCATGCGGGCTCAGAACTATAGTTCTGGTGTTTGCCTTACTAACAGAATTTGGATCACGATCTTGATTTACGGTTTTTGAGGTGTCCGCAAAATGTTTTTAAATAGACCATGGCATTGTTTGAAACTGCTTTTACACATAAGATTGTCCGCCCCAGTCAGTGTTTCATCTTCTAGTAGTAGGTATAATTGAAAAAAATAAATAAATTTCTACTAAATACGTTCATTTAGTCTTCTTAGCTATAATGATGTTTAAATTGGTTAATAATGAGAAATCAAGCAAACAGGTAAACAATTTAAAATGATCATCTCCAATGCCAAAGAGTTTATTTAAATAGTTATTTATTACCTTGGAACTGGTTTCTCAATTTTTTTCCCTAATATTCTCTATCCTCTTGGAGGGACAATCTATAGGGTCGCATTGACAAGACCTCCATATTATATATTGATGGGAAATGATAAAAAAGGCAGACAGAGATGTCATCCATGATATTCAAATGAAGAAAATCTGCATAGGAACCCATTAGGGCATTATTCTTCAATCACAGATCATAGGTAATAAATAATAGAATTTAATGATTACTAATGACTTGCAGTGATGTTTCTTCAGAATTACTTTTATTCTGTTTTATTTACTAGAAAAGAATTAATTGACGGCCGGATGGATTTGAAAGTTAGGAAATGTATTTTTGGAATTCGGCAATTCCTCAACCATTACAAAACCCAACCCCTGTCGCGAATATGAAGCCCAAATTACTGAGGCCACAAACATTTTTCAAAGTTTTTTTTTTACAAAAAGAACTAATAGGGTGAATAATAAATAGTTTCAGCCGTTTTTTGAGATATTTCAAAAATACAAAGCTAAAATACAAAAAAATGATGCTCGATTACAACATTTCTTCGTACCTTATATAGAGTGGGGGAAGCATCACTAGACACAATCATGTTCAAACCTGTCGCGGCACGCTCGCTGTTTGCCAATATCACCATCAGACGGGTCATTTGATAGACACATCTCTTATAATGTGAGCTCCTGCTATATAGGCAACTGAATTAGCAGATCAGTAAGGGTATGCCTACCCTCCAAAATAAAGGCGCAAGCCATTTCCCTATTTTTACTTTATCCAATACGAAGCAGATAAAGTATTGTATCAGACAAGTGGTGAACCAGTTCATTCACCAATATGTTTATCCACATGACTTCTAGAGAATTGAACTCTCACCTCTACTCTCTAATTCCTAAGTCTAACATTCCTCAAATCGTTGGATAGACAGGCACCTTCAACATCAGCCCTTCTCTTTCGAATTTTCTTCTTATCAGTAATGCAAGGATAGGTCAATATAGAAATATAGTTTTTTCAGTTTGTCGGTCCACCATTTCTTATATCCGATCGCATTAAAAGTTACAGAAAATCAAAGGTAAAATTTACTGCTCTCTAACCTAAGAGTTAGTTATTGGTCGTATACACTTGAGCCTAATTAACTTTTTTGTAGCAAATTTTATGGCCTACAAAAGCTTAATGGTCATTTTTTGCAAAAAAAAACTTTAAATATCGAAAAATCAAGTTGAAACCGAATTTTTTTTCCCCATGTTATTTATTTAAATGGAAAATCGAATTTTTCGATGAGCTGAGCCCCTAAATTACTTAAATTTTTTTTCACAAAATTATCAGTTTCTCAAGTCGGACAGAAAAAAAAATGTTGCACTAAAATGAAACAGCCTACTATAATACTTACTCCTTAAGCGTATAATTATAGGATTTCCAGTATAGAGCTAATTCTTTATAAATTTTTACAATATTATTCTACACAAAATTCTTTATATGTAAAAATGTTAAAAATTATCATTTCTCTTGATATTATTTGAGAATTTATTTATTTCTTCTCTATTTAGAAGTTTTTGTATACAAAATGCAATCACCAAGAGGTTGCCATCTATTAGATCAGAGATGTAATGGATTATTTTGAATTATATACCGGGAAACTTTCGGTACTCGGGATTCGATCAGTGAAAGCAACCCTTCTGACATATAATTAAAAATAATTCATTCCATCTCGGATCTATGACAAACCCTTGGGATTGTTCTTACAAATTTAAAGTCAATTTCTAATGGCAATTTGAACTCTTATATGCAATGATTTGTATTTTCTTGTTAATTATTGATATGACATTTGTTGATTAGAATCCTTCAGTCTTATCAGGATGATAATATTCTTGACTTTTCAAAAGTGAAAGGAAATTAAAGAGAATGTTGACCGTTTAATACCAATATATTTAAAAGAAAATTTACTTCTTTAACTGTTCTTTGAAGAAACGTAATTAAATTTTGTCCTTTATTTCGAAAAAGTATTTCAATATTTTCGATCAATTATAATTCATTGAGAATTGCCCATAAATGCCTCCATTTTTAGAAGGGGTCCCCATTCATAAAAAAATCATAAAAATTAATCGTGTAAATGTTTAATTTGAAAATCCGACCATTTGTCCCTCGGCTTTTTCAGGTCATTCTCAGCTACTTTTGGAGGAGGTGACCTCTTCGGAGCCAACGACCGGACGACGATCTCGACAACGACACCATAAGCGGAGAGCAGCAGTTTTTGCTTCTCGTCAGGTCTACAGGGTGGCTAAGAAGCTATTCACCTTTGCAAATTCAGATTAAATGACATTATTAGGAAAATTAGACTCAACGGACAATATTAAATCCATGGGAATTTTATGTCCAAATGTTTATCTTACTGATACGATAAATGATATGAGCGATGATACTAGCTAAGCGGAGAAAACCGAATCATACTTTTTAATGGAAGTATTTATACTGGAGCAGCGAGTAGAACCGCACTTTTTTAGCAGATCAGCAACAATAAGCGAATCATTAATTTTCTTAGCTTTTGACGAGTTTACAAGTCGATTGGTGTTACTAGTTGGACCAAAAAACCAAAATCTTTAAGTACCTAACTTGTTATCAAAGGTTTCTACCTTCGTACTAATATTTTCCACCAAAATCTTTAAGTACCTATCTTGTTATCAAAGGTTTCTAGCTTTCTACTAATATTTTCTACCAAAATCTTTAAGTACCTATCTTGTTATCAAAGGTTTCTAGCTTTCTACTAATATTTTCTACCAAAATCTTTAAGTACCTATCTTGTTATCAAAGGTTTCTAGCTTTCTACTAATATTTTCTACCAAAATCTTTAAGTACCTATCTTGTTATCAAAGGTTTCTAGCTTTCTACTAATATTTTCTACCAAAATCTTTAAGTACCTATCTTGTTATCAAAGGTTTCTAGCTTTCTACTAATATTTTCTACCAAAATCTTTAAGTACCTATCTTGTTATCAAAGGTTTCTACCTTTCTACTAATATTTTCTACCAAAATCTTTAAGTACCTATCTTGTTATCAAAGGTTTCTAGCTTTCTACTAATATTTTCTACCAAAATCTTTAAGTACCTATCTTGTTATCAAAGGTTTCTAGCTTTCTACTAATATTTTCTACCAAAATCTTTAAGTACCTATCTTGTTATCAAAGGTTTCTACCTTTCTACTAATATTTTCTACCAAAATCTTTAAGTACCTTGTTATCAAAGGTTTCTACACTTTGTAATAATATTTTCCACAAATTTTCTTGCCCCTACTTTTTCGTGATGATGAAAGTCCCAAACATAAGTATAGCGGTTGAAAAAGTATCTCTTCTTCAAAATCACTCATTTTATAAAATTTTCTTTCCATTTAGTAAAAAACTCCAAGACTAGGAACGAACTATTTACGGCTTCTAGGTTTGTAGTGAGGAGTCAGGTTGGCCGAGGGCCTTTAGCATGACTTCTAATCAATCTAGCCCGACTCGCTGTAAATATATAACTGGCTATAATCTGATTCCTTCAGGGAAGGCAATGGGAAACCACTCCGGTGAAAAATTTCCACCTGAAAATTACTATGAAGAGAATACTCTCCATAGTAATCGCTGACGCTCGGAATCGGGTATGACTCTTGAAGAAGTTTTGTAGTGGGTATTGAGATCCAGAAGGATAGAAAGACCTTAATCAACCTAGCTAGTGTTAACACTTGAGTTAATTCAAGAAAATTATAATGAGCTCGAAATATGGATTCACAATTTTTTTGGACTCAGGTTGAAATAATTTAATTGGAATTGTCCGTCTCTTTTAAATATTTGAGACATTGTCAAGCTTTTATAATTTGATAGTTTCTTGTTAGTCTTAGTATAAAGAAACAATCACAGCATATAATTTTAATCTATAAGCGGAGTTATATTATGTAGGTACACTATTGTTAATTACTTTATTGTATATTAAAAAAAATTAAAACTTCAATAGCTATAATATATTATGAAATTCATTAATTTTCAAATATTCTACCGGAAACTCATAAAATAACGACACAGTTTAAATAATTCCTCTAATTGGTTGATCGATGTTTATTTTAACCTGATGAACAAACAACATTTCTTAACATTTAATTAGATTCCAGATTTGCATACTCTGTTATTATCATATGGGTGGCATTAAATAAAGTGTATTCTCGCCTACAAGACATTTCCATTAGATGTTAATTGCCTGGCGAACCCACTAAATTCATCGGCTCATTCTTTTTTTTCTGATTTTGCTGGAAATAACTTCTTATTGAACATTCAAATTACAAGCTCTAATAGAGAATAAAATGAAGAAATGAAGAAATTAGCTTTGATATTTAACAACATGGGGAAAGTAATAAATTACAAGAATTTCCAAATATAAGAGGGGGTAAATGAGGGGCGGTGAAAATTTTACTTCGTGAAATGTTTTTTTTTCAATTTAATACGAAAATTACTAAAAAGAATCAAGTGACCGGATAATTGAGAGGAAAAGAAACCTCCGGCGGAAAAGTGGAATTGAACAAAAATGACACTGTTACGATAAATATGGTAATCATCATCATAATCATCATCATCATCATCAAAAGAATAAGAATATTAGAAAATAGTAAATAGAATAGTTCGTGTTGTTATTAAATTTAATGATCAAGAATTAAGAGCCATTGGCAAATTCAATTTATAAAACATTTGAAGTTATCAATTTTGGATAAATAACATTATTTACAAGAAACATTAACGTACATGTAATAATTCTTCCTCTCATAATAGTTTGATTTCATTTTAAAATTATACTGAAAAATATATGGATTTAAAAAATAATATAGGTATTAAGTCCTCTGCTTATTTCAAGCAGAATTCCATTCTTGGAAAATTTGAAAACAAGAAAGGTATCAGTAGCGTTCGGTCTAAGGATTCTGTGGATGCGGCGCATCCCTAAAATTGTAAAGATTTAGAGTATTTTCATAAATAAATAAGGTCAATTTCAAAATTTCAGGAGGATCTTTAAATTTTCAAATTATTATCCGTTATTTCAAATATTTCTATAAAAATTATTTTTTGTTTTGAAAAGTATATTGGTTCTCGAAATGAAATAAAATTGTTGCATAGTTTCAAGGGGCAATTAAAATGAGTTAACCTATACTTGGAGTGGGTGTTGATCTGCTAATACTTGAGAACGATAAGTCGATCGAAACGTCGTAGCTATATTGTATTATTTGTTTCGATGTTCAATAAATAATTGTAATTATAATAATTAATTATGTGTGATTTAAATAAAAATTCAAATTTTAACCAAATTAATCGCAAAAATAAAACCTTCAACAGCTTCATTACTAACACCTGATTATTATTTTCTTTTCTTCAAGAAAGCAATAACCTATCTAGACTTATATTTCCCACATACACCACCTTGGCTCTATATCTATATAATAAAAATGAATTTCTGTTTCTTCGTAAGCGCAGATCTCTCAAATGCCTGGACCGATTTGGCTAAATTTTTTTTGTTTAAATGTTCGTAGTAGTCCGATTCAGGTAAATAAGTAAAAAAAATTGGAAAAGTTGCCCGGAAAATTCAGGGTTAGCCAACATAGCTTGCCAAACAATAAAGGAACTAAACTAGCAAAAAAACAAGTGTTGGCGGCCCTGTTTGTAAGATTTTTGAGTGTCATTCATTCTCAATAGTTCTAACCACATTATCGTTGAAGAAGAATTTAATACTGAATTTTTACAAAAGTATTTATTTAGTAACATTTCAGTATTTTATTTTATTTTCTCAAATTCTAAATATTTATTTTTCCAAATAATAAATACAATATGATAATTATTTTGTCAAAGTTTTTTTATGAGAAAAATAAAAATAAAAATGGTAATCATCGAGAAATTTTCATTTTGTGCGAAAAATCTAAGTGAAGATAGGTTTGAAAAATGTTTATCTATTTTTTTTTAAAGTATATTTAAATTGCAGTTAAATAGAATCTTAAATTATATTTATTTAAGACTTATAATAAAACAATTATATTTATTCTCTGTAACTAATAAAACATCAATAAAGTAGCCACGTGGGGATCCAGGGGCGAAGCCCCTGGCTAGCAAAAGAGCACGCTGAAGGCGGGCCTTGAAGCTAGTCATAAATAAAAACAAAGCATAGAAACTCTGTAGTAAAAATCACTAATAAAAAAAATGAATTAAATTGAAAGTTTCTTTTTGCCGAGAGTAGCAGAATATTTATAAATTGAAGAAGACAATAAAAGAGTGTGTCTTCTGCTGGGATTACAATTTTTTAATTTATTTATAACGAGACTATAGTTTAGAGAGCTTTACCCTCTTAATCAGTCTATTACAATTGATTCACAGGAATTAATGTATGTAAGTAATGTGAGATTTACACGCTCTCGAAACTATAGTCTCGTTATAAATAAATTAACAATTTTTAATTTCAGCAGAAGACACACTCTTTTATTGTCTCCTTCAAAAAATATGAGCTTATTTGAAATCCTTTAGCCGAATCAAGCAACCAAAAAGTGTGAAAAAATTTTAAACTTTATTTTCCAAAACAAAAGAGAATTGTGCATCATTTAGGTTGAAATTCTACCTAATAAATATTAATTTATTAGTTCCATTGTTCATTTCATTAAGCTCTTTCTTTCACTTCTTAAATAATACATATTTTGAATAATCAATTAAGTAGAAAATATTAATTAAAGAGCTTATCTTAAGATTGAAATCTAAAGTTCTTAATTAAGTGGAAGATTGTTCGAACAAGGTGAAGTGTGAGCTAGCTAGTTTCTTATTGGAAAATTTCAAAATCACTTACTGACACATCCAACGAAACAATAGTTTAGAAAAACCCCAAGTATTTAGTCCTGATTCGGCATGCGTGCGTCTGTACGTCCTCAAATGAAAAACACGTGCGCTAATTGATAAGACTAGACGGAGACGCTCTCTGATGCCGTCACCTGGAATCGTCCCTTAATTTTTTCTTATTGATTTTTTTTTTTTTATTTTATTTCGTAATTAACCATCGAATGAACAAGCCGCATTTCAATCAGACGCGCGAATCTCACGCGCGCGCGAACGTGAGAGATCTACGTTCGAAATCGATTAAACAAAAATGCCAATCATGTTAATTGATCGATCGATTGATTCCGACGAAATCTCGCGGGATATTCGTTTTCTATAAGGAAACTTAATTGAATTATTTTTTTTCATAACTAATTGCGCCAATGCATCGTGCAGCCGACCTCGCGCAAAACGCGCATCTCGCGCATTTTGACTAAATGCGGCACCGGCGGAAATCAAAGGCTTTATTTGCCGCCGTCTACTGTATCTGTTTAATCTTGCACTCGTTGTTGATATATTAATTAAAGCTTCACTTGTATTTAATAAGATGACTTTATGTTAACTGCAGTATTTCTGTCAATTCTATTTGTAAATTCTGACAATCAGCAACGAGAATGGAAGCCTGTCCGTATATTCGGATTGATTTTTCTATTAATTTGTTATTAAATGCTAATTGAATTCAAGAAAAACATAGCGTTACCTTCTGGAGGTTATCTAATTAAAGAAGACAGCTCGATCAATCAGCAGCGTTGGATGTCTTTTTAGAACTGCAATCGATTGCTTTATTTAGAAATAAAATCTTGTTCATTTGGATCAACCAATCTCGATGCATTGCGAAAATGAGACAAGTCATCAAATACAATCATGTCAAATCCAACTGATTCAATAAATAACGAATAACTCCATCATTTGAACATGTTAACATTTATAAAGAAACTATTTTTCAAAAGCTGTATCTTTTCAGTTAAATATTATTTCCTTCCCAAAAAAAGATTTTGATTCTAAAATCCAAAAAGCAAACTCAAATTTTGAGAGTCTTGCATTTTGAAAAATGTTCTGAGTAAGGCGAACTTCGATCCCGAGTGCCACTCTATCCGAAATTGACGTCAAGCGTATCGGCGTCTTCTCAAGAGTCTAATAAAAGTATTATTGTCTGTACACTGTTAAAAAAATTGTAAATTTACTATATTTTATGATTACAAATAGAAATAAATAGGAAATTTACAAGATTGCTTTAGAAAAAAATACTATATTATGTAAAATTACATTAACTCATTACAAAAATACAAAAATAAATTGTAACAAATTATTAATGTACCGACATAATTAGCAGGTATTTGGACAGGAAAGTAGTACTTATTATTAAATAATATGGATGCGATTGAATCTAATAAACTGTAACTTTTACTTTTTTTCTTGTATTACATTATTAATTAGATACATATTAATAAAAAAATATGTTGTAAGATTAAAATGCTGGTATATTTTTTTATGATAATGATGAGAGAAGGAGTTACACCTAAAAAGTGTGCAACCCCTAAAAGCCCTGGGTTGATATAATATTACTGGAAAGTTTTGAGGCCGGACTTGTCATATTTTATAGTAAAATTATATAAAAATTTTTAACAGTGTACATTAGCCCCATAGGGTTGTTGAATATTATGCTGAAATTCGTCTGTTTTATACAAATGAGGCTTTATAGGGAATTATTGATTTTATATTATGGTACTATTTTTATAGTAAAATACAGTGAAACCCCTCAAATCCGAAATCCCGGGAAATCCGAACGAGTTTTTTTTGACAAATTCATGTTTGGGTATGTGTTTTCTCGAACTCGAGGCTAGGCCAAAGCTTCTTCCAAGATCTTCGCAATAAGTTCAGAGATGAATTTTGGCACGATTCTGCAACCCAGTAAATAACGTCTTTTATTGTAACTTTATTAAGCTTCTCAAGGATGGAAAGAGAACCATTTTCTTCAATAAGATATCCAAACCACCAGCTTTCGGCTAATCCGAACAGCCTACAGCCCCAATTAGTTCGGATTTGAGGAGTTTCACTGTACATAAGAAATTTTAAACATTGTACAGTAAGAAACTAGAAGTTTAGTTGCCCAACAATATAACTTAAAATTGTTGTATGTTCTATGATGAGTTTCAACTATTCACTCAGATATATTCTAGATAAAGTAACGTTCTACTATGTGCTCAAAGAAATATTTTGTAAATTTAAGAGTGTTAATCCTCTCAAGATATCCTACATGCTAGACTTCCGATTTCATTTTCTTGTGTATCTCGTATCGTGTTTTGAAATTTTCACCTCTAGCAAAATTTCCAAAGGAAGACAATGGTAGCCCTGTGAGCAGTTTTCCCAGGAAAATTACTCCCCTTACTAACATAATCACCAACACTCGGAATTCAGTAGAGCATACGAAGAATAAAAAGATCTTTCTCAGGGGTTGAAGAAATACAGAAAGTATTTAATGATCTTAAAAATATTCCAGAGGTTCCCAAACTCTGCTGCTCAAGCTTCAGAATTAATTGAAACAAGACATTTGGCCTTACTAAACAAAACACTAAAATAAAAGAAAGTGGGAAGCTAAAAATTTATTTATTATTCATTTGTATCTCTTAATTACGATTATATATACATACAACGAAAAAATCTGAAATGTATACAAAGGGTCCTCCTGTGGTCTGAAATTTTGATTTTCATACAAAAATAAACTATTAATTCCCAAGATATTTTTATCGATTCTAATACAATAGTATTTAGGGAGACGAAATATGGAATTTGTTTTGATATAAAGCGAAAAAATTTAACTTTGACACCCTCAAAAAAATCTGGAATATATACAAAGGGTCCCTACCCCTGTGGTCTGAATTTTTGATTTTCATAGAAAAACAAACGAATTTATTCCAAAGATATTTTTATCGATTCTAATACAAGAGTATTTAGAGAGACCAAATACTCTATTTGTTTTGATATAAAGTAAAAAAATTTAACTTTAACACCCTCGAAAAATCTGAAATGTATACAAAGGGTCCCCCTGTGATCTGAATTTTTGATTTTTAGAAAAATAAACAATTAATTCCCAAGATATTTTCATCTATTCTAATACAAGAGTATTTAGAGAGACCAAATACGGTATTTGTTTTGATATAGGTATCTGTACTTTTACTTTGGGTAGGGCCGCCCTGGAAAAATTTCAATTTAAAAAAGCCGCTTCGACTCGGAAAAGTTTGGGAACCTCTGAAATATTCTATATAATATAAGCTATAAAAAGGTTAGATTAGTTTTCAGTAGAAGCATCACACAGGATTTTAATATTTTTTTTTTTTATAGTTAATTTAGCTAAAACTTATTCATTTTTGTGGTTAAAGGCTGAAATAGCTTCGGTACTTTTTCAGAGTCACTCTTTAGAAATTTAGATTGTTCCTTTCTAAAATATATCACTTTCAAATTAAATAAATGATACATTATATTTGCTAGTAAAAGAGTATTTCATCTACACAAACCGCAGTTTCTAGATCCGTCAGCTTATATCTTCATAAATTTGCCTAAAAAAACAAATTGAAGTGAAAAAAAGAACTGAAAGCATAAAATATACTTAGGTATATAATAAATAAATCAATTTTGATTTTTTTTTAATAAACTCTAGCATTTCGTTAATAACTGTTAACTTTTTTTCTCAATGTCTCTTCCTTATTCTCTCTCTGGATTGAAATAAATCATAGGACTTGGACTAAACTCTACTTTATTCCATCCATCTACTACACTAGATTTTTTTTCACAAAGACAGTTCCATTACAATAAATCTAATTGACATTGATATGCGCAATGAATGACCGGTCAGGAAAGTGACCACGGCCTTTCAGAAAATGTGAAAGCAATGATTGGAGTATTCAGAGCCAGCATTGAGCCTACTCCAACCTGGCAGAATTATAGGAAATATATTCTAGAAATCAAATCGTTAATTAAAATGATCCCGAATTGCCTGTCAGGTGAAAAGGTGAGTGCCACGGAGAGATTTCCCAATGGAAGCTCTTACTCAACGACAATTAAAACTCGGCTAAAGTTCGCCTTTCTATCATTAATTATTAATTAACTGATTGCCTGATGAAATATTGAATGATGAGCTAATTCCTTGAAAAATGTTAATCTATTTATTCAGGTAAATAAATTGTAAATGTAAATTATCGGTCTTTCTATTCTAAATTGAATTTATTCTATACTTTATGTATTTATTATTTTGACTTTGCAGTAATTGTTTTATTATCATCATCATAGTGCAATACATTCTAAGGGCCAGTTGTATGTCGCAAAGTAAATACTTTTTACCACTAACACAGGGTAGATGGTAAATGGAGGGATTGGACTGACAGTGCCTGGCATCTGATTGGCCATCCCAATCCCTCCATTAACCATCTACCCTGTGTTAGTGGTAAAAAGCATTTACTTTGCGACATACAACCAGCCTTAAGATTGGTTTGATGCAACTATTTGATTTTTCTAATAGTACCATACCCTTCATTACCCGGGAAATTATTATTATAACCTAGTTCCTCCCTTATTCTTTACGCCCTCATCTTCAAAAATATTCCTGATCATTCTACTGGGCCTCAACCTGTGCCCTACATCTGAGTCTTTTCTGCCCCAAATTCTTCCCCAAAATTATCAAAGCGCACAGCGTGCGCAGGCCAAGTTCGAGCATTGTCTTGGCTCTACACGCTGTAGGCTATTTACACGAACCATTTGGAGCCAATTTCGAACCCCCTGCAGCTCGGAACCCATTTGAGATACATAGCTGAAATTATACACATGTAATTATGTAATCCATCTTGATGAGAGTTCCAAATTTCAATAATATACCTTAAATGGATTCTGAGATATGGACCTGAGAAATTAGCTAATTTTGGCACTCACTCACTCACTCACTGACAAGTCAAGAAAACCTATAGGGTACTTCCAACCATTCCAGCATCATGAAATTTCGTCTTACTATTTAAAATGAGTTTAGTTAATTGAAAATTAATATTTTATTTTCCATAGAAATCTCAAGCAAGTTGATAAGGGTCCCCCCTTTGTATCAACTAGCCTTCGAACAGAGGGTGAAAAAAGTACTTTCTTTCGAGAAATTCAAACGAAAATATACTCTTTTAATTCTATTGTATAGATGCGTAAAAAAGTATGAAGTTACCTGAAATATATTGATTTTTAAATTAGACAGATGTAAGGAATTAATTGAGTTATTGAAACCTCAAAATATATTCACTTTCACTACAAACACACAAACATACGATTTCTACTTACGTAAAAGTATAATAGTTGAAAGAAATTAAATTAAATTTCAAGGTTTCTGCAATTCTATATAGTATATAATTAATATAACGGATGAAGGGTTGTTTATTAGTGAGGTTTGGAGTCAGCTGAGAAGGTGGATGAAGGTGGAGAGGCCATATTGTAATATTCCCAGTCGATGTTTCATCCCCTACTGCTTGAGCTACAGTCCCCAATATCACTATCACTCACCCCTTATATACCCTACTTCACTCTCCATTTTCACTCTCCCTATCTCCCCTAATACTCCTCGCACTGTCCCTATCTCCTCCCATACTACCCTTCACACTGCCCCTATTACTCCTTATATACTCCTTGAGAGCAATTAGCGCAAGCTATTTTTAGCTTATCTACCGAGATAATCTTAATCGGCTTAGAATAGTGCGTCATACTATTTTCACTTATCACTTTTAATTACTAAACTGTGTTTAAAGCACACCACTCGACTTTCATTTATCACTACTAATTATTTAACAGTATATAGCCTCATTTAACTCACATTTTTGCGATTCCTGAAAAAACTGGTAGAGTCATCTACACACAAGCTCACCATTATACTTATGTAAAAATTGCATTTATCATTAATTTATTATTTTATTAAGTTAAAACATTTTTTTAGAAATTTTTTTAATGATAAATTAATTATAATATAATAATATAAAATGCCTATAATAATAAAATATGAAGTTTAAAAATTATTATCAACTTATATAATATAATTTCGAAAATTCTTTTAAGTATAATAATAATATCAACAATAAATTACACGACTATTATAATATATATATTTAATTGAAAAATTTCATTTCCATTTTTAATTCGTTCGAACTTAATTAATAGCGGAAAAAACAATAAATTTACGTGAATATGGCTTGAAAGGAATATATATCGCCTATATTTTACTCTGGCATTGGAGTTAACAAAATAAAAAAAAAAAAAAAAAAAAAAAACTCCCCCTCATCATTCTGCATATATTTTATTAGATTATTATAAAACTAGATGAAAACGCTCGGCGGCAAGAATTAAGAATAGTTAAAACAGATGCTCGGCCATTTTATTCGACAAATAATATATGAGTTCCGGAGAATGCAATTAGATTTTTTAATTAAACGAATTTACTTTCATTATATACCCGACGGTATGTGATAAAAATTTCAAATATTTTTTTATCATGGTTGCTATTAAGTTGCGAGCAGTTTCCCAATAATGCGCTCGTTATTTTATTTTATTATTTTTCTCTACAATTTTTTCTTTTTTTTACGTATTTCTTGTCAGAGGGAAATACATGGTGTTTTATTGTTGATAGGATAGTCAAGACCACACTCTCTAAATGCGGGCTATGAAAAATTTATCTCTTTTATATCTTTTTAATTTACTATGATAATCATAAGTACATAATTTGGGGAATAATTTTTTTTTGCTTAGAAAATTTTGCTATTTTCGTTTAGTTTTTCAAAATATCTCAAAATCGGCCAAAACTATTTTGATACAAAATAAATTAAGTGGCCTTATACATGACTATATCATAAATCATCTTTTCTTAAAAATATTAATATTAAGTAAAATATAAATTTATATTTTGAATCCATCACCACATTTTAAACTAATATTAATTTTACATGTATTGTCATTATCGTAAGGTTTTAAAAGGATACTGAGGAATATAAAATTTGGTAAGGATCGATCAAAGCCCAGGACTTGAAGCAATTACTTTTCTTTTGTAACTCTCTTTCTGAATCCCTTAAGAAATAATCGTATCTCATTTTAAATATAAAACTCTTACAGGGTAAATTTCAGCTTACGGTACTCGGTTTCTTAGGTTCAAAATTTTATTTTATTTCCAACTTTTTTTTTATTTATTAAATTGTTTAAGCCCTTTAGGGGCCGTCCATAAATTACGTCACACGAATTTCAAGATTTTTAGACCCCATCCCTGTGTAACATTACTCACATTCTGTCAGATTTTTCCTATATTGTGACGTCACACTATCACTTTTATACCCTATAATTTTTTAATTTGACTTTTGTGACATCACAATTTTTAAGATCCCCGGGCTCCCCTGTCACATTTTTCCACAAATCCGAGATGTCTCCCCCCCCCATCCTGTATGACGTAATTTATGGACGGCCCCTTATTAAAAATTTCGACAAAATTAAAAATTACGCTAACGAAATAATATTAGAAATTTGAAATCTGGCCACTTTATTAATACACAAACAAATTGATCTCAAAATTTTTTATCTTGAAATCAATTTTTTCAGAAATACAAATTTTCGATTAAATCATATAGGTATCTACTAGTCTCTTCATTCAAAGTGAATTAAAGAAAGATACTAGAAGAGGCAGATGTATTTATTCAAAGTAAATAGTGCGTTTAAGTCATGTCAGATTTTTTGGATATTTCTTGTCAGATGGGAATCCATGGGATTTTGTTGAAAGGACATTCAAGAGCGCACCCTCTAAATGTTCGCAATTAACATCTCTTTTACCAAGTAAATACTATAAACCGGCTGACACTATTGTGTCTTATGAAAAATGATCGCGTTTCGAGAAGTAAACAGCAATGTTTTGTTAAACGTTTAATGGATGAGTTATTATTCGTAATAAGAATGTCTTAGAAAGATGCCGATTGATGTCAAGAACCAGAAATATCCTAATAAAAAAATAAAAATTGTAAAATTAATGAAATCTGTAAAAATTCATTAATTATCTGAAAGAAGAAAAGCTCTGGAATTCTCCGGAGACCAATTGGTCATATCTTGAAGCCTTGTCAGACTCCTGGGAGAACGCCACTCCCCGGGACATTGTCAACTCTTTGACAAATAGTCACTCGACGTGGATTCCAATGAGAGTGAAAAAATTCGGGGCCTCGACATCATATTCAAAAGAAGATTACAGATATCGGCTTCGAGAAGCTTTACATAATTGAATAATCACAAATAATTGGTGAAGAAACAAATGTAATAAGTTCCAATATAAAACCGACTTCAAAAAAATTAAATGCAACAAATAAAATAATAATAACTTAAAAATAAAATAAAATAGACTAAAAGGTATAAAATAATTATCTTATTTATTTACAAATAAACGACGAAATATTTACATGAAATCACTTTTTGAAGTCGGTGCCAAACAAACTATACCTATAAGCGAGCGTACCCGCCAAACGTACTAAGTAAAATCCGTCGAGTGCGATTCATAAAATGTATATGTTTGGCACCGACTTCAAAAAGTAATTTCATGTTAATATTTCGTCGTTTAGTTGTAACTAAATAAGATAATTATTTTATACCTTTTAGTGTATTTTATTTTATTTTTAAGTTATTATTATTTTGTTTGTTGCATTTAAGTTTTTTGAAGTCGATTTTATTTTTTTTTATAAAAATTATTTTTATTTTCTCTTTTTTGTGATGTTATTATGTGACTTAATATAATACCTTGCATGCATCTCGTAAGAGAAAGCGTCTGGCGAATGAATCAGAAAATGATAATAAAATTCAATTCATAAATGTAGAAATTCTCTCGAAACGTTTGCGGGTTTTAAATGAATTTTTTAAGATTTTTTTGATAAAAGATTTTATTTATTATAATTTCGATTATTTGGTAATAAGAATTGGAGATTTACCTTATTTCGTCATTGATCATGTCTTCAGAACTTGACCAAATTAATATGGTACCACCCCTAAGGTACCCTCTTTCCAATAAAAAAAGAATCATTGAAATCGTTTCATAAACAAAGAAGTTATGCCTGTACAAACATGTCAAGAAAGGTCCAATACCAATGAAAAAAAACGAAACGGTACCAATCGGAAGCTAGACTGAACCCAATGGAAAAAAATAATCAAAATCCGTTCACAATTGGCGGAGATATGAGGTAATATAGTCACAAAAAAAAAAATCAGTCGAATAGAGAATCTCCTCCTTTTTTGAAGTCGATTAAAAAAATTCAGTCGAATAGATAACCTCCTCCTTTTTGAAGTCGGTTAAAAAGTAGAAATCTTTTATAAATATTCATTAATAATAATATTAAACTTTTTAAATGATAGGATGCTGGAAGATATACTAGTAAGTCTGATTTGATTCTTGTATCCTTAATAAGAATAGAATATAAGCTGACGTGCTCATCCACATGACTTTACCATACACCTATCAACTCTCTTATATTTAATATTTAATAAAATAATTTATAAATAATTACTTACGAAGAATTCCATCCCCTCTTAATTTTAGACCCGTTAGTAATTAATAATCCTTTTAATTATGAGACTATTTTATTAGAAATATCAGCTTTCTTCAATTATTGTTTAAAAATATTTTTGGTCACTATAAATTTCATAAATTAAGTGGCCTTCTACATGACTATATCATAAACCATCTTTTATTAAAATTATTAATATTAAGTAAAATATAAATTGCTATTTTGAATCCATCCCCCCATTTCAAATTAATATTAATTTTACATGTATAGTCATTCTCGTAAGGTTTTAAAGGACACTTATATAAAATTTGGTAAGGATCCATCAAAAGTGCTTAGGGTTTAAAGCAATTACTTTTGTTTAGAACCCCTTTCTGGACCCCTTAAGAAATATTCGTATCTCTTTTTAAATAATGAGACTCTTACAGGGTACATTTCTGCTTACTTGGTTTCTTACTTTCAAAATTATAATTTTTTTGATTTATTAAATTGTTTAAGCCCTTCAGGTGTCGTCAATAAATTACGCATCACGAATTTCAAGATTTTTAGACCCCTGAGTCACATTCTATCACAATTTCATTGAGCTCTCTCTGTATTGTGACGTCACGTTATTACTTTTATACCCACATAATTTAGTCTTGATGTAAACAAGAAGTGATTAGTTTTTGGTGATTTCAGCCCCAAAGGAGTGGAAATCGTGGCGGGTTGGAATCTTAAAAAATTCATAACAACGTTAATATGAATGATACCACTTTGGTTGCAAATGGCTAATATTCTATTAATTAACCTCTATAACTTATGTCTGAGAATTTTTGATAGAAGAAGTCTAAAGAGGGGGGTCCTTTTGAAATCTACCTCTTCCTACGGCCTGCCACAGGGATTTTTAAATTAATTCAATAAATTGATATACGAGTAAAATTTTATATGTCACATTTGACTCTAAACTAACGTTCAATGAACATATAACCATGGTGTTTAGTAAGGCAAATCGAATTTGTGAATTCATCATTCGCAACACTAAATTCTTTATAAACAGGACTAGTATTAAACACTTGTACATAAGCTTGGTTAAATCCGTATTGATGTATGCATCAACTATTTGGAGACCTAATTTGAAAATGAATATAGCAAGGTTTGAGAGAGTTCAACATAAGGCGTTGAAGCATCTTGCGTATCTATCTGGCAACCCTATGTCTAGATTCGACCACGATTATACAGCAATTAGTGAAACCTTTAGTCTACCAACAATTCTATCATCCATGGTTGCTTCTGACAATGTATTATATTAACTTACAAAATTATATCGAACAGAATTCATTGTCCAGAACTAAAGTCACTTTTTCCTTTAAATAATCCTACATATGTACATACTTAGACACAACCAGCCTTTCTACCCTAAAGTACCAATCACGCGTCAGGCTGAGAACAATCCAATCTATAGTCTCTGTAGCTTTTAAGGAGTTTGGTGTTGGTTCTAGGTGAAACATTTTAATATAATAATAAAATTTGAGTAAGATACGAGGTAGGTTTCACAAAAAACAAAATTGAGTTTTGAATTCGATATATTTCGGGGGGTTAGCCCCACTCCTGCTTTATACAACAACAACAATTTAGGCTCCCATTTAATTATCAATAAAATAGACAAAATTGATAAATTAGACAAATCAGGAGTGTATAAATTAACTTGTCAAGATTGTGATGCTTTTTATATAGGGCAGACAGGCCGCTCATTCAAAATACGTTACTCAGAGCATGTAAGAGCTCATAATCATCTCAATAAATCCGATAACATTAATTTAGATTCGAACTCAGCTTTCGCAATTCACTTACATGAATCCAACAATTCAACCTCTAATAATAACCCTATCCCCATTCATTTCGAAAGAAAAGGCCTTAAATTGGATCTCTTAGAATCCACCGAAATTAAAATAGCCCTCTCTAATAATTCAAATATTTTAAATAATCAATTGGAAGGGTATAAAAATACAATTATTGATTATATATTATAATAAATTAACTAAACATTCCTTCCATTGTTCGCACATTGAATATTCTAAGGTAATTGTACTCTCTCATGTATCTTTCCAGTTGTACCCTCTCAGGTACTTTCCCATTCGTTATTATAATAGCAGGTATAGCTTCCTTTCAGCCCGTTCAAATCTCCATAGAAAATATTAATTCTTAGAACAACTTCTCCTCTTCCCCTACTATCCCCTCACCACATACATTCAAAATTTTTTTTTTAATTTTTACTTGTAAAACTATTTTTCCAATATATAATCAGTTTTCTTAGACTCCTGATGATGGGCTAACCCCCGAAATATATCGAATTCAAAACTCAATTTTGTTTTATTTCTTTTTTTGTGAAACCTACCTCGTATCTTACTCAAGTTTTATTATTATATAGTCTCTGTGTTTGGTATAACGCTCTTTCCTTAAGAATTACTGTAATAGATTTGGGTTCTCGTTATAATAGAGTGACGAAAGCAATTAAAGAAAATACGCTATCTTATGATTAAGCTTTAAAATTCAAAATTCATTTATTTGTTGTTTACACAATTTAACTTCACTTACCATATTACCTATTATATCTCTCTGTCTTTCTACATTATGTGTATAATATTATGTTTAAATGTAACCAATTTGTTAAGGCCTTTTGCCGCCGTAAATAAAATAAAATATGTAGTGATAAGAAAGAAGGTATAGCATCTAGTACAAATGAAACTCGAGTGATGAAACCCTTTTTTTTGGAATTTATGAATAGGATTTCTTCTTGGGCACAACAGAGCGTTTTTCTATCTTGATAGTTGAAGGCAAAGATTAGAATGGGATGCCAATGGGTGCGTTTGTTGTTTTTTCTCTCAAAATCTCCGAATAGTTAATTGTAATAAATTATCACCATGCAAGGCCCAGTTTTCAGCTGGTCGACCCGTCAAGTGGAAGGGTTGTCCCTGATCGGCCCGATCAGATTAGGACAGAACAAACGCCTTGCATCGGGAATCGAGACAAACGGAGGCGCGGGCCGTTTGAGTGTCGCAGCCTTGGATGCCACAAATCCCTGACCAGGTGGTCCAGCCGAAGAGGACTACCGAATTACACAGTGTGTCTGTGTTAGTGACTGATCAAACCGGGCTGATAACTTTCCCCGGGACTAATGAGAAAGGGAGGCAACCGCCGCGCTCCCCGCACACCCCTCGATGCCATTAGCACCAGAAAATTCCCTTTTTTTGATTAAATCGAAAGAAGATAAGCTATCTCTCTTTCTCTCCTCATTACTATATTTATATTTTACTTATATATTTGCATTTAAAGATATTAGCTTTAGAAAGTTTTATGAACTCCTAGTTCAGAGCTGAGTATTTTGGATTGTATACTAACTTAGACAAATAGGAAAATAAATCATTGAAATTCCTCATTAAGAAAGAATAAACTCTATTGGTAATTAATCTTATGAAAATACCTAATTAATAAAAAAATCATGAACCTTGATAGAATCAGTTAACAAAAAACTCCTTTTGGGTTGAGAGTCATATATTTATTTAATTGAAAAGGTTTTGTTTTGCCGAGAGTAGTAGAGTTATTGATTCCCAAAGAGAAACAAAGAAGTTGTCCTCTGCTTGATGCAAATAAAAATACACACTTATATATCGAAATTATATATCTATTAATTATTACTTCTCCCTTCCGGAAATATGATATATATTTGAAAAATAATCTTAGATTATACAGTTTCGAAAGTAACTGGCAATACTCATTATCTGGTTATTGTTTACTTATGGCAAATGTCGGGATGGCTAATGCGTCGTTTCCTCCTGGTATCGGGTTTTTACGCGGAATTATTAAAATTACGTTTTGTCTTTTGATGGAAATCTATGATGATGTTATTTGTAAATGAGCATACATTTCTATTTTTTTTCTTTTTCTTGTTTGTTAATTGTTAATTTCTTTTAATTGATTTGTATTTATGTTTATTAATTTCTGTAGTTAATTTGTATTGATGTTTTGTTGACCTAGCCACCGAGGACTTGTGCCTCTAAGCAGGTCGAGTAATAAAGATTTATTTATTTATTTATTGTTTACATTGATAACTAAAATATCCTAACATATTTGACAGACGTTGCTTTTGTGTTGAGTTGGAATTTGAAGATCAAATATTAGTTTTTAAGAAAAATAAATAGTCACCGTCATAATTTCAAAATTGAAAATTTTAACTCAAAAAACGTGAATTTACAAAGAAGAGAAGCCAAATCGAATCAATTGACTATTGAACAACGTCATGGTATCTTGCAACATATATTACAATATTTGAAGAGCTAAGAAAAATTAAAACACGGTGGTATTAATAAATTGATTGAAAGTATTCAAGATGCATTTAATAAACTAAAGACAAATCTCTTGATAACGTTTTTATAACATTAAAAACGAGTATGGAATCAATTGTGTTGAAAGGAGGAAAAATTCCTAGAAAATTCCTCATATAGGTAAATAAAATAAAACTTCGCCGTGAGTGTCGATTAGCTGATAAGTATATAGCTATGTTTAGAAGAAGAGGTCAACAAGGCTAAATTTCACTTTAAACAAATTTGGATTACCCTAAAACGGTTTGTATTTAGTTATATTGTGTTAATAAAATGTATTTAATATTTATTTTATATTTGATTTTAGTATTATTTGATTTTTTACGCAAATGTATACCATATTTTTGGACAAAAAAAATTAAAATGTATAGGCATCATATTTTCGGACAATAAAAATCGCGAAATGTATACCATATTTCCGGACGGAGGGAGTATTATTGATTTGTTTGAGACTATAGTTTCGAAGACTGGTCTTCATCATCAGTCTTTTTTAATAATAAATATTATTTTTCGTGGGGTCAATACCCTATGGTCAATCCATAATATTTATAATTAAAAAATCTGATGATGAAGACCAAGTCTTCGAAACTATAGTACCAAACAAATAAATAATAATAATTAATAGATATATAATTTCGATATTTGTGTGTATGTTTATTTGCATCAAGCAGAGGACAATCTCTTTGTTTCTCTTTGGGAATATACGTTTATTTGATGTATATTTTTTAAGGTTAATGAAGTAAAGAAGTATGTAAAAAATGGAGAGGAAATCAATAAGGGTGTGCTATCCTTGATGCAAATAAACATATTTATTTTATTTACTAAATAAATCGAAAGAATTAAGTATCTTTTTTTGAAAATTTTGTCAAAAATCAACTAGATACTGCAAATTTTATTAAGACTAAATTATTAAGAAAGATTTTAAATTCAATGCCAAAATGTTTCTTAATAACATATTCTAGTTTCAACCATCTAGTTGATTTTTGAAAAAATTCACAATCTAATTTTCAAAAAATGTTACTTAATTCTTCTTAAAAAGAAGAAAATGCAGAGTAAGTAATTATCCCAGGTTTTCTTCTTCATTCCCTACGTGGTGATAGCCGTGGCGTTACTTAATTCGTTCGATTTATTAAATGAATGAATGTTCCGAAACCGAAAACTTTTTCGGTTAAGCTTTATTTTTTGCTTTTCTGCTTGAATTGAATGGAATGAAAGATTTTGGCTTTTCTAATATTTATATTGCGATTCAGAGTGATTTTTGTCTCAAGGCTTAGATCAACTGCCCGGAAAGCATGTTGGTTCTCAGGTTCAACTCCTGAGGGGATGAACCACCTCTGATAAGCAATGTAGAATTATTTCTACTAAAATCTTTGAAATTTTGATCTTAAATTTAAAATCTTTCTTAAAAATAATTATTTTAATTTTAGTTAAATAAATAAAATTTTAATTGGTTTACTTATATATATATACCTATAGGTTTTTAAAACGTTTATTTTAAATCCAGACGTTTCGGGAGAATTTCTTTCTTTATCAATAGAATTTAAAGAAAAAAACGTTGCTTTTTCTAAGATTTAAAAAGAAACACTAAAGAATTAAATATTTTGAATATAGACAATTATACAAATTATCTTGGAGGCCATTACCTATAATTCAAATAAAAAAATATAAATATTCATGATAAATATTAGAAAACAATCCATATCTGACCTTTTGTTAATTGAATTTTTGTTATTTAAAATTTCGATCATTTCTAAAATTAATCTTTTTTCTAAGTTATGTTCTAAAATATTTGGATTAAAAAAGTCATGCCTTAAATTATAAACTTTTATGTCCTGAAAAAGATGTGAGTAATACAATCGATAGGTCAACAAAAAGTCAACAAATATAGCTTGTATTTCATCCCTATCTATTTCAAAAACCCCTCATAAATATTAAGTATATAACTCATTTAACTTCGTATTTCAAATTTTTTATTAGAAAAAATTTCTATATTGCGAATAAGATTGAAGAAATGATGAATAGCTATTGGAAAATTACGATAAATGGATATAAGTGTAAAAAATAGTTTTCACATGAACAGATTTAATCATGATAGGCGAAGAAAAATAATGACTCAATAGGCGGGTCTAATTCAGAATGGCTTGGTGGAAGCTGATAAGGGTGGAGAGGGTGACTCAAGAAGGGCTTATTTTAAACTACTCACCCCTTTGGAATGTAAACACTTCCCTTTAAAAATGCCCGGCGTGAAAAATCCACAATCAATTTCCTTCCCCTGTGATCCTAAGGCCCGTCTAAGGGAGGGAAGCAAAGGGCCACGGATGAATTCCTTTTAGCCTCTAAGATAACATATATCTATTTTTTTCTTTTAATTAAAATTTTAAAGAATCAACGGTTTAAATTTGATAGGCAATTGACTTGACGACTTCACTTGAAAAACAGTTGCTATGAACACCCAGAGAGCCTTAAAAACGGTAATATCCTCGGCAAAGATGTAAAAATTTTATAATAAAAAATTCTGCCACAATAAAATTTCGACTTCATAAGGTAGACCCATCAAAATTCTGATTGGTTGAAAGCTCACAACCGTGAAATTCAATTTTTAATTAAAATCTAATTGACAAAGAGAAACAAATAGGTTGTATCTGTATATATATTCATTCATTTGTTTGAGACTATAGTTTCGAAGGGCTTCATCATCACTCTTTTTTAATTATAAATATTATTTTTAATAGGGTCAATATCGTATGGATATTGAAAATTTTTTGATCTTTACTTAGCCGAGAGCCAGTTATATAAGAACAATAGTCTCAAACAAATAAATAATATAGATATATATTTTTGATATGTATGTGGGTATGTTTATTTGCATCAAGCAGAGGACAACCTCTTTGTTTCTCTTTATAAAATTTAAACGTTCTAGTTGATGCTATTTAAAGAATTAAATATATATCTGCGTGCATATATTCTTAATTTAATTTCTAAATAAGCAAAGTGCTCTGCCCCACGCTATATATTATATACAATTTTCGTGGATTTGCATTTATATTTAGTGTCATCTGAGTGATTTAGGGACCACATTGGTACGGGTACGTTCTAGCAGAATTAACTCAACTCCCAGCTAAGTAAAGATCGAAAATTTTCAATATCCATACTGTATTGACCCCATGAAAAATAATATTTATAATTAAAAAAGACTGATAATGAAGACCAAGTCTTCGAAACTATAGTCTTAAACATTCTTAAAAGTCTTAATTATTCACAGATATAAAATTTCGATATATATGTGTGTATGTTTATTTGCATCAAGCAGAGGACAACCCCTTCGTTTCTCTTTGTGAATCAACAACTCTGCTATTCTCGGCAAAACAAAAACATTTCAATTAAGTGTTTTCGTTACAATCTTCAATTAAATTATTCTTGATGAGCTTAGAGTATGAAAATAAAAAATCTAGGCCATTTTAGCAAAGTCAAACAAATTTTGTATACATAATCAGTGGACCCCCAGAAGTCTAAAAATGCAAAAAATAACCAGCCAAAATGGGGGGAGGGCGTGTAGGGTCAAAAAATGAAAATCTTGGCAAATTTCCAAAACTAAACCAAATTTTGTATACATAATCAGTGGGACCCCAGATGTATAAAAATGCAAAAACTAACCCCCCCCCCCTACATGATTAAAAATAATTTTAGGGGCCAGGTTGAATGGTAAAGTCAAGTGCATGGCCACATCAGAACACTTCAGCTTATTTTTTCTAATTTTATTTAACAATTAGTATTTTTTGTGAAAAATTCTTAAATTAAAATATCGTTTCCTGACTTTAGAGAAGAAAAGAAATTAAATTTTTAATGGACTTTTTTTAATCCTTATTTTTTAATCAGAAAAAATTAATGCTTTGGGGAATAATTTATTGAAACAACGATGATAAAAAATAGAGTGTACGTAATGGCCATTATGGTATGTATTTCATTTTAAATAAGGGTTGTAAACCAAGCCCAGAGGGTGTGAATTATTACGTTTTCGTATTAACCCCGAGCCACCAACCCTATTCAAGTGTTAAATATTTGCCTCGCTTACTCATGTCCACTCCAAATCTTAATTCGAGCGAATTACATCCATCAGTTATTATCCATGGACGGGGGTGTGTTCTCGTTTGACACCCCTGTATGTTTGTCCCCTGTTTGTTTTTTGGGCGCTTGATTGAAATTCGAGTCGGGTTAGGCTTCCGGGACTCCCCGCTTTTCTGCCGCCCACACCACTCTGCCGCCCACCGCTCCAAGCCGATTATTTTAATCGAAATTCGTTTGGTTCGATTGCGAATCTAATCAATCTGTTTGGACGGGAAAATAATTGGAACTGGATATATTGACCGGCGTTGATGTATCTTTTTCCAAACATTTTTTTTTTATTTCAATTTTGTTTTTTGTGTTTTTATTAAACTAAAAATTTTAATTATTATCCTTTGTTTCTGAACTTTTCGTTTGTTTGTTTGATTTTTTTCATTGATTTTTGAAATTTAATTTTAAGAGTATTTTTTCAACCATTTTTATTTGTCTCTATGAATTTCAATTAAAGTTTTTTTGTACCTATATATCATGAAACATTATTGAAAATATTTGAGAAAAAATAAAAGTTTTCAATTACTAATATAATAAATTTTCCTAAATGAAAAACAATTATTTGTTTATCCCTTTTTCTGTTTATTTATTTGATAAAACCAAAAAAATAAAAATAAACTGCAACGGATCGTTGCTAAACTTTATCCAAATTCATTTGAAATATTAATATGTTCTAGAGTAAAGTACTTTAAAATATAATTTTACTAAAAACTTTATTTAACCTTTTTTGTGGTTCCCAAGGTACTTAATTAGGATATTAAATTTCATCAAAATTGGTTAAGTCATTTTCAAGATATTTAGAAAAAACTAAAAAGTACCGAAATAAAGTACTAATGTTTGTGGACCGATATGTACCAAAAACTAATCAGCGCTTCATTTTGTTAAAATACTGGTAGGTTTTCAATTTCAATTCATTCGGTGCAACGGTGTGGAAAAATTCGTGGACGAAAAAAACGATAACACACATACATCCATCCGCACGCACTTCCAAAAAAATGGCACTTTTTGGCCTCTCGGCGAGATCCCAGGTAATTTTTGGCAAAACCGTCACGTGCTAAAATTCAATCTCATTGAATACTTCAATTTGTGACATTAATTGAGTCTATGGGTTCCGTAGTCTTTACCTGAGGACCCTTTGAAGTCGCGCTTGCCGCGAGAGCGATTCCAATACTTTCTCCCATGCTTCGCATTGGATAAAGTAAAAATTAATGGAATTTCGAATTTGTATTAAAATCATGATCATGCTGGGACTGTTTTCCATTATAATTACTTATGCTTTAATTAAATGTTTTCATTATTTCATACCTGAGAATGGTGTGAGTTCTTGGTGAAATATATTTAAATAAAGTAAAGAAAATTTAATAAATAAATAGTTAGGTATCTTGACTATCTTGGGGCTATACTGATCCAATCGCAGAAAGAATCATTAAAATCGGTTCATAAACAAAGAAGTTATGCCTGAGCAAACATAACAAAAAAGGTCCAATACCAAGAAATTTATATTTTTACCAATCGGAAACTAGACTGAACCCAATGAAAAAAAATCATCAAAATCAGTTCACAATTGGTAAAGATATAATAAGATAATAAATAAATATTCAATAAACACTGGTTTTTTCTTTGGTACCTCTAAAATTTCTTGATTTGGTAGGTATACCTTGAACACAAAAAGTTTGCCGAACACTGTCCTAGATGCATGATTCGGATAGATAATTGATCCCCTGGGTCGTATGTGGCGGCAAACAAAATATGCAATTACATAGGAATACGATCTCTACATATAACTTAAATTAATTCAGGATAATTCACGTTTTTATTTTATTTATTTATTTTTTTTAAATTAATATTAAGTACAAATTAAAAATTATTATTTTTATCTTGAAATGAACAACCTTGATTTTATACAATTTTTGTTATGAGGCTAGTGCACCGCACACCCCAGAAGGCTGACTGTTATAATCCCAAATGTCCTCATCATACCTGAGTCGCTTTAAATTATATAAGGCTATAAATCTATAAGCTATTTATGTTTAGTTTTTATGGGCTCTTTCTCTCATTAATTTTGAACAAGGCGAAATAAAAATATACTTAAGAATTTTTTTTAAACAAGAAATAATAATCCAGGTCCATTGTTGAGTGTAATAAAATAATTTTCTAAAGGTGTTATTTAGGCGAACCCTTTGATGTCGTGATTAAACTTTAGGTGGTCGTTCTCTCCGCTAATAAACTCAGCAAATAAACTAATTATACGAGCTTGGGGTGGTCATAAACTTAAGTATATTTATGTGTGCATCTCCACCCGGGAAATTATTAGTGGTAGATAAGTTAAACGAGTCGCCCTCTGCCATTAGCCCATGTCAATTTAGCTGCTCCCCAGCCATGGTGGTGGTCGAATTACTCAAAGGGCTTAAGGGGACTCCTTTTCCATTTCATAATAAAAGAATTCTGTTTCAATAAACATAATTAAAAATTACAAAATCTAGGAATCACGATTTCTTTTAAAAGTTGATGGAGAACAAACTCCAAAATTACGTTAGCATTAAAACGATCTTTAAAATACTTATAATCTATAAAAATACTGTATTTTTTTACAGATGAATAAATATGTAGGAATATTTAAGAAGAATGGTGAGTTCTCTGGCAAAGACCAAGAAATTTAAAATAAAAAACGAGACCAACTGAATCTTGGGGTTTCAGTTCCTACTACTTGTTCTTAGTATAAAATTTGTTAAGTTCTCTTCTTAGTATTCTATAATAATGACTTGAATAAATATATAGGAATATTTAAGAAGAATGGTGAGTTCTCTGGCCTAGATCAAGAAATTTAAAATAAAAAACGAGACCAACTGAAATCTTGGGGTTTCAGGTCCTACTACTTGTTCCTAGTGTAAAATTTGTTATGTTCTCTTCTTAGTATTCTATAATAATGACATGAATAAATATATAGGAATATTTAAGAAGAATGGTGAGTTCTCTGGCCTAGATCAAGAAATTTAAAAATAAAAAAACGAGACCAACTGAAATCTTGGGGTTTCAGGTCCTACTACTTGTTCCTAGTGTAAAATTTGTTAAGTTCTCTTCTTAGTGTTCTATATAGTGACTTTTGCATAGATGTACATCTAATGTTGAATGAATATAGTCTGTGCGTAATCAAAACTTAAGCCTGATTCATATTTAAGTATAATACTGTAGGTTCCGGGGAATTCTTGAGGAACTTTGTAGTGAATACTTTATTTGCCTTATCAATGGTATAATATAGTTACTAAATATATGGTAAAACGTGTACTATGTTTACCAATTCTGGATAGTTTAAAATGTTATGAAGCTAAAAACTTATGTACAGTTAATTGGAAAATTGTCTAAAATAAAGGATGCCTATAGACAGCTGTTACCACCTCACAGAAATGTTATATACCTATCACTCGAAAAGCTCAGAAGAAGACATTATTCGTTACAACTCAAATTTTTCAAGAGATCTTCGAGGTTGGGTACTATTTAAGTTAGTTTTTAAAAGGGTATTACGATCATTTTAATTAATAACTCGTAATCTCATTAAAAAACATTTATTTAACAACAATATCAACATATAAATATAAATATAAACAATAGAACGATTAACAATACATCAAGTAAGCTTTGTACGCATCAATTCTCCCCTCCTTAGAACGCGGACGCAGCTTCCCACAGGATCATTCTTCTTTCTTCCTAGGTTTAAAATAACTCGAATGATATTTAACTAACCTTCCCCTTTCTTGACTATTTTCAATAATTTTTGCTCCATCCATCGATTCTTCTAAATATAATTTTATTTGATGAAGTAACTCTTCCTTATTTTGATTTAATTTCATCTGACCAGCATCTAGTTTCTCCTCTTCCATTATATTCAACTCATCCTCCTTGACTTCCTTCAACCAGTACGGAATTAAATCATCTTCATTAGTTAATGCCCTTCTACTTTCCTCTATTTGTAATTCTATTGATGGCCGAATGATTTGCGAAAATTTATTCTCACAACAAATAATATGACTAGAGCTCTCACTTTCTATTCTTACTTTCTTAGGGAATTCTACTGCTTTTTGGACAAGGAACTCCCTTTTTCCTTGCTCTCCACTCGTTTCCCTTCTTGAAGCAAGTCTCTTCCCCATGTCCTTCCCGCCTACAGAATCCACAAAAACATCTATCACTGAATGCAACTTCTATCTGAGTGGGACTCGTCTTCTCTTCTTTATCACATCCTCTAAATCCCTTTCTATTTCTTCTACCGTCTGCATAAACCCTTCAACATCATGTGAATTTCATTCCCTAATGGACGATCTAATACGTGGAGTAATCATCTCCCACTAAAACTTGCAAGGATTGAACCAGCATCTTCGTCCGGAAAAACTCTCTTATATAAAGCCATTTTATTCTCAATAAATAACCTTATAGGTTCGTCCCTTCTCTGTTTCTCCTCATAAACATGAATCCTTTAACTTTTGAGACTACGATTAAACTATCGTATTCTCGAAGAAATTTCATTTTAAAATCTTTCCAATCCAATCGCGGGAAATTGACTTCACCACCTATCACCATGTCTTGACACTTATCTAACAACTGATCCGAAACCACCATGAGCCAAACATCTTCCGGTACTTTATCTTTTAGTAAAGTATTCTCGACCTTTTTAAAGCAACTTGGATCTTCCTCTAGAAGCTCTAAACACCGGAAGGTACCACGTCACTGTTGAATATTCTATTCTGATATAAAATCGCTTCCCCTTTTCCATGAGTTTTCCTCCTTCTTACCATTTCTCCAATGCTCTATCCTCTTGTTTCTTTCTCTTCAAATCATCTTTTAATTTTTTTATTTATTTTTTCGAAATCTACTTTTTAATTTGATTCGTCCACCTCCTCCCAAACCAGTCACTCTATGCGTCACCTTTCAATACCTTTACATCATCCTCGATCTTCGATTATCTCCCCCCCTCGTAAGGTCACATATTCGATAAAATCATTTTTCTTGGTCCTCCTTCTGCCAGTGGTCCACTAGGTTTTCTTATCATTTTCACATTGTTCGGGCGCCAATATTGCGATTCATTTTAATTAATAACTCGTAATCTCATTAAAAAAACATTTATTTAACAACAATATCAACATATAAATATAAATATAAACAATAGAACGATTAACAATACATCAAGTAAGCTTTGTACGCATCAAGGGTTACATTCAAAAACAGTGTTTGGGTGAAAAATTTATAAGATGTCTCAATATTCCTTTTGTCTTCAGAAAAAATGCAACGTCAAAATCTATTGAGTGTAGCATAGGATAGAGCAGCGATTCTCAGACTTATTATTTAGGCTAGTCATCATTTATTGTAATGTGGTTGGTGAATAATTTCAAATATAAATAATAGATCACATTTACAGCACTGAATCGATTATCCAATAAGAATAATGAAATTGTTCCAATTGATCTATCAACCCCTTTATTGCTGCAAATTGCTTAGCCTTTTCAGTTTGTAATCCAGTCTGTAGTGTATTGTTTTAATTTTCAACCCCTGCAAGGATTATCAATTAGATGACAAGTGTAAGCTGACACCCTGAGCGCCCTTGGGATCTATTATCAAGCCTCCCCTATTGCGAAACAAATTGCCCTTTCAATTACAGAGGGATAGAGATCCAGAGAGATTCGCGAGATCAGATGTCATCACCTGCCAGGGCTAATATTCCCGTTGCCTTTCAACGCAAATTGATTAAATTCGAAGAGTTGATTGCAGTTTCATTCAAGTGGCGTAAAATTCGAGAAAAGAACTCCCCCAAAGGAAGACAGGCCCTTTCATCTGTATCTATACTTCTTTATGTATATCTACTATGCTTTTGGAACGTATCCTGAGGAGGTCCATGTGATTTGCCTGCCCGAAATCATCCAGAGCAGGGGTGTCCAAACTTTCTCTACATTTGACGAAAACAAATTGTCTCGGACAACATATAAAATATTATAATTCATTAATTCCTGTGAACCAATTGTAATAGACTGATGAAGAGGCAAAGCCCTCGAAACTATAGTCTTGTTATAAATAAAATCTATAATTCCAGGAGAAGACACACTCTTTTATTGTCTCCTTCATATATTACAATTCTATTGATATTTATTTAATAAAACAAATTTAGAATAATGAATATCAATCAAGACAAAAGCAAGCAAAATGTCATAGCACAATAATCTTTGAGTTATTTTTCATTCAGGATTTTGTTTATAAATTATTTAGCAGTTCAAAAAGTTTTAATTACTGAAATAATAAATATTTTAGAAAATGGAAATATTAGTTAATCAAAAAAGATTTTTAGAATACTTTTGATATTTAAGTTGAGTATTGTTATTTTCAATGATTGGTACACAACATATATCTGATCATGGAATCATTGTTTTAAACTATCACATCATAAACCTCATTACCGAAATTTCAGTATCATTGCATAGTAGATTTAACCTTAAAAACTAAATAATATTATAATCAAAATACCTTTTCAAATGAACGAAGAACTTTTTCTGCTAGAACTTCCGATGTGGTGAAGAGATTTGGTGAAGATGATGATTCTGGAAAAATATAAAATATTAGACTCATCGTTGTCGAGTAATTTGAATGAAGAAAATTGGTATGATGATTTCAAATAAGGAGAAACCTAGGGCTGAACCGAGATTGGAATTAGGTGTACACCGTCTTTGAGGTTGTTTGGAATTACTTTGGAATTCATTAGATGAGTCTATTGTCATCTATTGTCTTCCACTTGGAAATGAATGCAAGTGGAAGTGGAAGTAGTTGTTACACGATTTTAGGTCGCGGCCCACCCCTCGGGCAGAAACTAATGGTCGCCTTAGAGTGTAAACCTGCTAAATTGATTTTTTATCATATATGATATATTAATAAAGTTCGAAAGAAAAAGAGATGCAGCATCATCCAAGTAAAACTGATACTTAAAATTACGATAGTAAGTTGTAGAAAAAAAATGTGAAAAATAGTTTCTTTCCATAACAGCAATATTAAATTTTTGTTTGTTTTTTCTCTCCCTGTAAAATTTCCGTGTTGTGAGCTAGCAGGTTTATACTCTAAGGCGACGTAATATCGAAAGTCGTGTGGTGCCCACATCAAGCAAAATTTAAAAAATAAATAAACAAAATATTAATATGAATATTTCTATTCATAATTATAATAACGAATAACAACCTGAAATTAGTCGGTAATAGGGGAAAGAATGAAAATGTTTATATATCATCATCCTAATGAAATAAGAGTTTTCAAAGGCCTTAGAGTAATACTGGAAATTGTGAACTTGTATCTTATTATTATTGTCTGTATACGGAAGCTGGTTAAGAATAAAGTGTAATCTATGATGAAATCTTGTTAAGGGAGAATGGTGTAGGTCATTCAGTGAAACCAACATAATATTTTAAATTAACTTTTTTTATGATGAAATGATTTAATATACAGTCAGTGTATTTATATTTTATTAATTTGCTTACAGTTTCGATGAATTAATCTATCATCAGGACAATTTTTATTTATGAAAATTATTCCTATTACATGCTACTTTTACTCTGATGGAGATGGAATTAAGACTTCGAAATTGTTAACAAATAAACAAAATAAATACAGTGAAACGTTTCGTCACCAAGATTATTTTCATACTCTAAGCTCATCTAGAATAATTTAATTAACGATTGTAAAGAAAACACTTAATGATTAGAAAATTACAGAATACAATTATAAAAAGATACTGTGTATGTCGATGTCAAAAATTTAAATTAAGATAATATTATTTTTATTCGAATAAATGTAAATCTCATTGAGTAAGAATATCTACCGTAGTTCTGACTTGTAGATGACTTGAAGTGATGGGTCAAGTGGTCTTCGCACACACAAACCACCTCCCATCTTCAGCTAAAAGAAAAGAAAACACACACATGAATAAATAATAAAAAAAAAATTATTGTACCTACAATATGGCATATTATCGAAAAAATGAATCATTCAAATGCCCTATGTGAAAGATTGTTTAGATACCATAGTAGCGAATCATTTTTGCAAACACTAAATTATTTAAGAAAAATAGAGAGAAAAATAAATTATGAAATATTATATATTCACCTTCTATGGATGCAATGGACGATCGATCTATCTCCTGTATTTCTTATCGTCTCCAGATGCTGAAAAAGCTTTTTTGAGTGAATACCTAAAACACTTGACATAAACATTAGTATCAATCCCCCCCCCCTTTTACTACATACTAATTTAGTCATCAAGGTGTATGTAGTAAACGAAATAAATCCCTTTAATTCGCGGAAAATTCAAATTTTATTTCATCCAAATCAAATTCTTATAATTTGAAATATCAGAGTAAAATTCGAATTCTTATAATCGGACTTCGAGAGAGCCTGAAGACGTATGTATCAGTGAGAGTGGCCTTGATTTTTTGGAATACGGATAGAACGAGAGACCAGGGCGAGCTGAAAGAGATCCTACCTAACATCTCCACTTGCCTCATAATTATTAATACCATGTTCATATTTCAGTATGTTTATCAGCTAGGGGGAAAAGATGAAAAACCTTATTAGGCAAGTGGTTAAATATATGAGAAAAAGAACTTTAAGTGAAACGCAGTGCACCGTCTCCGCCAACCGGCCGGCAGAGCCCTCGTGCCCCTAGCCACAAGGCAGCCGGTCTTCTTCCTTAGGCTAGTCCTGAGGAAGCAACGGACAACCTTCAGGTCTACGTTCTAGTCCATAGAGCCACCTCAAACCCGCCCTCAAAGACACAAAGTCATCAGGCTCCCATTCCCACCCCATTGTTCCATTTGAACAAGGCGTCAAGCGACGACTTTTCGGTAAGACACAAAACATGCAAGCACATGCAAGATGAACCTGGACCTCGATCTTTAGAAATCCGATCGAATCGGTCACTTCCCTTGTGACTCGTTCATGGGTCCAACAAATGGGTGGCGTCTATTTTAGCTCTCTTGTGGGTCTTAATACTAAAATAACCTTAAAACTAAATTGGAGGGCACAAGAGAGGAAAACACAATACAAAATATCCCTAAGAGGCCTAAGATAGACGACACCGCATTCGCTGTCTCCAAGAAGGAAATCAAAGGGAAGAGTGCAGGTCCCCAACACAGAGAGTGATCGTTGGCATGGCATATTATCCCACCCTCCCTCTAAACTATATACTCTATTGAAACTACATTTAATAAAACTGTGAATTTAATTTTAATAATTTTCTATCACATATCCTGAATCTAAGTATTAAATTTAATAATATTAAAATAGAGAGGAATCCCATCGGTGGTCGAGGCGTTGAAACCTGAAAATCCCTACGCAAAATCTACTATTCTAATAAATTCTCGCTTTGTGAAGATCCTCCAATGGTTCCCTTGTTGCTTCACTACAGATGAAGATGAAATAGGGATCTGAAAATTCCTAATCTGATACTTCTTTACGTTAAAAATTGAAAAATGAAATGATTAGAGTAATTTTAATTTATTTTTAATATTAAGAATTGCAAAAAGTTGAAAATTGAAATAAAATGAAAATCAATTTAAGCTATGATTGAGATGATTTGATCTAATATAGTCATTTATGAAACATTTAATAGCCAAGTTATTTAATTAAAAATACATTAAATTATAATTGAAAGAAAAAACTTTAATATAATATAGGAAAATATTTTAGCTAAAGGGTATGTCTGTAAAAAAGAGAAAACATCCTAATACTTTCCCTATAATCTAGCTATAAAAAATTCCTTTCAAAGTTACTAAATGCCATGCTAAAAAAATATTATACTCATATTTGGTGCGCTTTTGGTGAAACATTAATGTGTCGAATGTGATAAAAGACATCACGGAAATATCACCAAAGTGAAGGATCCATGAAAAGAAGAGAAAAATAAAGTTAGAAATTATATAAATTAATATAAATATAATATTAAATGAGATGAAATAAAAATATGAAGATGAATGAAATTTAATTTATCAATGAGAAATTTACTCTGCTGTACCATTTTTCATAAGAATTTTGAATAAAGAGCATTGAAATCTCTGAAATAAGGAGGATCTGATTTGTAACTCAAGAAGGTTTGAGGGATAATTAATAAATAATGAAATCTTCATGACAATATCTTTGAAATTACGAAAGCAGAAGATATACCTATAGAATAAATACTAACCTCGTCGTTAAAAGAAAAGGCTAAACTCGCAGGCAGCCGATGATCTCGTTGCTCAAGTGATTTTGTCACCTTTAAGAAAATTATTTCAAAATTAGTATGCTAAATAAATATATCGAGGGAGAAAATTTTGAAATTAAACAATCTATAAATAAAATAAAATTTTTAATTTGAAAAGAGAAGAAATCACTCTAATGAGAAATATCTAAAAAATATTATATTCAAGAATTAAGTTTGAAATTACTATTATAGAAATAAATAAAAGTAATAGAAAACTACCTTAGAGACCCTGATGACAGACTGTGGTCTCGTTGAAACAATGGCCTCTTTCTATAAAAATAAACAGCTATGAATTTAAAGATATATATGTTTATAAATATAATTTTTAAATTACCTGATTTGTTCCAGAAGCGAATCCCATCGTTGGGTGACATTATTGTATGACAATAATGAAGAGGGAACTGAAAATTTCTAATCTAATTTTCTATTTATCATAAAAAATTAAATAATTTCAAAAAAACTATCGAAAATTAAATTATTTAATCGATTTTAATACACTAATTTAATGAATTGCTAAAAATTAAATTTGAAAATTTGTATAAATTAATTTGATCTAAAATTAAATTTAAGGAATATTTACTTAGGCTATTTAATTTTTTTTAAAAATTGGTTTAGATTTAGAATACTTATGAAAGCAAGAACTTTACAATCTAAAATGAATTTATTTTAATGGAAATAATTTAAATATTAAAGTAATAACTAGTTCTAACTAGAGGGGTATGCTGTAAAAAAACACTTAAAAATTAATTATGTAAAAAATGATATACTCAAGTTTTCTAGCTGTTGAAGAGAAGAATCGGATGAAGGACAGCACCGAGAGACATCAATGAAGTGGAAGATCCATGAAAATTAAAATAAAAATCAATTAGAAAATAAGAAATTATATAAATGATTATTAAATGTGATGATAAAGAAGGTAAAATAAAATATAAATAAATATGAAATTGAATTTACTAATGAGAAATTTATTCTACCAAATATTGAACTACCTAAGACAAATTAATCATAGTTTCATAATTGATATTTGATGGACAATTTGAAAAAATAAACTTATATGAGAAGATTTTTGAATTCTCCTATATTTATTTTTAATTTTTATAAAAAAATTTAGACATATATTAAATGAGTACGTAAGTATTCTGACCTCGGAGTTAAAATAGGTGGCTTAATCTCGCAGACAGCCGATGACCTTTTCCGTCAAAATGACTTTGTCGTTGGCGATTACTAGAGAGGATTCTTGGGAAATTGTTCACAAGAGTTGTGTTCTGTTGTCTTCTTCTGAATTTAGTGAGATGTTTCGAATTTTTGACATAGATGAAAATTATTCTGGATGAAGCCATATTCGATCATGAGTAAACTCGAAGTCTATTAGCCACTCCATCTTTAAAAAAATTAATTAAAATTAATTAAAGAGGTTGTCTAGATGTAACACTATATTGACGACATGCGTGCAAAACCTCCTAACTCAAATTTTACCTAAAATGAGATATTAGCACTAAAAGATAGGATAATTATAACTCTATCTTTTAGTGCTAATATCTTATTTTCAGTAAAATTTAAGCTTTCAGAGAGTCTCGCACTCTTTGCATGTCCTCGATAATAATAATCATGAAGAAATAGTTTCAACAGGATGAATTTATATGTAATGTAATGTGAAGAAGACAAAATTATTTTAAAAATATTAATTTATATGAGGAAAATGAAAAACTTTTCGACTTCTCGACAAACCAAAAGTTGACGAATTAGCTTCTTTTTACTGTGATTGGTTTTTGGCTTGGAAGCTGAAACTGCGAGCGTTGGAGTTTGTTGAAACAAAATGGTCTTGGCAGCTTTTAGTTCATTAGATCCAACAGTATCGAGAGCCTTTTTATAAAAAGTATTGGCGCCTTTTATATATATACTGTCTTTTGTTATGGAAATACAACTATTCTATCACTAGTGGTTAAGTAATAAATTATGGCTAAGAGCTAGTGATGAGCAAAGCAAGACCAAGACCAAGACTTTGCTTTGCTCATCACTAATATTAATAGTCAAAAACAAAATAATAATAATAATTTTCTTAAAAGTGGTTTAAACACCCTATAGAACCTTTACAAACACCCTCTGCTTATATATTAGTGATGAGCAGAATTGGTTGGTCTTATTTGCTCATCACTACTAAGAGCTCAGAAAATACTACATGCATATACACAAAATCACAAGAGAGATGTTATAGTTAAGAAATTATATTAATATTTATAAGACATTTTCTTTAAATTACCAGACAGGAAAGTAAAATTCGAAATATAAAATAAAATAAATTTAATCGTTTACTTACAATGAAATGCTTTAATAATTTTCCTTCCATTTTTAATTCACAAATCAAATACTTTCAATCCATTATAATATTTGCTCTGTGAGGTGGATTTAGATCTAAATATGATCCTTATTTGATGGATATTTAATAAAGCCATTTGTAATTATTAAAATAAAATTTATTTCAAAATAAGCCTAAATGCCTGGCGAAAATCTGAATTCATTTTAGATGATGAATGCTCTCTTTGTTAGCGGCATTGTTAAAGAGCGCGACCAGCGACTCTCAATTGTTAATCAATTTCAAATTCGAATTTGAATCTTGTTATCAAAGATACATCAACTATACATACGGTGACCATACTTCCTTTATTTAAGAGGACAGCCCCATGTTTCACGGCACTGTCCTCTAAACTTTATTTATTTTCTAGAATAGGTTTTTGTCCTTTATTTTGTCGACACAAAGTTTTAATGTTTTTTTTTTAATAATATATTTAACAAGCTAGTTTCGTGAAATTTTTTTGAATTGAAAATGTATAATTTAATTACAAAAGTATTCGACGATGATTTCAATTGAAAATATGGTATATTAGAGAAATTTTGAGAAACTATTTTCCAAAAGAGTATAGCTGGGTTTGTATGAGAAATCTGTCCCCGCGGCTTTTTCGATTTGTACTTGGTGGATCAATTTGACAATAAATCAAAATAATTCACCTAAATTTTCAGCTCTTTATCTCAAACGAGATTCGAGATTTCAAAAATAACTATTTTTTCGATTTTATTTTTTACTTTACCATACAGGGTATGATCAAGTATTGTAATCGTGCATGAAAAAAGTTGTTTTTTTCTTCCAAATTTTGTATACATAATCAAGTGGGACACCAGAAGTATAAAAATGCAAAAACTACCCCCCCCCCCCAAATGATTAAAAATAATTTTAGGGGCCAGGTTGTATGGTAGAGTCAAGTGGATGGTCACATCAGAACACGTCAGCTTATTTTTTTAATAGTAAAATTCAAAATTAAGGAATGGGTGATTTTTTTTCCAATTCTAAAAAATGATTATAGTTTTATTTCTGTTCTTAAAAAAATCGGCTTTCCATCTGAGAATTAAAATGAAAGTGTTTTTTCATCCCTTTTACTCATAAAAATTAGAAAAAAAAATCTCCATTCATTAATTTTCAAATTTTACTATTGAAAAAAAAAATCGAAAAAAGAGGGGATTTTTTGAAAATTTCGAAAATTGTTTGAAATAAAGAGCAAAAAAATTATTTTAGTGCTAATATCGCATTTTCGGTAAAATTTGTGGTAGGAGGTTTTGCACGCATGTCGTCGATATAATAGTAATAAAGAAATATTTTCAATGAAGTAATTTATGGTATATGTAATGTAAAGTGAAGAAGACAAAATTATTTTTAAAATATGAATTTATTTGGTGGAAAAATGAAAAACTTTTCAAAGCCTCGACACCCCTTAAAATTTGATGGATGTATTTCTTTTTTATGTCGATTGGTTTTGGCTAGAAACTTGAAACTTGGCGTTGAGTTTATTAAAACAAAATGTCTTGGCAGCTTTCAGCTCATTAGATCCAAAAGTACAAGAGCTTTTTATAAAAAGTATTGGTGTTTTTATATTATATATACCATATACTTTTTGTTATGGAAATACAAGTTATTCTATCACTAGAGTTAAGTAATAAAAATTATGGCTAAGAGCTTAAAAAACACATATTTTCACATGCATACACAAATCCTTAGAGGGATGTTATAGTTAACAAATCATATTAATATTTATAAAACATTTTCTTTAATATTACCAGACAGGAAAGTAAAATTCGAAATATAAAATAAAATTAATTTAATCTTTTACTTACAATGAAATGCTTTAATAACTTTCCTCCCCTTTTTAATAATTCACAAAGCAAATGGGCTTTTGTTTTATTATATTATTTGCTCTGTGGGTTGGTTTAGATCTGAAAGATGATCCTTATTTGATGGATATTTAATAAAGCCATTTGTAATTCTTAAAATGAAATTTATTTAAAAATAAGCCCAAATGCCTGGCAAAATGTGAATTCATTTTAGAGATGAATGCTCTCTTTGTTACCGGCATTGTTAAAGAGGCGCCACCAGCTGTTCTCAATTGTTAATCGATTTCAAATTCGAATTTGAATCTTGTTATCAAAAGATACATCTACTATACATACAGTGACCATACGTCCTATATTTAAGAGGACAGTCCTCATTTCATTGCACTGTCCTCAACTTTACTTATTTTCTAAAAATAGGTTTTTTTGTCCTTTATTTTGTCGACGGAAGTTTTAATGTTTTTTAATAATATATTTAACAAACTTCGTGAAATTTTTTGAATTTAAAAAGTATAATTTAATTACAAAAGTATTGGACGCTAAAATTCAATTGAAGAATTTGTATGAGAAATCTGCCCTCGCGGCTTTTTCTGATTTGCACTCGGGGGATCAATTTGACATTAAATAAAGCTAATTTAGCAAAATTTGAGCTCTTAATCTCAAACGATTTTCGAGATTAAAAAAACAACTCTTTTTTCGATTTTATTTAGAAACATTTTATTTAGAAAAAAATGTAAATATTTTAGCTTAGAATAAATTTAAAGATTGGAAAATTTGCTTTATTAGTAAAAAAAATTGAAAGAGGCAATAAAAGAGTGTATCTTCTGCTGGAATTATAAATTTTTAATTTATTTATAACGAGACTATAGTTTTGAGAGCTTTGCCCTCTTCATCAAGTCTATTACATTTGATTCACATTAATTCCTGTGAAGTTCGAAAGCTGTGCCCTCTTCATCAAATTATTACAATTGATTCACATATTAATAAGAATTAAAAACTCTGGGGTCATATAAGATACACTTTTAGCCTCCCTTCAATTTATAAAAAACTGCAATCTCGGCAAAAAACTTTCAATTTGATAAAAATTTCATCAAAAGCCTAAATAAACATATATGCAATTCATTCCAACTCAAGAGAACTTAGAAGTTCAATCAACAACTTTCTAACACTTGAAAATGATTAAAATTAGATAGTTAAAACCTTAGTGCCTTCCATTATTAAAATGCATCAGTTTTATTCGAAACATTTTTAATGATTTCTAAATAAAGATAATAGATTTAAACTTACGATACATTGAAGATATGCCATGACGATTGCACTAACATGATACGACTTCCCTGGGTCATATGCTCACTGATCAGCTGATTTCTGAAAAAATAAAATTAATTTAATTAATAAATTTATTAAATAAAGATGGCAAAAAAGTTTTTTTTAATTATCCCCCTCTAATTTTGAAAGAACATTTTCTAATTTTTAATTATTAAACATAGGTTGGGAGTTTCGCTCGAAGAAGAAATTTGAAAAATGTCATTTTTATATATACATCTTTTGTATTATGTTTCTTATAAAAAATTTTTAGTCTTCAATAAAATATTTATTTATTATTATTATTTTTATATAAGATCATTTTTTAGCTAAAGGGTAAGTTTGTTGGATTGGAATGGTTTGAAATTGCAAATTAGTACAAAAGATTATAAGACGGTCACTGATCCAAAAATTAACCATATACCATGTTATTTAATTAACGAGATGTATGAAATCGACTCATTTATAAAAATAACATAGCATTAAAAATAACTATATTAATTTTTCACAAAGAGAAACAAAGAGGCTTGTCCTCTGCTTGATGCAAATAAACATACACACATATATTTTATATATATTATATTACACATATATGAGATATTATATTATTTTTAATTGAGCTCCCAGCTAAGTAAAGATCGAAAATTTTAAATATCCATACGGTATTGGACCCCATGAACAACAATATCTATTTATATAATTAAAAAGAACTGATGATAAGAATCAAGTTCTTCGAAAACTATAGATCTCAAACAAATAAATCAATATATATAATACAGATATATAATTTCGATATATATGGTGTATGTTTATTTGCATCAAACAGAGGACAACCTCTTTGTTTCTCTTTGTTGAGAATCAACAACTCTGCTACTACTCGGCAAAACAAAAACTTTTCAATTATATTAATTTTTATTAATTTTATTTTTATCTAAATAGCGAAATCTTCCCTCATGTCGAAATTTAAAGAAAGACGTTTTCTTTAAATAATTTCATTTTTTAATTTATTTAAATAAATAATTTAAAAAAATTATATAAATAAGAATTCCCAGTAAAAAAGCTCCCCGAGAGAGAAAATGCTCTCAGTAAAAAGTAGTTGCTGCTAAAATTACCCAACGGGTTAGTGGGGAAATTAGAATCTTAGGTTTAAGGAGTATTAGCACAGACTCTTTCCTGTGTGAACTGGTTAGCGCTAAGAGACCAAATATCGTTTATAGCGTTTCGATTGCGCTAAACAAAGTTGGCACATGCATGATAGGCTAAAAAAGACGAAGTGTGCTAGGCCCCTTATTAAAAGGTTAGAGGAAATAAAATAGAAACTCACAGAAGCAAAGCTAGAAGCATAGCTGAGTCGGACAGATCATGGCTTGCAATCAGGATTAGCCACTGCATTGGACCAGACACTTAGGAATTTACAAATAATAAATTAATATTAAAATTATTAATATGTGAGAGAAAGAGAATGTGAAGACATATCAAAGATAAACTCAAATTATAAGAAACATTTTCCAAGGCAATATACATAGATTAGACAAAATAAATACAATTAATTCTTTATAAAAACACTAAATTAAATTCAAAACGATTCGAGAGAAATTCTTCATTTATCAGTTGAAAATTTGATAAATATAAACAGTTGCTTAATGCAACTATATTCTTCGATAAAGATTCATATTTTTCAAATTTTCACGAAATTTTTGAATTTTATTAAACGATTTTCGATTTTTTATAAAGATTTGTATTTATTTTAATTAATACAAAAATTAAGCATTTTTTCAAATGAGATTACAGAGGTTAAGAGGTTGGATGCTAACCTTGGAGTTTTCAACTTCCAGGCGATTATCTTTTAAAAATTTCACTTCAGATGATTAATTAGCTTAAAAATTAAAATATAACTGATTTTCAAGAAAAACTACTCCAAAATTGAAGAGAAAAACAGGTCAAGATTGCGTTTAGCTGGGGAGAAGATGTTAAGAGTATGGCTCGGATGCCGGGACTAGGCTTGCCTGTCTGGACTTGCAATTTTGATCAAAGGGCGTAGGAGTGGGGGTAGCCAATTAGATGATTCGGACTTCCCGTATGACGTCACTATCTGACCTAATTATTTAATATTCATAGAATAAATTAAATTAGAAAATATGTATTAAAAAAAATAAAATAAAGTAAAAATTGAAAAAATTTAATAAACCAGAGGCTTGCTTAAGTTTATATTTAATAATTTAAATTCAAAAACAGCTCTTAGAATTTAAAATACCAGATATGTATGCAAAAATACCTAATATATATGTATAGGTATATAATGGGATGATAAAACGAGTTTTTTAGTCGATATTCAATATTTACTTTATCCAAAGCGAAGCATGGGGAAAGTATTGTAATCGGTCTCGCGGCAAGCGCGACTTCAAAGGGTCCTCAGGTAAAGACTACGGAATCCATGGACTCAATTAAAGTCACAAATTGTAGTATTCAATTAAGTTGAATTTTAGCACGTGACGGTTTTGCCAAAAATTACATGGGGTTTCGTCGAGAGGACAAAAAGTGCAATTTTTACATTTAGTGCGTGCGGATGTATGGTATGTATGTATGTATGGATGGATGGATGGATGTTATCGTTTTTTTGGCCCACGATTTTTTCCACACCGTTGAACCGATTGAAATGAAATTGAAAACCTACCATTAATTTAACAAAATGAAGGGCTGATTAGTTTTTGGTACATATCGGCCTACAAACATTAGTACTTTATTTAAGTACTTTTTTAGTTTTTTCTAAATATCTTGAAAATGACTTAACCAATTTTGATGAAATTTAATATCCTAATTAAGTACTTTGGGGACCACAAAAAATGTTAAATAAAGTTTTTAGTAAAATTATATTTTAAAGTACTTTACTCTAGAGTAAGGTAGTACTTTTAAAAATTCTTTAAAATTTATTCATTTGATCGTTTTAATATAGCTAGTATGTCTGTCTGGCGGGGGGTGGGCGGGGTGGTGGTGTGGTGGTGTGATGGGGTTGGGGGTTGGAGTGGGGTGTGGGGTTGGGGTTCGTGGGTAGTGCCCCCTGGCTAGCAAGAGGGCCGCCGAAGGCGGGGCTTGCAGCTAGTCATAAATAAAAATTAGGAAATTTTAATTTTAAAGACCAAACTATTCACAATATATATTGAGTTTGTATAAACCTCTTTGAGTTTTATTTCATTCACTGTGATACTACACGCCCTTTACTTTATTAATTAATATCATGTTTCACCTAAAACCTACACCACTTTCTCTAACTTAAACTATTTATACAAGCCTATACATATAGTAACATTAGAAAGAAAAATGTTTATGTAAGTAAAAGCGAGGCTTTGTTTTTGATATAAAGGTGTGTTTTGTTTAGATAATTGTTATTTTTAAATATTATGTCTATTATCGATGAGGCAGTCCAAAAAAGAAGAAGAAAATTTACACTATCTTTTTATTCATAAAACCGACGTTTCGGAGGCTATTCCCTTCTTCTTCAGGGTTATGTCTATTATTGTTCAGTGCTTAAGCTTTCTATACTATTCCTAACTTTTTCGGAAGTCTTTATTTTGAAGTTCTTAAGAAACAGGACAACCGATCAGCTAGTAATTTCATTTAAAAAAAAATCAATTAACAAAAAAAAGAAAGGAAATAGTTAATTTTTTGGGAGAAAAATTCAACTTCAATCCTAGGAAATTAATAATTTTGAGACAAGATATGACCCTAAATTTATAAACTAAAAAAAAAATTGTTTCTTTACTAACTATTTTAACATCTATGTTGTGTGTCATTATAATGATACACAAGAAGGAAATTTATATGCATATATGAATAAATTTACAAGCTAGATGGTTTAATAAATAATTTCATAAATAATGTTGCTGATTTTTTTACAAAACTTAAACATTAAAATAAAAAAGTTGATTGAATCTACACTATGTAGGGAGAATAAATCATTTGCCCCTGATATTTCAATTAAGCTATTTTTAATTTATTAAGAGAAAAATATTTAATTATAAAAAATACATATATACCTATATATTTTTACCTTGAATATTTATTAATTTATTCCCTCATTGAAAAAAACGCTACATCTCTTATATTATTAAATGAGTATTTCTTGTACTATATATACTATAGAAACGGTTTCTCGAAAAAGGTTCTAAAGTTTTCGCTAAAAATTGGTGTACTTATCAAGTCTCATGAGTTATTAGTCGTGTATAAATTTTAATCCGATCGTAATAAAGGAAGGGGGTGTAAATTAGTCATGTCGCAAAATAAATATTTTAATCGTTCATATCTCGTCTTCAGAAAGTCGCAGAGCCTTGAAATTTGAAATTTAAGCTATTTAGAGGTCCCATCCCACGCACCATTTGAGATGGATCAGTCTCCACGAGGGTCCTCAAATCCTCGTCCTGGATTACTCTAGGTCGACCACTTCGGGGCTCATCTTCGAGGCTAAAATCTCCGGAACAAAATTTCGCAAACCAACGTCAAACAGTGCGTTCATTAACACTATCATTGCCAAATGCCTGGTTATTCGAGCTGTTTCGGCATCGCTTTGGTTTAATTTGAATTCGTAGAGAAAAATTGAACAAAAATCTCTTAACGACATCATATAGTAATAACCTGAAAAGAGGCAAAATAAAGGGCATCAATGTATAGAGTACAAAATTCTCTATTGATCAGTTTAAACCACGACACAGTAGAATAAATATTTATTGAGATATGGAGCTACAAAAACACATGACATTAAAACGTACAAAACTTTTGAAACAACCTAATAAAAAGTTACCGAGCATCGCTCTGTGCTCCAGGCACTAAATAATTTAAGTGAAGAAGACATGTGAATACATATTAAATGTTATAAAAAATGAATCTTATAGTGATTGAGAGGGATAAATATTGCAGTGGTTGGTGAAAACTGAAAATAAAAGTGAAAGCATTTTGAAATTGTTGTTTTCTGACCGTGTTAATCAGGTGAAAAGTTTGTGGGGTACTGAGTGAAAATAGAATGAATGAATCCGACCATTTCCCTAGGGACAGTCACAACGAAAAGAAAAATGAAACTTTCTCATTTTCAAATTTAGTTGTCAAAACCAAACAAGCTGACCAAAACAATCAAGAATAGTCCACTGTTCAACAAAAAGGGGGTTTAAATTTGTCAAAATCCCTAGAGACCCTAAAGCAAAAGGTTTTGTTTTTGACGTGAGGTGCAATTTTAAAGAGCTATTTATGTCATTTTTCAATTGTGGGTGAATTTTAAATGACAGTTTCTTTCTAAAATATTAATGAAAGGGAAAGCAATATTTAAAAACAGGAAATAAGGATTTTTAAAGGAATAAATAAATATATTTGAAAAAAGAAGAAGGATACACGCAGGCTAATTATAATAGAGAACAAATAGTTTGTGATTCTGAAATAGTTATACTTATTCGAAAATTTCGGATAAAAATTACTGGGAATGCTCTAGATCAGCGTTTCCAAAACTATAGGTCGCAACCCCAAATATTATCGCAAAGCTAAAAGTTTCTAGTATTTTCAAATTTTACCGGTAAATATCCGTAAATTTCAGCTACGCCAACTTCCTTGAATTTTTCTTTTAAATCCGAATCCTAAAAAAAGATGAAAATAATGTTAATTTGCTATCCAAGCATTTGAAATCTTCAAATCTTGCTTCAAATTCACTTCTGAGATTCTCAATACTTTCAGCATATTTCTGATAAGATGCAGTGCTACTTGAACTTGATTTGTACATGTGATATGTAGGAAAATGCGTCAAATTTTCTCCTCGCAAATGAATTTCCCATAAAACTAACTTACCATACATTTGAATGCTTTAATTTTATCCGCATATTTGTTATAAGTTGCTCCTTTCCTTGTAGTGATAAATTTAAATCATTCAAATGTTTTGTAATATCAACCATGCATGCGAAATCTTGCATCCACACTGGATCGCAAAACAAGGTTGTAGGTTGGCTTTGTGAATTTAAAAATTGACGTATTTCATCTTTAAAATCCCAGAATTTCTTCAGTATCTTGGAGCACGATAGCCAACGGACCTCGGTATATTAAGGACAGGTTGTATGTCGCAAAGTAAATGTTTTTACCACTAACACAGGGTAGATGGTAAATGGAGGGAATGTCAGTGCCTGGCATCTGATTGGCCATCCCAGTCCCTCCATTTACCATCTACCCTGTGTTAGTGGTAAAAACATTTACTTAGCGACATACAACCTGACAGTGCCTGGCATCTGATACACTGACAGTGCCTGTGATCTGATACACTGACAGTGCCTGGCATCTGATTGGCCATCACAGTCCCTCCATTTACCATCTGCCCTGTGTTAGTTGTAAAAAGCATTTACTTTGCGACATACAACCGGCCCTAAGAGACCCCGAAATAATTGCTTTCTATTTCGCTAAGGAAAGTTGAAAATTGTCGCTGATTTAATCCAATTCCAATATTTCCTTTGACAGTGGGGCCGCAAGTTTGACACCTATGGTGTACACGATATTAGGTCTCGGTTCACCTCTCGGTACCACCGTACCAGTTTATTTATTTTTCTTTTTCGAAATTCGACTTCTAGATTTTGTTTTGGGTCTGGCAGATTGACTTCTTTTTTCTTTGAATGGCACAAAATAAATAGAAAGGAATGTATTATCTAAAATGGATAATGTATAAGTAAAAAGTGAAAAGGTGGATGGCGGAAAGGATTCACCCTTGTATAACACCTCTGACGGACATGGATCCGTCTTTCCGAACAATGCAAGATGGCTGTACAAGATGAGTGTCACGCTTATCCAAATGTTATGACAGCCTAGAAGGTCAACCACCCTTGACAAAGGGCTTGTCAGCTTATCAACCCCGAGCTGGGGATGAAAGGCTTAGGGTTAGAGACCTCGGAACTAGTCGGAGGGTTGCCTGTTCAAAATTCATAGCGAATCCGTTATTCAATTGAAATTGGCTCCTCTTCTTTTGAATTTAATTGAAGATTACGGTCTGGAAATCTTTCCACGGATTAATTTATAATAGAAAACAGATACACATATTTATTTATCAATTGCAAAGAAAATGTGAAAATCCATCATAAATAAATAGTACGGTAAAGAAAAATCGTATGCGGGTTATAGCTGCCAGAAGTTTGTAGTAATTGGAAAAAAATGATCTCTGCGAGTCTGGAAATATCTAAAACGTAAGTAAATATTATTTTAAAGCATGATTTCTTTCTGTGTTTGAATTCCGTAACACACAATAACTCAAAAACGGAATGTCTCAAAAAAGTATTTTTAGTAGTTTGTTCGAAACAAATTAAAAATTAGAGAAAATAGAAAAAAAATTAAATCGTTACAAGCATTCGAACCCTTGTACCTAGTTAGTGACTTCAAATTGTGCTTAAAAAATTACCAAATTTGCATAGAAAATCTTAGAAATTTTCAATTTTCTTCAATTTGTTTTAAGAATTAAATGCATTAATCACATTTCAAGCCATTAGTTGGTCAAAATGTGTCTAATATTTAGTCCTAGATAACCTAATCAATTCTTTTTTTATGATATTGATGTGAGAAGGAGATACGCCAGAAGGTGCATCCCCTAAAGGCCTATATGGGATGGCCCCTCCATCGAGAAAAGAACAGAGTAGAAGGAAAGAAGCCGGAATCACGAGCCAAATCTCAGAAAGTTAGATACAATCCAATTTACTAAGTTTTTTAAGGGCTTGGAGCAGTGGTAAATTCTCCGCGCGATAAATTAGGTTAAATTTATCTCCCATTTAATTTTTATTACCAGACCCTATACTTACAGAAAAATGTCTGGGTATAGCCGGAAATCGAACCCGAGACCTCCGGGTTGCCAGCCAGAGATGCTGACTATTACTCCAGAGAGGCTCTTGTTGTCTTTAAGAATTCTATATAAGATATCTTGGTGTCTAGAAAAGATGATATCAGAGATGATAATATTGGCGGCGTGCGGTCCATGGATGCTGTGGATGCCACGCATCCTAAAATTTCAAACTTTTCGAGTATTTTCATTAATATGGACTTCAAAATTTCAGGAGGATCATTAAATTTTCAAATTATTATCCTTTATTTCAAATATTTCTATAAAAAACATTTTTGTTTTGAAAAGTAGGTATATGGGTTCTGAAAATGAAATAAAATTGTTGCATAGTTACAAGGGGAAATTAAAATGAATGTTTAAGTCACAAGATTTAATTTCTGACTCATATCCTCACTCACACAAAGCAGTATTCGTTTAGAGCGAAGGTCCCAAAATATATTTTTAAAAAACCTAATGTTAAATTTGAAAAATAACGAAAATGATGCCATATTCGATGAAATTTGCAAAAAAATCAAAAATTAAAATAAAATTTCAAAAATCAAGAGTACTTTTTTGGACAGCATCCCCTGGTTGAAAAGTCACCAACCGCCACTGGTTAATAAAATATATACTTTTAAGGACAAATTACTGAATTATGGAGATATATCGAGCAAACACATTGAATATTCATTATTCCTTTATCCATATTATGACATTTAGAAACTGGGATTTTCTTACTTCATCGATAATTTTAAAAACCTAATGGCTAAAATCATGATAGGGGTGAAATGTATTTAAGAAATATTAAATTTCAGTGCGAATTCTCCTTGTCATCTTTTAGCACACGATAACGGTGAATAAACAAAAAACAAACATATTCTTACGGGGAGAAATGTTGTTCACTGTTAACGAGCGCCTCTAGTGGATGCTAATTTTTGCCAGTAACATACTTTTTATACACATTTTCTCTTGGCTTTTACATTCATATTTTGGGTCCATTGAACGGTCGGTAGCTGGAATAAAATATTATATTTTACAAATTAAATTGAAAGTTTCTTTTTGCCGAGAGTAGCATAATTTTTATCAATTAAAGGAGACAATAAAGACACACTTCTGCTGGAAATTTTTTTTTAATTTATTTATAACGAGACTATAGTTTCAAAGGCTTTGCCCTCTTCATCAGTATTATTATAATTGATTCACAGGAATTGATGTGTTTGTTTGGTTTCACACAACTACAAACAAGTGTAATAGACTGATGAAGAGGACAAAACCCTCGAAACTATAGTCTCGTTATAAATAAATTAAAAAGTGTATTTTTCCAGCAAAAGACACACTCTTTTATTGTCCCCTTTAATATATTTTAAAATTTTATTTGATATTATTTTTTCCAACGTTTAAATATATAAGCACATCATATTTATTTACAAAAATATTTTAATAAATAAAAATTAAATTAAATATATATTTAATAAAAGTATTATTTTTTAATCCAAGTGCCCAGTTATTTAGCTATGTAGGTATTAACAAAAGATTAATTTGATTTCTAATTAATAGAGATTGTGGTGTTAGTGCAAGGTGAAACATCTTTAATAAAGATAAAAGTAAATAAATATTATATGAAATATTCATTTACTATGAGTTAAGATTTCTAGGTCACTTGTTTCAAATTAAAATTAAAATTTACCTTTATTTTCAATTTTAATGTGAAACAAGTGACCTAGAAATCTTAACTCATAGTAAATGAATATTTCATATAATATTTATTTACTTTTTAATTAAGTAATGGAGAGGGATTCAGCCAATGGGTAGCCTCTGCTGAATAAAAAAATTACAGATTTGTACTTGAGACGTTGCGCATATCGAGTGAGAGCACACCAAGATTTATGTACCATTTTATAATTCATATAATTTTGTATATTATGATAAAATCCACAACAACACTGCCTGCGGACAATTTATTTATAAAATTAATTGTGTCGCTAATACTCTCTTAGGAACTGATGATGGCATTATTTAATTAAAGCCGAAACGTTTTCCATAATTGAGAGTTTTTTATTCAGCAGAGGCTGCACATTTGCTGAATCCCTCTCCATCACTTAATTATATACATATACAGCCATCAAAATTGTATCAACTTTATTTACTTTTATCTTAATTTGAATTCGTAAATAATTCAATATTCATTTTTAAGATCTTATTCTCGTAGAACTACTTTTTTATTCTGAATTTATTTGTGTGGAGAAATGAAGTAAAATATTAAATTAGAAGATTAATAGTGTATGAGCTGAATACTGTTCTCCGGGAATAAATGACTATCATTGGCTGATTATAGAGTAGCGGATAGAAGTGATAGGCATAAAAAACGCAGAGCCTATGGAGGCGTTCCACGTCTCCGATTGTTTAGGCTAGTTAGTTGTTATGTTTGACAGTATTGTAAATGAATGTTTGGAGGTTTTGAGGCCAACTTGGCATGCAAAATTGGAGTCGACATGTGGAACGAAAAGGGCGCTATTTCTGGGTCCGATACCTGTCGAACAAAGGCCCCAAGAAGGTAAAAAATTTGATGTAAACATAGCATTTAGCGGTGTTTTCAACAAGAAAAATGTCCGCCCCCTCGACACTCACTTTCCTCCTGTTTATTTTTAAAATCTATTGATTTTTTTCTGGGATATTTTTCGAACAATTGAGCTTAACGAAATTCTCTGCCTGTCTTGTTTCTTTTCTTTCAAACTCTCTGGGGAAATTATATCCCGACTTTGTGTTGTTTTTTTGTGTCGATTGACAGACTTGTTTCATTGAGGAAAAAGGATTGGATCGATTTCGTCAAGAGATTTTATAATTATTATTAATCGTTCTGAGTTTAGAAGAAAGTGATATTAAAGTATTCAGAAAAAATAACTAAAATTCAGGCTTGATTTCAAAAAAATATTTTCTGAACAAAAAAATAAAATTGGAATTTTTTCTTTTTAGTTCTTTTTGAGGTTTTGATAGGTAAACTGATTGAAAAATTAATTAAAATCGCTTAATGTTTTCAATAAAGATTTGGATTATAAGGATGATACTTTAATATCTGTAGAGGATAGTGATATCGGTATGGCTGTAATAAGAATAAATAGGGTCATAATAATAAGTGGGAGATAAATTTAACCTAATTTATCGAACGGAGAATTTACCACTGGTCGAAGCCCCTATAAACTTAGTAAATTGGATATTAGATTGTATCTAATTTTCTGAGATTTGGGTCGTGATCCCGGCTTCTTTCCTTCTACTCTGTTCTTTTCACGATGGAGGGGCAATCCCATACAGAACTTTAGGGGATGCATCTTCTGGTGTATCTCCTTCTCACATCAATATCATTAAAAAAAATTGAGAGATGGTTAAATGTCAACAAACTGATAATAAATTGAGCAAAGTCAAAAGTAATGATAATGGGTGCTAGTGCTAACATATCTCCGGTTTGGCTGAGTGCTGTGAATGAAACTGGAATATCGTCGGGTTAGAGTGTAAACCTGCTAACTCCATTTTTTATCATATATGAGATAATTAATACGGTTCGAAAGAAAAAGAAGTGCAGCATCGTCCAAGTAAAACTGCCACTTAAAATTACGATCGTAAGTTGTAGAGCAAAAATGTAGGAATTATTTTTTTCCATAACAACAATATTAATTAAATTTTGTTTGTTTTTTCTCTCATCTCTAAAATTTCCTTGTTGTGAGTTAGCAGGTTTACTCTCTAAGGCGACGATATGTGGAATCAATAAGGTATTTTGGAGTTATTGTTGATGATAGGTTGAATTTTAAAATGCATTTTAATGAACTAATTAATAGTATAAATGGAAAGGTTAATTATTTTAATAGAATCAGCAATAACTTAAATTTGAAAAATAGAATTACAGTTTATAAGACCATAATTAATCCCAATTTTTACTATTGTCCTACAATTGGTACAAAAAATAATATAAATGAGCTACAGTTACTAAAAAATAAGTGTATGATAATATTTTGAAATGTGATAGATATACACGAATTAGAACCATACTAGAATGCCTAGATTTTTGAATGTAAGGAATTTCCTGTACTTACAAACAATGAGCTTTATCTACAAATTGTATCACAGGGAATTACCACAATATTTGGTATTCACAATAGTAAATGAAATGCATGAACATTTTACCAGATAAAATGATAGGATATATGTACATAAGGTAAATAGAAAATTGACGAAAAACTCACTGTATTTTAGGGGGCTTGATGAATTCAATTCTCTGCCCTCTGATGTAAAAAATTCAAAAAGTTTAACTTTATTTTAAATAAAATTAAGGAAACATATTAGTGATAATTGAAAAATGTTACATAGGGACTAGAACCTAATTGTAATTATGTAGTATAATGTAATAAATATGTATGTAAATTCTAGCCCTTTCGACCAAACTCAACCAAATTTTGTATACATATTCTGTGGGCCCCAAAAAGGCTAGAATTGCAAAAACTAATCACCCAAAATGGGGGAGGGTCAAAAATGAAAATTCTAGCCTTTTCGACCAAAATCAACCAAATTTTGTATACATATTCTGTGGACCCTCAGAAGGCTAGAAATGCAAAAACTAACCACCCAAAATAGAGGGAGGGTCAAAAATGAAAATTCTAGCCTTTTCGACCAAACTATGTATACAAAATTTGATTAGTTTTTACATTTCTAGCCTTTTTGGGGCCCACAGAATATGTATACAAAATTTGGTTGAATTTGGTCAAAAGGGCTAGAATTTTTTTTGACCCTCCCCCTTTTGTCTGATAATGTTTAAAATACATTAAAAAAAATTATTTATTTTCTTATCAAAAATATATTTAGTTTTTTTCTAGTTAAATTTTTTCATTTTTATATCTCTTCAAAATGTGGTAGATCTTAATGCCCTACCCTGTATAATAATTAAATTAAAAAAATAATAATACAAAAATTCAATTAATTTGTAATTTGTAATGTTATAAGTAAGTAGAGCAAAAATATATGTTACTTCATTTATATTTTATAAAATAAAAAAAATATGTCTTTTTTTTTAATAAACCATTAATTAATCTCCAAACAATGTGGCTCGCTTTGAAACAATTTTATAAATTTGCGGCTCCCAAAGTTAAGGGTAGTGGCTACCCCTGGTATATAAGCTAATTTAGCCTGAAGTAAAAGAGATCAGCCAGTTTGACCGAAGTGGACGAACCGGCCCTTAGTTTAAATTAAATGTAATATTTATCTATTTCAAAATTATATTTTAGGAAATAAGATAAAATAACTATAATTTTAAAGTCACGCTTCAGAATTCAGATGTAGATTTTTACAAGATTCAATTCTACTATAATTATACATGTAAACTATAATATTAACAAAACAAATGCCTAAGTGGAAGGAAATGCTTCGTTTAAATGAAAACGCAAAGATGTGGAAAAATCTCGGTACACTATGTGAGCACAGAAACCAGCTTATTGAATTAGCTCAAAAATTATCAATTTTTTTCCTAATCTGTGTTTAAAAATGTCCAAAATGTGGAGAAGGTATTTTTTCTGCCTTGAGATTGAATTTCGATACCCACAATAACTAAAGAATAGAACTTTTTTACTTAGAGAAAGTGGTGTAGGTTTTAGGTGAAACATGATATTAATTAATAAAGTAAAGGGTGTGTAGTTTCACAGTGAATAGAATTAAAACTCAAAGAGGTTTATACAAACTCAATTTATAGTATTTCGGATTATTAGTCCATCATCAGGAGTTTACAGGTTAAAAACTTTTAACTTTAAACTTTTTAACCTGTAAACTCCCGATGATGGACTAATAATCCGAAATATATTGAGTTTGTATAAACCTCTTTGAGTTTAATTTCATTCACTGTGAAACTACACACCTTTACTTTATTAATTAAAGATTAGAACGTTGTAAAAAAGCTCGTACTTATTGAAAAACTTCATGCAATTGTGTTTCTCTAATTTAAGATTTTTCATGTAAATTACTCTAAAGATTGTACCTTGTACATCCCTATAACATATAAAATAATTTATTTGTAAATTATATATAATCTTCTATTTATTTCATTCAGTACCCTCTGCCTGGCAACAGTAATGTTGGAATCACTAAAATTTTTAATTTTTGTGTTTAGAAATACCAAGGGGTGAACCGCGATTGAAATTAGGTGTACACCGTCTTTGGAATTATTTGGAATTACTTTGGAATTCATTAGATAATCTATTGTATTCTATTGTTTTCTACTTGGAAATGAAAGTGGAAGTGGAAGTAGGTGTACACGATTTTAGGTCGCGGTTTACCCCTCGAGAAATACTATTTGAAACAAGGAGAAAAATAATTTTCAAGTATAATTTTTTTGCAATGTGTCTGTCTAGATTCCGATACCCGCAATAACCTGAGAAAGGAAAATCAGTTTTTTTGTCATAATGTCTGTAATATTACTAAAACAAAGAATATTAGATTTTGGACTATCTAAATTCAGAAATCCAGATAATGGCTTTGATTGAGGGCCTATTTTAAAACTTCAGTTATTCGGCCCTTTTTGGCCACTCGTACTCAACCCCTGCAATTGTCTTAAGGCCGCTGCATACGAGGCTTGTTTTAATAATTTTTTGTCTGCTTCCTGCTAGCAGATGCCTTCCCAGGGCCAAGCCGGGAAATTGAACATGTCCAATCTTTTAAATAAAGACAGCCAGCAGTGGCGTCATTTCGACCCCATATGTCTTCCAAATTACAAACAGAAAACTCCCATCCCAAAAACAGGTAGAGGAAAAAGCCTCGTATGCAGCGGGCTTTAGATTCTAAAGGTTCGTTATCTCAAAGCCGGTAACTATAAGAGCCCCGTGCATCAACTACGGTACTTCCCGGTAATTCATCATGAGGGACGGTAGCTTATTTCAACACTACCACAAAAATTACGACAATTGGTAGTTCTGATATTAATTTTGTCGATTATAAAATATATTTTATTAGTCTCAAATCTCTCTACAGTTGCAATCAAGAAAGTATACATTTCTAAGACTAATTATATGGAGATATCCTTGTGTTATAACTTAGGGCCAGTTGTATGTCGGTTGGTAAACTCTTTTTAACAGTTGACAAAGGGTAAATCCTTAGAATTCACCTTCGGGGACAATTTCTAAGACTAATTATATGGAGATATCCTTGTGTTATAAGATGGCCTTTTCTTAGGGCCAGTTGTATGTCGGTTGGCAAACTCTTTTTAACCGTTGACAAAGGGTAAATCCTTAGAATTCACCTTCGGGGACAATTTCTAAGACTAATTATATGGAGATATCCTTGTGTTATAACATGGCCTTTTCTTAGGGCCAGTTGTATGTCGGTTGGTAAACTCTTTTTAACCGTTGACAAAGGGTAAATCCTTAGAATTCACCTTCGGGGACAATTTCTAAGACTAATTATATGGAGATATCCTTGTGTTATAAGATGGCCTTTTCTTAGGGCCAGTTGTATGTCGGTTGGTAAACTCTTTTTAACCGTTGACAAAGGGTAAATCCTTAGAATTCACCTTCGGGGACAATTTCTAAGACTAATTATATGGAGATATCCTTGTGTTATAACATGGCCTTTTCTTAGGGCCAGTTGTATGTCGGTTGGTAAACTCTTTTTAACCGTTGACAAAGGGTAAATCCTTAGAATTCACCTTGGGGCACAAGGTGAATTCTGAGGGCCGGCTGTATGTTGTAAAGTAAATGCTTTCTAGCACTAAGGCCCGGTTGTATGTCGCAAAGTAAATGCTTTTTACCACTAACAAACGGTAGATGGTAAATGGAGGACCTGGGATCTGATTGGCCAGCCCCTCCATTTACCATCTACCCTTGACTAGTGGTAAAAAGCATTTACTTTGCGACATACAACCGGCCCCAAAAATTTACCCTTTGTCAACGGTTAAAAAGAGTTTACCAACCGACATACAACTGGCCCTTAGTCTAATGGTTGTAACTACTGAATTGAGTTAGTACACAAGTTTATGTTAAATAAACTCCTCAAGTTTCAATTTTAAAGGTCAATCAATCTGTTTGCTGCCAATTGAATTACAAATAACAAAATTTTATTGAAAGGCTTCGGATTCTTGAAAATGTTTTCGCTCTATCCCCCATTTTTTATCAGTAGTTTTGAATTTTTGTTGAGTCGGCCACTGAACTGTTAAGCTGCTTTTCCGTCTGTTTTAAGATTGTCGTGTTTATTGCTCCTAAAAGTTAACAACCCTCCGCGCCACTCTACCCCGAAATTAATTCAAGACCTGTTTATTAAGAGTTTGATAGGAAAAAAACTAAATAAATGTCTTCCTCGATAAAAATGGGTAATTAATTAATTAAATTTTATTTGATCCATTAGACTTTTTAATGATGTAATTTAGAATATTAAACTTTTTTTCTTAATGCATGATATGATAAGATATATATATTGGGCCCTCGGAAGAGATCGATTCCCGTTCTTTGTGTCCCGAAGGTCGCAAAGGGACCGGGTGTCCTCAAGATACCATCTCAATGGCGTTTCGGTCGACCAGTCAGCCGTCATCACGTCGACTCGCTTCACTGCTTTTGATCGATGTTAATTGGAGGTAAATCCGATGGGGGAAGCAGGTTAATGACACCTCCAGATGTGCTAAAGATTATAATCATATCCCAAAAATCTCAAATTGAAAATTCTTTCAATTTTACTATTGAATTTTGAATTTTTTCTCTTAAAGATAAGTTAACCAAAGTTCAAATCTAAATAAAAATTAAATCAGATTTGGTGAAAAATATCTATTTTTGATATTATTGTATGAGAATGGATAAAACGGTAACTTTTCAAGGTATAAGACCCTTGCTAATGATTTTAAACGAGAGGTGAACCGCGACCTAATATCCCAGATAGCGCATAATTCTCTTGATAAAAAAATTATGAGCTCACGTGGGCAGGGATGCCATGCCCTAAAGTGAGGTTTTGTACTTGTGTTATCTAAAAGAACAAAGGAGTAAACACTTACTCGTTAACCATTGATAAAAGCATTTGGTTTTACATAAAATAAGAAAACTGAAGACTTATTATTAATGTTACTATTAGAAGGTAGAGCACCTACCTGGAAAAATAAAAAAATACTATTAGTAAAATAATATAATGAATTTATATTATTTTTTATAGAAATATTCGGTATAAAATTATATGTAATATATTATTTATTAAATTGATCTTTTTTTGAAACTAGAATAAAGTACTTGAAAAATTTACAGTATTTATAGGAAAGGTTATTATAAAGATATCTTACCTTATCAGCCAAACTCTCGTGGCTTTGACTTGGAATTATCTTACCCCACAGGAAGACACTATTACACTAGAGAATAAATATAAATATGCTCACGAGATCATTTCGATTTCCAAGGAATAAGGATCTGTGAAAACAGGGATTGAAGTTGATTAGGATTAGGGATAGGGATAGGACATGATTATTTTGGGAAAAGAATCATGAGCTAATGTGAACAGGGATGCTAGTCCCTGAAGTAGGTTTGTACTTTTGTTATCTAAAAGAACAAAGAAGTAAACACTTACTCGTTACCCATTGACAAAGAATTTGGTTTTCCATAAAATAAGAAAACATTAGTCATAATCTCAATGTTAGTATTAGAAGGATGAGCAACTACCTGAGGAATAAGGATCTGTGAAAACATGGTTTGAAGTTGATTAGGTTTAGGGATAGGACATGATTCTCTTCATAAAAGAATCATGAGCTCACGTGGGCAGGGATGCCATGCCCTGAAGTAGGTTTGTACTTTTGTTATCTAAAAGAACAAAGAAGTAAACACTTACCCGTTACCCGTTGACAAAGAATTTGGTTTTCCATAAAATAACAAAACCTTAGTCGTAATCTCAATGGTAGTATTAGAAGGATGAGCAACTACCTGAGGAATAAGGATCTGTGAAAACATGGATTGAAGTTAATTAGGTTTAGGGATAGGACATGATTCTCTTGATAAAAAAATCATGAGCTCACGTGGGCAGGGATGCCATGCCCTGAAGTAGGTTTGTACTTTTGTTATCTAAAAGAACAAAGAAGTACACACCTACTCGTTACCCATTGATAAAGAATTTTGTTTTTCATATAATAAGAAAACATTAGTCGTAATCTCAATGTTAGTATTAGAAGGACAAGAAAATACCTGAGGAATAAGGATCTGTGAAAACAGGGATTGAAGTTGATTAGGTTTAGGTGATAGCACATGATTATCTTGGTAAAAGAATCATGAGCACACGTGGGCAGGGATGCCATGCCCTGAAGTAGGTTTGTACTTTTGTTATCTAAAAGAACAAAGAGGTACACACCTACTCGTTACCCATTGATAAAGCATTTGGTTTTTCATAAAATTAGAAAACCTTAGTCGTCATCTCAATGTTAGTATTAGAAGGACGAGCAACTACCTGAGGAATAAGGATCTGTGAAAACAGGGATTGAAGTTGATTAGGTTTAGGGATAGGACATGATTCTCTTGGTAAAAGAATCATGAGGTCACGTGGGCAGGGATGCCATGCCATAAAGTAGGTTTTTGCTTTTGTTATCTAAAAGAACAAAGAAGTACACACCTACTCGTTACCCATTGATAAAGCATTTGGTTTTTCATAAAATAAGAAAACCTTAGTCGTAATCTCAATGTTAGTATTAGAAGGACGAGCAACTACCTGAGGAATAAGGATCAGTGAAAACAGGGATTGAAGTTGATTAGGTTTAGTGATAGGACATGATTCTCTTGGTAAAAGAATCATGAGCTCACGTGGGCAGGGATGCCATGCCCTGAAGTAGGTTTGTACTTTTGTTATCTAAAAGAACAAAGAAGTACACACCTACTCGTTACCATTGATAAAGAATTTGGTTTTCCATAAGATAAGTAAACCTTAGTCGTAATCTCAATGTTAGTATTAGAAGGGCGAGCAACTACCTGAGGAATAAGGATCTGTGAAATCAGGGATTGAAGTTGATTAGGTTTAGGGATAGGACATGATTCTCTTGTTAAAAGAATCATGAGCTCACGTGGGCTGGGATGCCATGCCCTGAAGTAGGTTTCTACTTTTGTTATCTAAAAGAACAAAGAGGTACACACCTACTCGTTACCCATTGATAAAGCATTTGGTTTTTCATAAAATAAGAAAACCTAAGTCGTAATCTCAATATTAGTATTAGAAGGACGTGCTACTACCTGAGGAATAAGGATCAGTGAAAACAGGGATTGAAGTTGATTAGGTTTAGGGATAGTACATGATTCTCTTGGTAAAAGAATCATGATCTCACGTGGGCAGGGATGCCATGCCCTAAAGTAGGTTTGTACTTGTGTTATCTAAAAGAACAAAGAAGTACACACCTACTCGTTAACCATTGATAAAGCATTTGGTTTTTCATAAGATATGAAAACCTTAGTCGTAATCTCAATGTTAGTATTAGAAGGGCGAGCAACTACCTGAGGAATAAGGATCTGAGAAAACATGGATTGAATTTGATTAGGTTTAGGGATAGGACATGATTCTCTTGATAAAAGAATCATGAGCTCACGTGGGCAGGGATGCTAGGCCCTGAAGTAAGTTTGTACTTCTTTATCAAAAAGAACAAAGAAGTACAAACCTACCCGTTACCCAAAAATAAAAAATTTGTTTTACCATAAAATAAGAAAACTGAAGACTTAATATTAATGTTAGTATTAGAAGGTAGAGCACCTACCTGGAAAAATAAAAAAAATACTATTAGTAAAATAATATAATGAATTTAAAGTATTTTTTATAGAAAAATTCGGTATAAAATTATATTTAATATATTATTTATTTAATTGATCTTTTTTTGAAACTAAAATAAAGTACTTGAAAAATTTACAGTATTTATAGAAAAGGTTATTATAAAGATATCTTACCTTATCAGCCACACTCTCGTGGCTTGGACTTGGAATTATCTTACCACACAGGAAGATACCATTACACTAGAGATTAAATATAAATAAACTCTCGAATCATTTCGATTTCGAAGGAATAAGGATCTGTGAAAACAGGGATTGAAGTTGATTAGGATTAGGGATAGGGATAGGACATGATTATTTTGGTAAAAGAATCATGAGCTAACGTGGGCAGGGATGCCATGCCCTGAAGTAGGTTTGTACTTTTGTTATCTAAAAGAACAAAGAAGTACACACCTACTCGTTACCCCTTGATAAAGAATTTGGTTTTCCATAAAATAAGAAAACCTGAGTCGTAATCTCAATGTTAGTATTAGAAGGACGAGCAACTACCTGAGGAATAAGATTCTGTGAAAACAGGGATTGAAGTTGATTAGGTTTAGGGATAGGACATGATTCTCTTGGTAAAAGAATCATGAGTTCACGTGGGCAGGGATGTCATCCCCTGAAGTAGGTTTGTACTTTTGTTATCTAAAAGAACAAAGAAGTACACACCTACTCGTTACCCATTGATAAAGAATTTGGTTTTTCATAAAATAAAAAAACCTTAGTCGTAATCTCAATGTTAGTATTAGAAGGACGAGCAGCTACCTGAGGAATAAGGATCTGTGAAAACATGGATTGAAGTTGATTAGGTTTAGTGATAGGCCATGATTATTTTGGGAAAAGAATCATGAGCTAATGTGAACAGGGATGCTAGGCCCTGAAGTAGGTTTGTACTTTTGTTATCTAAAAGAACAAAGAAGTAAACACTTACTCGTTACCCATTGACAAAGAATTTGTTTTTCCATAAAATAACAAAACCTTAGTCGTAATCTCAATGTTAGTATTAGAAGGATGAGCAACTACCTGAGGAATAAGGATCTGTGAAAACATGGATTGAAGTTAATTAGGTTTAGGGATAGGACATGATTCTCTTGATAAAAAAATCATGAGCTCACGTGGGCAGGGATGCCATGCCCTGAAGTAGGTTTGTACTTTTGTTATCTAAAAGAACAAAGAAGTACACACCTACACGTTACCCATTGATAAAGAATTTTGTTTTTCATATAATAAGAAAACATTAGTCGTAATCTCAATGTTAGTATTAGAAGGACAAGAAAATACCTGAGGAATAAGGATCTGTGAAAACAGGGATTGAAGTTGATTAGGTTTAGTGATAGCACATGATTATCTTGGTAAAAGAATCATGAGCACACGTGGGCAGGGATGCCATGCCCTGAAGTAGGTTTGTACTTTTGTTATCTAAAAGAACAAAGAAGTACACACCTACTCGTTACCCATTGATAAAGCATTTGGTTTTTCATAAAATAAGAAAAACTGAAGACTTATTATTAATGTTACTATTAGAAGGTAGAGCACCTACTTGGAAAAATAAAAAAAAAATACTATTAGTAAAATAATATAATCAATTTAAATTATTTTTTATAGAAATATTCGATATAAAATTATATATGTAATATATTATTTATTAAATTGATCTTTTTTTTTGAAACTAGAATAAAGTACTTGAAGAATTTACAGTATTTATAGAAAAGGTTATTATAAAGATATCTTACCTTATCAGCCAAACTCTCGTGGCTTGGACTTGGAATTATCTTACCCCACAGGAAGACACTATTACACTAGAGAATAAATATAAATATACTCGCGAATCATTTCGATTTCGAAGGAATAAGGATATGTGAAAACAGGGGTTGATGTTGATTAGGATTAGGGATAGGGATAAGACATGTTTCTTTTGGTAAAAGAATCATGAGCTCACGTGGGCAGGGATGCCAATGCCCTGAAGTAGGTTTGTACTTTTGTTATCTAAAAGAACAAAGAAGTACACACTTACTCGTTATCCATTGACAAAGAATTTGTTTTTCCATAAAATAAGAAAACCTTAGTCATAATCTCAATGTTAGTATTAGAAGGACGAGCAACTACCTGAGGAATAAGGATCTGTGAAAACATGGATTGAAGTTGATTAGGTTTAGGGATAGGACATGATTCTCTTCATAAAAAAATCATGAGCTCACGTGGGCAGGGATGCCATGCCCTGAAGTAGGTTTGTACTTTTGTTATCTAAAAGAACAAAGAAGTACACACCTACTCGTTACCATTGATAATGAATTTGGTTTTCCATAAAATAAGAAAACCTTAGTCATAATCTCAATGTTAGTATTAGAAGGACGAGCAACTACCTGAGGAATAAGGATCTGTGAAAACATGGATTGAAGTTGATTAGGTTTAGGGATAGGACATGATTCTCTTGATAAAAAAATCATGAGCTCACGTGGGCAGGGATGCCATGCCCTGAAGTAGGTTTGTACTTTTGTTATCTAAAAGAACAAAGAAGTACACACCTACTCGTTACCCATTAATAAAGAATTTGGTTTTTCATAAAATAAGAAAACCTTAGTCGTAATCTCAATGTTAGTATTAGAAGGACGAGCAACTACCTGAGGAATAAGGATCTGTGAAAACAGGGATTGAAGTTGATTGGGTTTAGGGATAGGACATGATTCTCTTGGTACAAGAATCATGAGCTCACGTGGGCAGGGATGCCATGCCCTGAAGTAGGTTTGTACTTTTGTTATCTCAAAGAACAAAGAGGTACACACCTACTCGTTACCCATTGATAAAGAATTTGGTTTTTCATAAAATAAGAAAACCTTAGTCGTAATCTCAATGTTAGTATTAGAAGGACGAGCAACTACCTGAGGAATAAGGATCTGTGAAAACATGGATTGAAGTTGATTAGGTTTAGGGATAGGACATGATTCTCTTGATAAAAAAAATCATGAGCTCACGTGGGCAGGGATGCCATGCCCTGAAGTAGGTTTGTACTTTTGTTATCTAAAAGAACAAAGAAGTACACACCTACTCGTTACCCATTAATAAAGAATTTGGTTTTTCATAAAATAAGAAAACCTTAGTCGTAATCTCAATGTTAGTATTAGAAGGACGAGCAACTACCTGAGGAATAAGGATCTGTGAAAACAGGGATTGAAGTTGATTGGGTTTAGGGATAGGACATGATTCTCTTGGTACAAGAATCATGAGCTCACGTGGGCAGGGATGCCATGCCCTGAAGTAGGTTTGTACTTTTGTTATCTCAAAGAACAAAGAGGTACACACCTACTACGTAACCCATTGATAAAGCATTTGGTTTTTCATAAAATTAGAAAACCTTAGTCGTCATCTCAATGTTAGTATTAGAAGGACGAGTAACTACCTGGGGAATAAAGATCTGTGAAAACAGGGATTGAAGTTGTTTAGGTTTAGGGATAGGACATGATTCTCTTTATAAAAAAATCATGAGCTCACGTGGGCAGGGATGCCATGCCCTGAAGTAGGTTTATACTTTTGTTATCTAAAAGAACAAACAGGTACACACCTACTCGTTTCCCATTGATAAAGCATTTTGTTTTTCATAAAATAAGAAAACCTTAGTCGTAATCTCAATGTTAGTATTAGAAGGACGAGCAACTACCTGAGGAATAAGGGTCTGTGAAAACATGGATTGAAGTTAATTAGGTTTAGGGATAGGACATGATTCTCTTGATAAAAAATCATGAGCTCACGTGGGCAGGGATGCCATGCCCTGAAGTATGTTTGTACTTAGCAACTACCTGAGGAATAAGGATCTGTGAAAACATGGATTGAAGTTAATTAGGTTTAGGGATAGGACATGATTCTCTTGATAAAAAAATCATGAGCTCACGTGGGCAGGGATGCCATGCCCTGAAGTAGGTTTGTACTTTTGTTATCTAAAAGAACAAAGAAGTACACACCTACTCGTTACCCATTGATAATGAATTTGTTTTTCCATAAAATAAGAAAACCTATTCGTAATCTCAAATTCCTTAATAAAACTCATGTAAAGTTGTTTATTATTGAGGTGTAGAGTCAGCTGAGAGGTAGGATGAAGTTGGACAAGGTATATTGTAATACTCACAGTTGATGTTTCATCCGTCACTGGCTGATACTCACTTCCAATCTGCCTATCACTCCCACTTATATACTTACCCATCTCCCCACTCCAAAACCATTGTCCCTATCTCCCCCCTACTCACTGTCCCTATCTCCTCCTCTCCAAAACATAGTCCCTATCCCCCCTCACTGTCCCTATCTTCTCCCCACTTTTCATTCTGCCAATTTCCCCCACTCTTATATACCCTTCGTGAACAATTAGTGAAAGGTATTCTTAGCTTATCTTCCGTGATAATCTTAATCTGCTTAGTATTGTTATTATTTTACCTTGTTTAACCCACGCCATTCGATTTTCACTTATTACTACTAATTTTTTAACTGTGTTTAAAGCACTCTATTCGATTTTCACTGATCATTACTAATTATTTAGCAGTGTTTAAAAGTACTAGTGGTACTCATAAAGACCCATGAAAATCACACACTAATTCAATTGTTGATTCTCTTGTCTAGATTTAAATGATAAAAGATTTAAATAAAAAAAAATGATAAAAATTAATTAATATAGATTAAAAAATATTTATAACTAAAAATTAGATTATTTTACATAGCGTAAAAATGAATGAACGTACCTGAATTATATTGATTTTTTAATGAGACAGATATCGGTAATTAATTGAGTTATTGAAACCTCAAAATATATTCGCTTTTACTATAAATACACATTCACACACACACATGTAATATTAGTTGAAAATCGATGGCTATTTGTAATTTAAGTCAACATGAACTGCAAATAGTCAGTGATATCTGATTAATATTAAAGAAATACAAATATTAATAACAAATTTTAAATTTAGGGAACATTAGGGAATATTAATATTCCAAATGACTTCGGATAAAGTTTAGCAAGGATCCGTTGTAGTTTATTTTATATCGGATTCCACAAAAAAATTTCGTTTATAAACGATTCTAAATAATAATTCGAATAAATTTTGTTAAGGGCGAATGATGTGGATTATTGGTTAAACATTTTATGTGAAACCTACCTAGTATTTTATATTTTAAATTTTAAAATGTTTCTAAAAAAAATTTCAAAATTTTAATTTTTTTATCAAAATTTTAATACCATGTTACCTAGTATTTTATATTTTAAAAAGTTTCTAAAAATTTTAATACCATTTTACCTTTTAAACTGGATTCTAAAACTATCTTTGAAAATTTTTTTCGTCAGAATTTCTGAAGAGGAATTAGTTAAGGTAGAATGGTGTGGATTCTTGGTGAAACATTTTATATGAAACCTACCTAATATTTTATATTATATATTTTAAACAGTTTCTAAAAATGTTTTCAAAATTTTAATTTTTAATAAATTTTTTATAACCTTTTATCTAGTTTTTTATATTTTAAAAAGCTTCGAAAAAAATTTTCAAAATTTTAATTTTTAATTAAATTTTAATACCATTTTACCTTTTAAACAGGATTCTAAAACTATCTTTGAAAATTATTTTTTGTCAGAATTTCTGAAGAGGAATTAGTCAAAGGAGAATGGTGTGGATTCTTTGTGAAACAATTTATGTGAAACCTTCCTAGTATTTTATTTTTTAAATTTTAAAAAGTTTCTAAAAAATTTTTCAAAATTTTAATACCATTTTACATTTTAAATGGGATTCTAAAACTATCTTTGAAAATTAGTTTTCATCATAATTTCTGAAGAGGAATTAGTAAAATAAAATAAAAACATTATAATTCATTTATTTAAAAAAAATAATAAAATTACGGTAAAACTATAGAAAGGCTGGTTTGATATTTATGAAAGCTCAGAAAAGGATTTAAGGAATTCGGTAACAAATAACACTTTTATCTGAGCTTTTATTTTGAATAAAACATAAACCTCTCAACTATTATAATTAATCGAGGGGTGAACTGCGATCTTAAATCGTGTACACCTAGTTCCACTTCCACTTTTATTTCCAAATAGAAGACAATAGATGACAATTCCAAAGTAATTCCAAAGACGGTGTACACCTAATTCCAATCGCGGTTGACCCCTCGCAATTAATTAAGGTTTTTAATTACATAATAACCTAAATTTTCCGAAATTTCTGACTCAAGTAGATACTCTCAGCGAGATAATAAAATATTTTAATGATTTTATCAATGGATGAAAAATCTGCCAAAATAATTTAATTTAAATATGTAGTGTAAGTAAAAACAATTGAAGAAGAAATGTGGAATAAATAAATTAACTTCCTAGTGAACCTATAATATTTGAATTATGCGACTTTAATTGTAGATGTTCCGAACAGATTTATAGATCAACCTTAGAGAGGCTTCTGGGTGGTCTAAGTTTAATGACTGTAATTTGTAATTTTATTTATTAAATAATAAAATACAAAGCGTTTCAGTCATGGTTTTCACAACTTTATAAAGAACTATTAATTTTTAGAAACCGACACTCAATTGAATCTTCCTAATAATTAATAATGAAATCGATCCTATAATATATATTCAAATAAAATATGCTCAAAAAATAATTCTTAATAAATATTTAGCGATGTTAAAAAATCCTTGAGGGCTTTTTTCTATAAAATGACAAAAATCCTAAAAACGAGTTAAGTAATAAAATATTAAAAATTTCTAAAGAAATTCACAAGAAATACTTAACTACTAAATCCAAAATGGTATTAGGAGTGGTTTTTATTGTGTGTTAGAAGGGTTGTATTCAAACAATAAAAATAAATTAAAAATAAGCTGACGTGTTCTGATGTGGCCATCCGCTTGACTTTACCATACAACCTGGCCCCTTACATATATTTATTATTTAATAAAATTATTTATAATCATGTAGGGGAAGGGGGGTTAGTTTTTGCATTTTTAGACTCCTGGGACTCACTGATTATGTTATACAAAATTTGGTTGAGTTTGGTAAATGGCAAAGATTTTCATTTTTTTACCCTCCGCCCCCCCCCCATTTCGGGCGGTTAGTTTTTCCATTTTTAGACTTCTTGGGACCCACTGATTATGTATACAAAATTTGGTTGAGTTTGCTCAAATGGCCTAGATTTTTAATTTTTAACCCCCCCTCCACCCCCCGTAATTTTGGGTCGATATGCGGCAATCAGTTCTTAATCTCAATGGACCAAAACTATGTGTGAAATTTGGTTTTGATATTCACACTAGTTTTTGAGCTAACTTGTCCACAAAAATTTGGTAACGCACAGACTAACTAACAACCAGACAACCAGACTAACAGACATTTTGACAAAACAATTATTATCTCGAAAAATATAATTTTTTCGATGTTCACTTCTTAGAGCTTTTTTGTAGAGCAAAATGATATAATTTCGCTCAATTTTTTTAATCAAAATAGTTTGAGCCATTTTTGAGATATTTCGAAAAAAAAATGAAAAAACCACTTTTTCACGATTACATTACTTGACCATACCCTGTATGGTAAAGTAAAAATTATATTGCTTATTTCAAAGTAGTATTTGTCTCAGATACCAATAGCCATGTCTTATGTAATACCATTTTTATTAATGTTTTATTCTAAATTAGTGTAGAACCTATATTATAGTCAGTAAAATGTTTCCAGTGAGCGAGTGATTAAACCTTTTGGTCGGCGAATACTACACCTAGACCAACCCATAGAATCTAATAGTAAATTGAGAAATGGTAAAAGTTAATTTTACCTGGAACCGAGAACTAGCAAAAAACAGAGCTTGTTTGGTAATTTTTTCTCAAGATATATCCACTATGTAAGTGTAAGTAAAAAAACATTTTAATTTAATTGAATTTTTTCTAAACATATTTATTTATTATATGGATGGACGTTTTTTTTTCAAAGAAATTTCCTAAAAGAGTCACATATTTGTCCGGAGTGGAGTTTTTAATTGAATATTGAATTACAAAAGAGCGAGCGGACATGAAATCAAAATTATGTCTGTACACTTTTGTAATTGGTATAATTGGACTCCCGTTCGCTTGATTAGTTGTTTCGCCAAAACACAACAAAAAAATTAATCTACTTTTTCTCACCTCTCGGATCGGATTCGAGGAATTATTAAAACGTGTTCAACTTGAAAATGGCCGAAGTTTCAGCCTTTAATTAATTATGATGTGCAGACTGCGGAGAATACCAGTTTGTGTACCGCGCCATATTAAATTTAAAAGAAGGATTGATTTTCAAAATATTTATGAAGTATTTATGTTTTTTTTTCCATCTCACATTTTATTTTATTTTATTTTTTTTTCTGATCGATCAAAAATAATATTTATTTATTCTTTGACGTAATGAGAAATTATTTGGATTAAATAGCCTGATATGTTGAAAACACCAGTCCAAATACGATCAACGAAGTAACATAGATAATTGAAATTTTCTTTCTGTAACATAGATAACGTCTAGTTCATGGTCGTCCTTAGAGGAGGGCAAAACGTACTCTACCCTGCCTGAGATTGAGTAAGAAACTATCATAAATACACCAATACCTCACTTTGCGTCTGGGTTACGTTCCAAAAAACACGACGCGAATTGAATCGACGCAAAGTGAATTAAGATTTTCTATAGCAAACCATGTAAAGATCGAAGATAGATAGGTTCCAGGGTTACGAAAATACTACTTTTTAAAAAGAAAATTGAACAAAGTAAACATTAAAAAACAAAAATAATATAAAATTTTATTACATACATACAAAAAACAAAAAAAAACGTATTCAATTAATTTATGAAAATAAAATTAAAATTAATCACTGTCTGATGAGCCATAGTGGCTGTTGTCGTAAGTCGGCTTTCTTTCACCAAAAATTCGTCCAATGTGAAAATAGATTTTCAGTAGCTCTGAACCTAGAAAGTCTAAAATCTATTATATTCCTTGTAACTGATGAAATACTATCTATACTCCGTAAATAATGGTCTGAGAGCCTTAAAACAATCGAATTTATAAATTTTTTTAAAAATTTCTGAATTTTTTTTGTATTTAAAAACTCTCAACCCTGAACCAAGGCCCTTACGCACTCGAATAGGGTCAATTCTTTTGGGCATTGGGCTATGAAACTTTTATTAAAACTATTATAATTTCAAAATAGTGCTTATTTGTTAATCATAAAGAGATAATAAAGGAATATGTCAAATCTTTTCATGATTTTAGGTCAATTCATTTTTGAACGCTGAGAGATATAAAAAAAATTACTATGAGGAAGGAAAGCCTAATCTACAAGCTTTTTTTCAACGTAAAATAAATTTCCTTGTAACAAAAATTTATTATTCTCTTTTTAAAAAATTAGAATTAGAAAAGCGGAGAGAAAGAGATTAGAGGATTTCGAAATGTGATATGCTACAGAAGAATGATGAATATCAAATGGATGGATAAAATTACAAATGAAGAAGTTCTTGGAAAAATCGGAGAAAGAAGAACCTTGTGGAAGAGTCTGAAGAAGAGAAGAGGTCAGATGATGGGGCACACACTGAGACATGGGGGACTGCCTAGGGATATCTTAGAGAGGGAGGTGGGAAAGAAAAGGGGAAGGAGAAGACCCAGATTAGAATATTTCAACCAAATAATTGGGGATATGGGATGCCAGACATTTAGAGAGGTCAAACAGCTGGCGGGGGACAGAGTCGAGTGGAGACAGATTGTTGCATCAAACCAGTCTTAGGACTGTATACTCAATGATGATAATGATTTTAAAAAAAAGCACAACACACTAATTGAAACGTTATAAAAAGCAAAACACACTAGATAATTGAAACTGAACTCTAAAATTAGCAAAACAAAGTGAAAATAAAACTGTATTAAAATTGCGTTGATTTTGAGTTAGAAAGGGAATCTCCGAGTTTTGATGGCATGGCGCAATTAGAAACAAAAGTGGTGCCATCTTTTAGAAAAAAAAGAAAATTTCAAAAAAAAAATTAAAGACTCGAACCCAAAACAACGCAACCTCGAAAATCTAACGAAAATTAGTACTAATTAAGCAGTGACGCAACTTCGAAAAAACGCAAAACGAAACGACGCAAAGCAAGGTATTGGTGTATTGTGAAGAGTGACCAGTTTGCTTGCCTTTTGTCTCTAGTGTAAAGTGGAAAATGCTCTTTTTCACCTACAAATGGAGTTGATCGAGCTTCAAGAACACTCATATTTGAAGACTAAATTTGATGATGTGGAACTAAGCGAATTTTACAGAACATACCTTTCCGGAGAAAAGTATCAGCTGAGAGTTTTCGCACGAAAAATAATTTGCACATTCGGAAGCACATATAAATGTGAGCAGCTTTTTTCAATCATGTTAATTAATAAAAATAAGCATCGTACTCGGCTTACAGATGTTAATTTAGAAAACACTTTTCGCCTATGTACTAGTGATATTGACCCCAATATTGATCATCTTGTTTCTCAGCTTCAAACTCAAGTCTCTCATTAATTTTCATTTGATTTGTTCATCTTTTTTTGTTAATTTGCTTTTCATGTTTGATTATGCTAAGTAATATAATAAATAAATAAATAAATGTGTGAATTTTTATCGCTATTTTATTTACTACTACCTACTTTTTTTTTACCTACCGCCCGCGACCTGATTAAGTCCCGAAATTACACCCTCAGCTAAGCAAAGATGCCCATACCTGATTTATAGTAATAATATGAAATTAAGAAATTTAGGTAATTAAGTTATTTTATGATTTATTATAACTATTTGTGACGGTTTTGCCAAAAATTACCTGGAATCTCGTCGAGAGGCCAAAAAGTGCCATTTTTTTGGAAGTGCGAGGGGATGGATGGATGGATGGATGTTACCGTTTTTTTCGTCCACGATTTTTTCCACACCGTTGCACTGATTGAATTGAAATTGAAAACCTACTATTAGTTTAAGAAAAGCGCTGATTAGTTTTTGGTACATATCGGTCCACAAACATTAGTACTTTATTTCAGTTAAATCAAGCTTGAGTTGTTTACCAAAAACAATTTAGTCTTTTTGATTTTAAGTCGATTCTTCCACGTTTTCAGTAGAAGTTGCCATTAATAGTCAAAACATCAAAAATGGAATGCAATAAGGTTATTCCTTTAGTATTAGATAAGAATCGATCGTTATTTTTGATTTTAAGTCAATTCCTCCATATCTTCATCAATGGTTAACAATAATAATCGAATCGTCAAAAATTTAATGTAGAATGGTCATTCCTTGACTGTTAAATGAGAATCGATCATTATTTTTGAATTAAAGTGAACATGAACTGCAAATAGCAAGTGACATCTGATTAATAATAAAGGAATAAATATATTAATATTTCAAATGAATTTGGATAAAGTTTAGTAACGATCCGTTGCAATTTATTTTTACTTTATTTTAAATCAGATTTGGTGGAAAAACTATCTGAGGAGGTTTTCGAAAAAGTAAAATTTTAAATTCCTTAAGTCCACGAAGGGTGTGGTTAGTAGGCAGGAGCCTATATTTAAATCAAAATCTTTGATCATTTAGACATGTATTGTGTTATTTGGAGCACCCGGGATAAAATAATTTTTGTGAATTTCTTTACAGAAACTAGAATGATTAGGAAAAAATTTATTTTCAAACTTCGATTTTAATCCAAAGGAAAAGTTCGATTCGCCTATCAAACTTAATGATGCATAAAATCCAAAGAAGTTAACGGGTTAAGAAGCGCTCTTTTATGTCTATTCATCTCGTATGAAGAAATGAATGAGTCCGGGGGTGCAAAAGTGAAAACATGAATTGTGTGTGTGTCTGGTGTGTGGTGGGGGGACAACCGGGATGAGCAACTATTTGAGGAACGTGGCCCCCGCCTTTTAGGGCACTAAAAGCCTTTTCACTTAATTAATAGCGCCGCCACACAGAAAGCTGGATGCCGTCACGTGGGACAGAATCAGAAGAATGGACCTGATGGTCATCAGCAGGCGAAGCGACAAAAAAGTGAATTATAACACCCGCTGTCTTATTATATAAAGAATATATTGATAGAAGGGTTAAATATTGATGATCGGATCGAATATTTATCAGCTAGCAACTATTCTAGAATTTCATTCGAAAAAAATTACTTCAAAGAATTTTTTTAGTTAATACTATATCACAATCGTATATCACTAGAGAGTTTTTTTTCTTTGTTTCTTGTGTTTCTAGCTCCTAAATAGAAATTAGAATTCTAAAATCGTAAAAATATCAAGAATTCGAGTGATTTAAGACAAGAGAATGTTGAGAAACGCCCTCGGAAATTTCAATTTCAGAAATTTTTCTATTTTACTATCGATTAATTGGAGAAAAAAAAATTGATTATCGTGACAGGTTGGGTCTAAAAAGATACTCTGATTGTTATCACATAGAAGGTTAATTAAATTATCTCCGCCCTAAAGATAAGTAACTGCGTATCTACTACGTCCCGGCCATTAGCAGAGCATCGCTGAACGCAAAATTTCTGAAAAAATGTTTGTCTTTAAAATCTTTATACGTCTCTATCTCAGTAAATAATGGTCTGAGAGCCTTAAAACAATCAAATTTATAAGATTTTTTTAAAATTTCTGAAAATTTGTTTGTCTTTAAAATCTTTAAACGTCTCTATCTCCGTAAATAATGGTTTGAGATTTAAGATTTTAACTTTCGAAATGTGATTCTATTAAAAATTATTATTTCGATATAATGCATATAATCGATAATTTGATTATGTAGTTAGAAAAAAATAAAGTCATGAAACTTTGTAATTTTACCTACGAGTACAGTTATCAACATTTGAAGTCGGCTTCAAAAAATTAGTACAAAAACGTCGTGATTATTTTATAAAATTTTAATTTCACCTTTAGAGCGTTCAACTCGATAAAACCTTGGAGATCTAACTTAGTCTAAGTCTAAAAAAATGAGACGACTTTATCCGTAGGCGTTAATCACACCAATATTCGGAAATGGCTAGGGCTTTGCACGAGACGAGACCGAGACGATACCGCCTTGACAAAAACGAGACGATACCGCGAAAGTCTCATGTCTGGTCTCGTGGTCTCGTGGTCTCGTAATCATTTTTTGTGTGGTTAAATAGAATATTGTATTGAATAAATTAAATAACCTAATATAATTTAAATAAATATCGTTTTGTCTTACTTTTTAATTAGTTCAATAATAAATATCGTGTGAAATATTCTTAGTAAGGGTAAAATTTAATTTCAGTTATTTAATTTTTATATTTTTACTATACTATAAAAAATAAGAATCTAACGATAATTGGAGAGACCAAAAGAGACCAAACGAGACCAAACGATAGTAGCCCTGACGAGACGAGACCGAGACCGAGACGATACTGTCTTTTTTGACAATTCACGAGACCGAGACGATATTTTCTCAAATCTTGTCTCGTCTCATCTCGTGCGAAGACCCTAGAAATGGCCAATCAGATGACACGCACTTTCATCTGATTGGCCATCCCGCCGGGCACAAGGTGAATTCTAAGGTTTTACCCTTTGTTAACGTTAACAAAGACTTTAACCGACATACAACTGGCCCTTAGAGAGGTGAAATATTGGACATACTATATACCTAATAGAGTTGCATTAAGGCAGACGGATGCATCAAAGCAGCTTTAGGACTGTATACTCTATGATCAAATGATGATATAATATATTTTTTTACGATTTTAAAATGTCCCTCTATTGAATTTTAAAAAGCTTATTTTATATTTAAAATTCAGTTATGTCTTTGAATTTATTACCAGAAAAATAGGAAAAGGTTATACTATGTCTCCAAGCTTATTACTTTGGGAAATAAAAAAGATAATAATTGAAGAAATGAAAATAGTCATATTGGTTTTATTAGTTCATTAGCACGTTTCTTGTCTTTACCCACGCACGAACATTCAAGGAAATTGTTTTCCCTTAGATATATGCAATAATAATAATTATTATTATAAATTCAAATAACATTTCGCTAATTAGATATTTATCTTAACTAGAATTTTTTTAATATTATTAGCAACTTATATTTTGTTATAATATGTACTAAGATGCCTAATGTGTAAATAAAATATCCCCCGAAACATAGGTACATGAGCAAAGACTCGTTTTCTTCTACCAGTTAGGTTTTACTTTACTATACAGGGTATGGTCAAGTATTTTAATTGTGCAAAAGTGTTTTTTTTTGTTTCTTTTTTTCGAAATATCTCAAAAACTGCTGAAACTATTGTGATTAAAAAAATTGGACGAAAACTATGGCATTTCGGTCTACAAAAAAGCCCTAATACGTGAACATCGAAAAAATTAAATTTTTCGAGATAATAATTGTTTTGACAAAATGTCTGTCAGTGCGTTAGTGTGTTATTCTGTTAATCTGTGCGCTACCAAATTTTTGTGGACGAGCTTGCTCAGAAACTAGTGTGAATATCGAAACCAAATTTCACAAGTAGTTTTGGTGCATTGAGATTAAGAGCTGATTAGATTTTGGTGCATATCGACCTACAATTAAGGGGGGCAGGGGGGTTAAAATTTAAAATTATAGGAGTAATATTTCAAACTAAAAAAAACAAGAAAAATGTAATATACTATAAAATGAATCTATAATAACGAAAATATTTTTTCTCTGGCGCCAAAATTAGGGGGGGTGGGGTCAAAAAATAAAAATATAGGCCATTTGAGCAAACTCAACCAAATTTTCTATACATATCAGTGGGCTCCCAGAACACTAAAAATGCAAAAACAAACCGCCAAAAATGGGAAGGAGGGGGTCAAAAAATGAAAATCTAGGCCCTTCTACCAAACTCAACCAGAAGTGTTTGATAAAGTCAAGTGGATGGCCACATCAGAAGATGTCAATTTACTTAGATTGTACAATTATGTTTCCAGCCGCTATTTGATTTCATTTTTACAACATTATTACAGAATATTTTCATTTATTTTCATTTCAGGGTTTTAAATTTCCAAATAGATAAAAATCAATTTTAAAATTTGAATTTTTAGTGAAATCACACATTATTAATTATAATTATTGATTGAACACGAATAAATAATACAATAAAACTACGACGTTTCGATAGACTTATTCTGCTATTGTTCTCAAGTATGAGCATTGACCACCCACCCAATTTTAGGTTAACCTATAATCGGAGTGGGTGCTTTTAGATTAACCTAAAATCGGAGTGGGTGCTTTTAGGTTAACCTAAAATCGGAGTGGGTTCTTTTAGGTTAACCTTAAATCGGAGTGGGTGCTCAATGCTCATACTTGAGAACGATCGAAACGTCGTAGTTTTATTTTAATATAATCATATTTGATTAAAATTAATTGTGTGTGATTTCACTAAAAATTCAAATTTTAATCAAATTAATCATAAAAATAAAAGCTTCAACAGCTTCATTACTAAAAAATCAATTTTATTAATTAAGGAAGAGGAAATAGACCCGATGATATCTTTAGAATCTTTCTCGAAACTCATTAACTCGAAGAGTCTAAAAAAATCAACATTGACGAAATGAAGGGCAAGATTCTTTTAAAATTAGATCGAATTTTATCAATGACCGAATTTCTGGAATATCTTCAGTTTTCCATTTCTCAACCTGAGCAGATTTTTTTTTTGTTGCAAATTTAGGTGAAACAATTCATGACTTTAACCTGAATTCTTATATATGTTTATGGAAAAGAAGCAATTGAATATTCAAAGTTTAAAATATTTAAATCATAAACTAGTTCGATAATAAAATTTTTAAATCACAGCATAATATACACTAAGAAGAAATTCCTTGAAGTCTTTTATAGCTTTTGAAATAGGTATTAAGAAATTGAAATAAAATACATTAAAAGAAGGATATGTGTGATGTAAAGTGAGCCTAGAATAGATTAAAAAATGGTTATTTTGATTCACACTTGCTCCTTGTCTGTAATTTTGTAAAAAATCTTATAATTGGTATAAAAAGATTGCCAAATCTCCAAAATGAATCATTCTTTAATTAACAGATATTTGTATTTCTCTGAAGATGTTAATTTCTCAAAATTTTGATAATTTCTTCTTCGAAAAATGGTTATTTTGATTCACACTTTCTCCTTGTTTGTAATTTTGTAGTTTTGTTATAATTGATATAAAAAGATTGCCAAATCTCCAAAATGAATCATTCGTTAATTAACAGATATTTGTATTTCTCTGAAGATGTTAATTTCTCAAAATTTTGATAATTTCTTCTTCAAATAATGGTTATTTTGATTCACACTTGCTCCTTGTCTGTAAATTTGTAAAAAAGCGTATAATTGGTATAAAAAGATTTCCAAATCTCCAAAAGGAATCATTCTTTAATTAACAGATATTTGTATTTCTCTGAAGATGTTAATTTCTCAAAATTTTGATAATTTCTTCTTCAAAAAAATGGTTATTTTGATTCACACTTTCTCCTTGTTTGTAATTTTGTAGTTTTGTTATAATTGATATAAAAAGATTGCCAAATCTCCAAAATGAATCATTCGTTAATTAACAGATATTTGTATTTCTCTGAAGATGTTAATTTCTCAAAATTTTGATAATTTCCTCTTCAAATAATGGTTATTTTGATTCACACTTGCTCCTTGTCTGTAATTTTGTAAAAAAGCGTATAATTGGTATAAAAAGATTGCCAAATCTCCAAAAGGAATCATTCTTTAATTAAATATTTGTATTTCTCTGAAGATGTTAATTTCACAAAATTTTGATAATTTCTTTGAAAATAGAGTAAAAATAATATCATTATATGTGATGGTGTCAAGGAAAAAAGCTCTTAAATCTTCAACTGGTCAAAATCGAGCTAATTGCATCTCCTATTTCGTGAGAAACAACTGAACAAAACGTTTTTTGTCCCGCCCGAAAATTACAAAAATTGACTCAGTTTGAATTTTCGAATATTTAGAAATTTAAAACGTAGTTTCGAGTTATAGCAGTTTAAATTTGGACAATTTTTAAGGGGACAAAAATAAGGAATTTCTTCTAATTTTACCCTCGCTATTCTGAATGAAAATTTGCTGCTGAATTCAAATATGTAATCAAAATGTATACCCACATTTAACTCACATTTTTGGCATTCCTGAAAAAAATGGTAGGTGAAAATAAGGGCCCTTTTCCTTGACACCATCAAATATTTTAAAACTAGGTTTCTAAAAAGATATTTACTTTAACAGGGAAACTCGCCAGAAATCTGATCCTCATTTTATAAATATAGTATAATTTTGGTAATCTTCAACATCACTATATTCTGGTATAATTAGAAATTAGGCAATTCTTGCAATGAGGTAAAATAATACACGTACGATCACGTGTGTGACGTGTAATATTAGTCGAGTCAAATAGTGCTCAAATGGGCCCCTATGGGAAAGTTTTGGGTAGTTCTGATTTCTTGAATATATATGTTTTTTGGGGAGTTGAATTCAAATCTGGAGGTCTCTCACCAAAATTTCATGACGCAACATTGTAGAAAATGCAAAAAAAGGTGAAAATTTCCATTTTTAGCGGTTTTTTGCTTATAACTCATAAACTATCAACTTTTCGTAAATAATTTTAATTTGCAAAATGAAAGTACATTAAATTTACTACAAATTTCATTATTTAGGATTTTTTTCTCCGACCAACCGTTCGGGCAAAAGCGCAAAATCCAAGTTTTCGACCTCGGCAGCCCCAAAAACTAGCACTTTTTTCGCTTCAGCATCGTTGATGTCGATGCTCAAGCGGGAGGCCGGAGTAACTAGAAAACCTAACTCATAGTAAATTAATATCTCATAAAATATTTATTTACTTTTATCTTTATTAGTAATATCATCTAATTAAACTAATAGGCTTTGTAAGTTTAAAAATGATAGCATTTCTAGTTAATTGTAAATTTAAATAAATGGTTCTCAAAAAAAAAAAAGGTTTTAATTTGGATATCGTGGAGTGAATCTGCCTCTTTACTGTCAATCTGTAATCCCAACTGACATTCCAGTTTCTCTTCCCGCCTATCTAATCTTTACATCGAACGCATCGCCCTGTCTCTTTTTCTTTTTTTCTTACTTTAGGTCTTTTTTAATAAATTTCAGTGATTATCGGGGACAGTAGCAAATGGCAATAGACGAGCAGACTCGCTTTATTTGGACAAGAATAATTTTTTTAGATTTTTTTTTTTTTTTTGCTAATAGGAGAGATTAATCACCTCGGCAGAGGTTGCGCTGGCTCGGTCCAGTCGGTGGGGGCGGGAATTCTTCGTGTGTGGTCCGTCGGCGTCCCTACAGAATACGGACAGCGTGTGCCACAATTGACACCCACTCCACTCTCGCTCGGGGCTTCGAAATTCTCGATTTTATATTTAAGAAACAATAAATAAACTATTTATTCCGTCATTGATATCGTGTGTTAATCAAAAATGATTTTATTGTTCATATTATCGGAGAAACTTGAATGCACGGTTAGGAAAATATTATAGCGTTGTTATTTCTTTTAAACACCAGAGATAATCGATTTTATTTTATATTATTTTCGACAAATAAAAATACAGTTTTCTATATGAAATGTCTTCGATTATTATTATTAATAAACTTACTAGTTTAATTTGTCATTATATAGGGTGGGCCATAAAGATCTACCACATTTTGAAAGAGGTATAAAAAAATTAAAAAATTTAACTAGAAAAAAATTGAATATATTTTTAAAAAGAACATAAAATACTATATATATATATATATATTAAATGTGTTTTAAACATTATCAGACAAAAAAGGGAAGGGGGGGGGGGGGGGGTAAAAATGAAAATTCTAGCCCTTTCGACCAAATTTTATATACATATTCTGTAGGTCCCAAAAAGGCTAGAAATGCAAAAACTAATGGTGGGGGTTCAAAATGAAAATTCTAGCCTTTTTGAGCAAACTTAACCAAATATTTTATGCATATTCTGTGGACCCCAGAAGGCGAAATGCAAAAACTAACCAAATTTTGTATACATAGTTTGGTCAAAAGGTTTAGAATTTTCATTTTTGACCCTCCCCCGATTTTGGGTGGTTAGTTTTTGTATTTCTAGCCTTCTGGGGGTCCACAGAATATGTAGACAAATTTTGGTTGTGTTTGGTCGAAAAGGCTATAATTTACATTTTTGACCCCACCCCTCTTTTCGTCTGATATAATGTTTAAAACACATTAAAATTTTTATTTTTATTTTATGTTCTTTTCAAAAATATATTCAGTTTTTTTCTAGTTAAATTCTTTCATTTTTTATACCTCTTCAAAATGTGTTAGATTGTTATGCCACACCATGTATATCCAAATATTTGTTCTTTTTAACCGACTTCAAAAAAGGAGGAGGTTCTCTATTCGACTGAATTTTTTTTCTAATATTCTATTTAGGTAACTAGTAAGTATATTTTATATTTATTTTCATTTCGAACACAAAAACCGAAATTTCTTCATGAGTAATTAAAATATTTTTCCCCATGATCAAATTCAAATTTTTACAAATCTTTAAGTTTCAAGGTCTGTTCAGATAAATAATGTAGTTTTTGAAAAATGGGAATGTGTGTGTTTACAATTCCCCATACTATACATACAGAAACTTTGTATAAACAAATTTGAAATCTTAAATTTTTTAATTTAAATTTATGAGTGAAAAATAACAAAGTAAAGTGACTAGGGTAGTTTTTAATTTTTTTTTTTTAAGTTTGTATTTAATTCTAATAGGTACTTTTTTAGTTTTTAATACAGCTCTAAAAAAATATATATTTTAAGTTATTTAGACCCTTTTACTTGAATTTTTTTATCAGAACTGCTTTAGTTGATTTTTAAAAATTACAAAAATAGTGATGAAAAGTAGGTACTTCAAAAAAGATCCCTTTTCTGTCTAGATTTTTGAACTAAGAAATATGGAATCTTGCATTATGAAATTTTGACTAAATACTAAGATAATTACAAAACTGATTTTGAAATGGAACTTCTTTAGCGACGTATCTGTTTGAATTTTTTTGTTACAATAAAGGGGAAATGACTTATTAGAGGGGAAATAAAAGACAACATTGATTTTGAAATAATAATTTAAATTTTCCAAATTATAATACATTTTATTTATCAAAAACAATTAGTGTATTTTACAAGTATAATTTAAATTTCCTAATTTTAATAAATTTTATTTGTCGTGGGCTATTACGGGTTTTAAAATTAAATTTTCACTTCCCCCGTGAGCTTATGTACATGAGGCTCACACATTTTTTTAAAATTCCTTTTCAAAATTTTTCAAAAGGCTACGTCTTCAAAAAAGATACTTATTTTCAGATAAGAAGAGTAAAAATATGATTGTTACACAGTTTAGTTTAAGAAGTTATTTAATTGTAGCTCGTCTAAACCTAACTTGTCTTAATTTTTTTATCAAAATTGTTGAATGCCGCTTTGTGAAATTTCAAAAAACCAAAAACTATTAGACAAATGTACATTCGAAAATGATGGACCCCAAAAAGGGTATATTTTCATCAAGGGGTGAACCACGACCTAATATGCTGTACACCTACTTCCACTTGTACTTCCAAATATTTCCAAGTAATTCCAAATATTTACAAGTACTTCCAAAAATATTTATTTTTACTAGTACTTCCAAATATTTACAAGTACTTCCAAAATACTTACAAAGAGGTGTACACCTACTTCCAATTGCGGATCACCCCTCGATTTTCATTAAACACATGTGAATTATGTAATATTCAATAAATTATATTTAGAGCTAAGATAAAAGTATTATAAGAATCTATGTGAAGAAGGCCTGAGGACCACATATTCGTCTGGATTTGAGGACCACCTATTTTTAATTATCCCAAATGATCATCGCAACAGTACTAAAATGACTTCATTGAAAGGTAAACGGGTCAAAGAATTAATCGAGAGAAACAAATAAAACGCCTCCTGAAAGATCTCTAATCTTAGTATTTTGTTGGGTTGGATGAATTACCGATTATTTTAATCGTGATCACCTCTAGGTATATCTAGATATTTTTCCTTTCCCATTATTTATCTTAAAATTAAATAATGTATAAAGATATAAGGAAGTATTGCGATAGGGAAATCGCCCTGTTTAAAACCCGAAACTCTGGTTGGCTTAAAGATCTAATCCGTGGGTTCTCATGTTACACGTCAAAAGAAATTATGAAATTTTTTTCGCTCGATTATAATAAATGTATTTATTTTTTAATTTTATTATTATTATTATTCAGAGATAATGATACATTACACATAGAAAGGTTTAAAAAATATGTTATGCAGCAATATGATGACTTTATCATACACTTGCCGCCTACGTATACGAATTAAATATAAAAAAATCAAATTTATTTTTTACTGAATTTCACAGTCCTCAAGAGTAACTGTGCAATTTTTCTCCAAGAAAGGGTTCAAATTTTAAACTTCCTTCACTCCTAATCTTTAAACATTCAGTTTCTTCACTCAGGCAGCGAGTCGACTTGAAATGGCATAATTTTTAAGAAAAATTAAAGGCGACTTCAAAAAAATTAAATCCAACAAATAAAATACACTAAAAGGTATAAAATAATAATTTGAAAGTTTATATTGGGAAAATAAGGACAAGTTTTTTATGTGTGACTTTTTTATTTATCCACCAAAGTTTCGTCGACTTTGCCGACTTCTTCAGGGCTTCAAATAGTTCGAAGTTGAGATTTTTGTATATAGGGATAAAAAGAAAAATATTCTATTCTATTTTTTTGTAAGAAGTGATTACTGTTCTGTTTTGTATTGATAAGGTTGTTATTAAAAAGAGAAAAAAATTGTGTTTGCCTTCAATGGTAACGAAGGTAATAAGAAAATTTAAACGAATGTGTGACATGACTATTTGAAGCCCTGAAGAAGTCGGCAAAGTCGACGAAACGTTGGTGGATAAATAAAAAAGTCACACATAAAAAACTTGTCCTTATTTTCCCAATATAAACTTTCAAATTATAAATTAAATTATGGACGGAAATGATAATAAGTATAAAATAATTATTAACTTATTTAGTTACAAATAAACTACGAAATATTAACATGAAATTACTTTTTGTACTCGGTGCCAATGCGATTCATAAAAGGTATAGTTTGTTTGGCACCGACTTAAAAAAGTAATTTCATGTTAATATTTCGTAGTTTAGTTGTAACTAAATAAGTTAATAATTATTTTATGCCTTTTAGTGTATTTTATTTGTTGCATTTAATTTTTTTGAAGTCGGTTTTATTTTTTTCTTAAAAATTATTTTTATTTTTCTCTTTTTAGTGATGTTATTAATAGTGATCTTATCATCAGAACTTGACCAAATTAATATGACACCATCCCTAAGATATCCCCTTTCCAATAAAAAAAGAATCATCGAAATCATAAACAAAGAAGTTAGGTATGAGCAAACCTAACAAAAAAGATTGAATACCTATGAAAAAAATGGGACCAATCGGAAGGTAGACTGAACCCAATGCAATTTTTTTCAAAATCGGTTTACAATTGGCGGAGATATAAGGTAATATAGGCACAAAAAAAAAAAAAAAAAAAAAAATCAATCGAATAGAGAACCTCCTCCTTTTTTTGAAGTCTGTTAAAAAGGGTTTAATTTTTTTACTCATCAGATATTCAATTAAATATATTGAAATTTCATATCTATAAAATATTTTCTTTTATCTTTTATATCAAATAGTTTTTATTAGAATATTTGAATTTTAAAGGGTAGTTAGTTTAATTGAAAAGTTTTTGTTTTGCCGAGAGTAGCAGAGTTGTTGATTCACAAAGAGAAACAAAGAGGTTGTCCTCTGCTTGATGCAAATAAACCTACACACATGTATATCGAGATGATATATCTGTATATATTTATTATTTATTTGTTTGAGACTATAGTTTCGAAGACGTGGTCTTCATCATTTTTAGTTCTAAGCTGACCACCAGTGAAAGAACATCAAATTTTCAATATCAAAACGATATTGACTCCATGAAAAACAACATTTATAATTAAAAAAAAGACTGATGATGAAGACCAAGTCTTCGAAACAAATAAATAATATATATATATATCATCTCGATATATATGTGTGTATGTTTATTTGCATCAAGCAGAAGACAACCTCTTTGTTTCTCTTTGTAGTAGTTAGTTTATTTGAAGTCTAATTTAAAAAAACGCTAATACTACTTTGAAATAATTTTTAAAATATGAAATTAATTAATATTATAAAACAATCGATTATTAATAATTATTTTCAATTTTGAATGAAATTGATTTATTAGTTTTTAAGAAAATGATAAAAGCTAGAAAACCGTAACAAATGACTCGCTGATGCCGGGTGACTTGCGACGCAGACTCTTGATTAAACATACCAAAGAATTATAAATAAGAAAGAAAGCGGTCTTATTTTATCAATGTCATCTATCTGGATGTTCACAGTACATATTTAATATAAGAAAATAGCATTTTGATTAAGAATTTTATAGTTTAAAAGAAATTGTATGAAAATATTCAATTTCTTCTCTCCGGGAGCGAATCCACTAGAAATGGCAAAAAGTTTTATTTTTTTCTCATTAGATATTTATTCAAACCTATTGAAATTCCATATTTCTGTGTTATTTTCATTTATCTTTTATATGAAATAATTATTATTAGGAAATTTGAATTTTAAAGGGTAGTTTATTTGAAGTCCAATTTGAAAAAACGATAATAGCTCTGTTTAGTATTTTTTTAAAAATATGAAATTAATAGATATTATAAAACAATTTATTATTAACAATTTAATTTAATTTTGAACGAAATCGATCCATTACTTTAAGAGAAAATGGTCAAAATCACCGAAAGCCGCCATGAAAGGCCATTTTAGAAACATTTTAAAAATCCACCTCCATGTCACAAGCCAATGTTTCGTTTCATATGACTTTTTTAACTTTTTTCAAGGCATCTCTTGCTTTCAAAAAACATCGATTTTTTAGGGTTCAGATGGTTTTTGACCATTTCCTCAAAAAGTACTGTATCGATTTCTTTCAAAATTAAATTAAATTAATAACAATTGATTGTTTTATAATATCTAATTAATTTCATATTTTTAAAAATTATTTCAACGGAGTTATTAGCGATTTTTCAAATTGGACTTAAAATAAACTACCCTTTAAAATGCTAATTTACTGATAATAATTATTTGATATAAAAGATAAATAAAAATAACTCAGAAATATGAAATTTCAATAGATTTGAATAAATATCTAATGAGAAAAAAAAATAAAAATTTGTGCCATTTCTATTTGATTCGTTCCCGGAGAGAAGAAATTGAATGGGTCGCAAGCCTCTCGGCATAGTGACCACGTAATTTCACCAAGTCAGGCATTTACTCTATCCTATTGTAATCTTTTAATATATTTAAATGTGTGATTATTTAATTTAATAAATAAATAAATAAAATAATTTAAATATACGATTATATGTAATATATTATATACAAACATCCCTGCCTGAGCTTGTCAACCAGCTGGGCCGCTCTCTCAGGGCGAGGAAAGCTATTTTCGTATTATTAGTATTAGCTAAATAATTTTATTGTTAAATAAATGAAATTATTTATTATTTTATTATATTATTATAAAAGCAATTTGTTATGAACTCAGGAATAATTAAAATTGATTAAATAAGATCGCTTTCTTCTCCTATCAAGAGAATCTTTCTTAAGACCGTCGTTTGGGAAATCTCATATACTATATTGAATCTTAAGGAATATTTTTTTTCTGATTATTATAAATTCACTAAATTACTGGTACTGTCTACTATTCACTTTTAAGAAACATCTATAAAATATTGCCACTATCTTATATTAAAATTCGTAAGAGTTAATCGGAGATAAGTTTTCCTTGGTAAAGTAGATCATAGGTAAAAATCATTTGACCCTCTCTTATTGGCCAATCTTCTCAATTTATATTTTTATTTATATATATATAGCTAATATTATTAGTTTCAAGTTGTTATCTTGATAGTATTGAAGGATATAAATTAAAATATAATTAATTTAAAGATTATAATATATAGTATTTACCATGTATATATGTAAATGTATATTATTTTTATCCGGTTTGATACTAATTCATTTTCTAGTAAATTATAGTTAAGAATTAATTTAAAGAATTAATAGATGAAGACCGCTCAGATTCTTTTACTAACGTTGTAGTATATAAATAATTCCATTATCTGAACGAAGCATCTCTCGAAAATGATCCTCCGCCTACAATTTATCTTTGGTCGCTGGACTGTGAAAATATTTCTTTTCTTAGGAGGGATTAGAAGTTCTTAAAGCGTGAATCGAATAAGAAAAGCCAGTTAGTGTCTAGGGATGAGGGGGCAGAACTCTCCCCAAAATCAGAACAATCGAAGATTTGAAGATAAAAGATAATGACCAATTTATTTGAAGTTGAGTTACAAAGGAATTGAAATGGATACATTTAATTAGTTTAATTTTCATTACTATTTAACTAAAAGATCTTCCCCAATAAATTTCCATTTCAGAATGCATTTTAGAGAATCAAACTCATCTTAGTTTCTTTATGTAGAATATTTTATATTTTAATTTTTTGAAGCTTTCCTTCTTTAAGCGCCCTGGGCATAGTCTAAATGGGAAAAAGCGACCCCGTAAGATTCCCATTCCGCTACAATTCTGGGCTGCTGGTAGGGGAAGTGAGAGAGGGCGGGTGAAGGGTGGGGACAGAGGTAAAGCTGCAGTAGCTATTGATGGCACAACCGTTCACACAGCTCTTAGGGCCGGTTGTATGTCTCAAAGTAAATGCTTTTTACCTCTAACAAACGGTAGATGGTAAAAAGCATTTACTTTGCGACATACAACCGGCCCTTAGAATATCTATTTCGAACTTGTTGCTTTTATCGTCCGAAACATTGCATTTGTACAGATCGCTTTTTAGATATGTCAAAGTACTCATCAATAAGTATGATTAGTGAGGAACTTTTATGTAAAATTGATTTGCGATTAAAACAAATTACTGAAAACCACTCTGCAGATTTCGGAAACGTAGATATTATTTTGATAGGAGATTTGCGACAATAGCCACCTGTAAGAGCTACACCAATTTTTAAGCCTGTTAGAACCCGCTTAGTTGGACCACATTTATGGAGAAAATTAAAACATCTACAACCAAATATGGAACCACCATTGATGCAGTTTTTTCAAGATATTAACAAAATATTGAATCATAAATTTACGTGTCTTATTTCAGTTATCACAAACCTATAGTTTCTATGATAGAAACACAATAGATCTCAATTGTTTACATATTTTTCTATACATATTCTGTAATTTTTTATTATTTATTTATAAATTTATTATTTGCAATAAATTTATTATTTGAAAAAAATTCTGTTTTCGACATCTTCTTATTTCATTATTATAATTGATTTTTTTTTATTCAATATTTTTTAATTTTATTATTTCTAATCAATGAAGAACAATACATATCAACGACTAGACGACTTCTACCGACAGTCCCACTACTGTCTGTATTTTTTTTCCGAGTTCTATATTGCCTTTCGAGCAGCAGGGATCAAATACTAATCCTCTGACCTCTGAGCCAAGTCCTATCTATTCCAATAAAAATAGATATTGATATAAAATTTTTCATAAATTCATTTTCAAATGGGGGCTATGCCCTTGATTAAAATCAAAAACTTGATTGTTCAGTACATTTAAATTCAGTTAAGTTTTGTGAAATAATCTCAAGTTCTACCGGAAAATTAAAATTACTGCAATTGAAGAAAACAACAACATGGAAATCTCCGGGCAGAGAGTAAAACGCAAAAGAACTAGCTCCATGAACATAATACAGCCAACCAATGAATTTGAATTTACACATTCGAATAAATTTGCTCCGCTATCAAATGATGATTTGGAAGTAAATAATACCTCAAATAAGGAAAACTCTTCTCTAAATCAGGTACCAAGAATTCCTAAACCTCCACTGATTTATATCTACGATGTAATTTACTATCAAAGAACCAAAGCCTTTAAAGCTGGTATAGTAACGGCCCTGACCAACCGAGTGGGGGGGACGTTATATTGTTAATGGGGGTTACATGATGGTTCAGAGCAGGGGGTTGGAATTATATATTTGGCTCAGTATTGATAGAGGAATCTAAAGATTTTTTTTCAATTTGTCCTCACCACTATTTCATTTGTATTTATTAAAAGTAGCCTGTTAAATCTACAGAATTAATTTTTATAGTTATCTGACTCCGGGAGTAGAGACAAATTTGAAAAATAAATATATAGTATCGTAAAGTGGCTTATGGCTAAAAAGGCCGAAAAGCCCAAAAAAAAAAAAAAAAAAAAAAAAAAATTTATAGTTAGATTTTTTATTGACTAAAAAAGTACTCTAAAAAATAATAATTTTTAAAATCGGCCTTGTCTTTTTGAACTTTTTTAGTCAAAACCTCTGGTTTAGAGATTGTAATTATTGTCTAGTCAGATATAAAATAATAATAATAATAAGTAAATTAGTTTTGAGTTACTCTCCAGAAATACTAGAATTCAGGATATACTAGTAATATACAATAAATTAATTATATTAAGATTCATTAGCCTTTCCTCTTGGGGGAAAATAATTACATAAAAAGGATTGATAAAGCTGTATAGAACTGACCATGTGATCTCATTTCTGTAGTGACAAAATCATCAAAAAATACGAGATAAATTTCAAAAAATAGATATTCTTCGTTCAAAATCTGAGACCTATTGTAAGCGTCAATCTTCCATGAGAATGTTAAAATAATATTAAGTATATTCGTAAATATCACATTAGTTCTCAAATAAAAGTTTAAATAAATATAATAAATATCTATTCATTTTTCATCAATACAATTATTAAAATTCTAATGCTGTTTGAAATTGACCAACATTAAAAAAAAAATTTGTACAATATATATATTTAAATTATTTTAAAGTAAATATAATTTATCTTATGTAGCTAATTTTAGATTCGAAGAGTCTTATATCATTTACTAAATCTGTATATATATATATATATATATATATATTTGTGACCCTAATCAAGCATAAAATGATCACATCAATTCTTTTATCCTTGCTTCATGCGTAAAAAACCTTCTCACGACTTTCACCTACATCACTTTTATTAAAAACTTAAGTAGATTAAGAATTACTTGTATGAACTCAAGAGGAGATGTTTTCATTTTTACTTTACCATACAGGGTATGCTCAAGTATTGTAATAGTGCATGAAAAAAGTGGGTTTTTTCCTTCTTTTTTTCGAAATATCTCAAAAACGGTTTAAACTATTTTGATTAAAAAAATTGAGCTAAACCATGGCATTTCGCTTTACAAAAAAGCTCTAATAAGTAAACATCGAAAAAATTATATTTTTTGAGATAATAATTGTTTTGTCAAAATGTCTGTTTGTCTGGTTGTCTAGTTGTTTGGTGGTCTGTGCGTTACCAAATTGTTGTGGACGTGCTAGCTCAAAAACTAGTGTGAATATCGAAACCAAATTTCACATGTAGTTTTGGTCCATTGAGATTAAGAGCTGATTAGATTTGCGTGTATATCGACCCAAAATTAAGGGGGGTGGAAGGGGGTTAAAAATTAAAAATCTAGGCCGTTTCAGCAAACTCAACCAAATTTTGTATACATAATCAGTGACCTCCAGAAGTCTAAAAATGCAAAAACTAATCGCCCCCCTACATGATTATAAATAATTTTAGGGGCCAGGTTGTATGGTAAAATCAAGTGGATGACCACATCAGAACACGTCAGCTTATTTAGATTCATAAAAAAATTGGATTTAATAAAAGTTGTAGCAAATATAATTATCATTTGAAAGAAAAATTTAAAAATTTGGTAGGTTTTCAATACAGAACAAATTTGAGCTAGAAAGTTAAAACATTACACAAAGGTGAAGTTTATTAATACAAACTTGTGTTTGTAAGCTAATTACCTAAAACCATTCGATTTCGTCCCCTTTAACAAACAATGTTTTCTGCTTTTCTTTATATTTCAACATCAAATTTTGATGTTAGAAAACCCAAAATCTAATCAATTCTCTGTAATGACACCAGAATGAATTTTCTACGACTTTTCATTCTTCATTCAATGTATAGGTATCGAAATCCAGGCAAATAAAAAATTTATGAAAATTATATTTCTCCACATTTCAGTCACTGACTAAACACGAACACCAAGGTTAAAAAAATTGAAAATTTTCGAGTAAATTATTCGCCGATTGTATGATTGTGTAATATGATTATAACGGGAACCCGAAACAGTGAGTTTTCAAGGCGAAACGTCCCGCCGGGTTAAAAATCTGGTATTTAATAAAATTTTTAATTTTATAATCAGAAATCAACTGGTGTGTTCACCACATGACTTTCACATTTTCATTTATTTGAAGTCATCGCGACACTACTAATTTACACCCACTTCCTTTATTTCGTTTTTTTTTTTTATTTTCTCAAAAACGGCTATAACGATTTTTTTTAAAAATTAGTGTATTTATCAAGTGCCATAAGTTAATAGTTGTGTCAAATTTTTAATCCGATTGAATTAATGGAAGGGGTTGTAAATTAGGAGTTTCGTAAAATAAATATTTTAATCGTTCATATCTCGTCTTCAGAAAGTCGCAGAGCCTTGAAATTTGAAACTTAAGCTATCTAGAGGCTACAAGAAATATAACAATATTTTGGCTAAAATAGAAAAACCGGAAGTTGATGTTTACGTATGTAAGAATAAAAAAAAAACGAACAATCTATCATGTAAATGTCCATTTCAGGTTTTCTGATTTCAATGACTGATTTATTGCGCCACGCAGAGGGGGGCAGCCCTTTACAAAAAGAAAACAGATTTTTTTTTACAGATTAGAGTGCAACTTCTCATCAGCCGTCCAAATAATAATGCCAGATGTTGTGGCTATTTGTGATTAAAGTACATGTATATATGGGCGCCTATGACACAACTCCAGAACCGAGGCCAGAGTGTTGGGAGCGCAAAAAGTGCCCCACAACTGTGCAATGCTATTAATAAAGGAATAATAGACAAATATTATAAACCAAAAGCTTGCTGTACTCCTTCTCACCTATATCGAGCTTAAGTTTCGAATTTTGTAGCTCTGAGACTTATGGTTGCGAAATGCAGGGGTGGGTCCATATATATGCACTGACCAATGGATTTTGGACCCCTTTTTGACCTCTGGGGACCACAATTTCAGGTTTTATGTCCTAAATCCGTTTTCCAACTATTAAGGGCAACAATTCCGTCCATCTATAAGTTACAAAATGAAATTACCTTTTTTCATCTCTGAGATACAAGCTCTCAAAGAGTCAGGACCCAGACTGGCCATCGCAATACTCTCCTATTAAATTCTATAGAATATAAATATGATAGTAATAAAAATCCCACTTGAAAAAGCATAATTTCATAATTATTATAAAAATTATTTTTCAGGACCCTCTTGGGTCCTACAGCGCTCAATTTATCTTTGTATTAGCCCTTTATAAATAATTATAGATAATATATTTTGTAATTCAGTGGATTAAGAAGATTTATGGGGATTATAGATATATGAATTTCATTTTTCTCTTTTGGATATAGGTAGGTACAATAAAAATTATAGTTGAAAGAAAAATAGGATTGTCAAGCAAAGGTGTTGTATCTTTCTCTACGGGGCTCATAACATTTTTTTAATATATCATATATCTTAAAGAATGGAGGAATCCGGACGAGAAGGAATATGATTTCGTCAGAGATATTTGATACCCGAATCGTGTCGTCATCGAATACTTGGGTCTTTGCGGTTCAAAGGTTCGAGGGACACTTTATGAGAGCTGCATGTACATTAGAGTTAACTCATTAATTCATTAGGTGAAGTCGTATCTTATTAAAAAGACTGTCAAACGCTCGAAAGGTGATATCAACGAAGCAGTTTTTTGTTCTTGTTTTGTAAAGTTAGACGTTTCAAATGAAAACCGAACATCGATCGAATCCATGAAATGCTGTCCTGACAGTTTCTAATATAACATAATTTAAACAAAACAGAATCAATAGGCAAATAAATTTATGGGGAAACTATTAGCGATACGATTCAATCAAGAATATGTATTTTGTTAAGGTGGCAGATATTATATTATTAAGTTATCAATAACCATACAAAACACTTGACCCATAAAAATCATGGAAGTTTTTTAATAATTTTTAAAGAGTTAGGTGTCGGTTCAAAGTGAAATATTTTAATAAAAAAAATAAGTAAAGTTTCAAGGTGTGTTTGCATGTTTTGAGTTTTTATTTCGATATATATTTCGGGTAATGAGCCCATTATCAGGAGTTAACATAGAGAACTGATTACAAATAAATTGGAAACATGTGTGTAATTTAACTCCTGATGACGGGCTCAAACCCCGAAATATATATATTGAGATATAAACTCAAAACATATATTTTTTTTATTTTTGTGAAACTTACCTTAAAACTAGACTAGATATTCTGGTAGCCAGACGAGCTACGCTTTTTGATCATAAATATATATGCAATTTTTAAGCATAGAGCTGATAATTATTATAACTAATTAAATAATTATAAAACGACAAAAAACAGGCAAGTTACCAAAGCAAATTAACAATTTAGAAGTATCTTAATAGTCAAAAGTTCATTTTGTGATACGTAATTTAACGGCAGTTTAACTAGTATTAAGTCAACAAACAATTCGGATCAAATAAACTTGTCATCTCATATACACAAAATGTTCAATGCTTCATCCATCTGTTTATTTTTTTAACACTAATTAGTATTAATGACTAAACGTATAAATAGAGCTTATTTAAATTGTTATTTTGACTGTGTGAAAAAAAAACTGACAGGTTCTGATGTGGCCATCCCCTTGACTTTACCATACAACCTGGCCCTTCACTTATATTTAATATTTAATAAAATTATTTATAATCATGTAGGCGGGGCTTAGTTTTTGCATTTTTAGACTTCTCAGGGTCCACTGATTATGTATACAAAATTTGGTTGAGTTTGGTACAAGGGATTAGATTTTCATTAACCAAAATCTTAATGCACCAAAACTACGTGTGAAATTTGGTTTTGATATTCACAGTAGTTTTTGAGCTATCTAGTCCATAAAAATTTGGTAACGCACAGAAAACAACCAGACTAACAACCAGACTAACAGACTAACAGACATTTTGGGAAAACAGTAATAATCTCGGAAAAATATAATTTTTTTAATGTTCACTTATTAGAGCTTTTTATGTAGAGCTAAATACCATGGTTTCGCTCAATTTTTTTTTTAATCAAAATAGTTTAGGCCGTTTTTGAGATATTTCGAAAAAAAGAAGCAAAAAACCACTTTTTTCATGCAGGATTATACAACGATACTTGACCATACCCTATATTGTAAAGTAAAAAATATCGTGCACATCACATGACTTTCGTTTATCGCGCATAAATACGATATACAAAAATTGAATTAATGAAATTATAAGTAAAATTAAATGAGAATTAAATTAAAAATAAATGGTTTTTCGATTGGTCGTTTTGAACCGAAACATTGATGTGATATTTTAGGCAATAATTAAAACTCAAGTTTTAGAGATTCTAATACTGAAAAAATGATGTTATTCGAAACATTAACATCACTCTGAATAATTTTTTTTTTTAAGATTCTAAGACTTTCAAATTTTTTTCGAAAATTCCAAAATCTCAAAAGGGTGATTATCGAAAAATAATATTTTTAACATCTTAGATAAATCGGCCTTTTGAGATTTTGGAATTTTCGAAAAATTTTAAGTCTTAGAATCTTGAAAAAAATTTATTCAAAATGAGGTTAAGCTAAGTTCAATTTGAAAAAATAACGAAAAATTCTATGATGCAGTTATCAATAAATTTTGCAAATTTATTACCTATTTCTCATTGTGAGAAATAAAATATCTATTAAATGAGCTGTTTTGAATCTAACTTTGCGGATTCCATTTTATATACTTCTAATAAATAAAAACTGCTCTTATAATATCAAAAGTTGACTAATTGCGAGTCAGACCGCATATCAAGGGTTGCCTTATAACTTATAACTTTATAATTTCCAAAATACTTGATCTATCAAATCCGTTCATATTTGTCTTTGATAAGGGGAGAATGAGTGAATTTTTGAACTTAAGATCTCATTTTGTAATGGATTTTGATATTTTTTTAAATCATTGAAATCCATAAATTAAATACATTAATTTAATTTCATTGTATAATTAAGTAAGGTAGAGTTGTAGATTAGCTCAAACCATCCGCGATATCATAATAAATTCGTCTTAGTTTAATATTGCAGCTTTTCCTGTATTTAATTAGTATACCTATTGAGTAAGATTGAAATTAGAAGACTTCAAAGGGTTAATTTCCGAAGACATTTCACTATTTCACTCATTCTATTTCAATGAAACTAAAAATAAAATATAAATAAGCTGACGAGTTCTGATGTAGCCATACACTTGACTTTACCATACAACCTGTCCCCTAAAATTATTTATAATCATGTAGGGGGGGGGGTTAGTTTTTGCATTTTTATACTTCTGGGGTCCCACTGATTATGTATACAAAATTTGGTTGAGTTTGGTCGAATGGGCTAGAATTTTCATTTTTGACTCTCCCCCCACCCCCTCCCCCCATTTTGAAAGGATTGAAAGATAGAAAGTTTGGATTTTTGGAATTTTTCCTTTGAGTTTGCTCAAACGGACTAGATTTTTAATTTTT